>CM031947.1:4144553-4277053 GCA_018749465.1 Paracanthobrama guichenoti | reverse complement strand
GATAAATATACACCTTTAACTTTATTTAATTCACTAGCATCAAACAGCCATGAACCTTTCATGTTAAAACAGTTCTGCTTTTCATGAATGTGTTTTACTGTGAATCAGCATGTAATAGTGCTGGCTGAGACTGATAATATGATTTGTTGTTTGTCAGCACCGGCAGGCACGCAGAAAACAGAATGAGATTATGATTCAGATTCAGTCAGCCATAGTCCAGATCCCGAAGCCTCCACACACTCGCACGTCAAGAGCTTCTGAGAAACAGCAGCAGTTTCGCAAAAAGCAAGAGGCTCAGGTGATCTACGCTTCTGACATTATTTTCATGATAATTATGCACGTGTAAGTTCTCATTATTGTAATATAGTACAGAGTTGTTATTGTTAACTAAAACTATTTAAAATGGTTTTCAGTATTTGAAATAAAGCTAAAATAAAATATGAATATTTCTGTTATATTAGTTTAAGTTGAAGAATTAATAAAACTGAAAAAAAAAGACTAAAGATAATGTTCAGCATCATTACTCCAGTCTTCAGTGTCACATGATCCTTCAGAAATCATTCTGATATGAGGATTTACTGCTCAAGAAACATTTATGATTATTATCAATGTTGAAAACAATTGTGTATTTTTTTTTTCAGGATTCTTTGATGAACAGCATTTATTTGAAATATAATATTTTCTGACATTATGAATGTCTTTACTTTCTAAGTTCTTTCCCCCAAAAAATAAAAATAAATTCTTACTGACCCAAAACGGTAGTGTGACGTGGCAAAAGCTTTCTATTTCAGATAAATGCTGTTCTTCTGAACTTTATGTTCATCAAAGAATCCTGAAAGATCCTGTTGTGACAGACTGGAATAACAGCGGTCCATATGGAAAGACATTACAAATTGTCAAAGGTTGTTTGATTGTGACCCTTTAAGATGAAGTCTGATTTTCAGCATGTTCATCGTGAGATAGAACAGTTTGAGAAGCACCAGAAGAAGATCTCTCCTGCTGGTGGTGAAGCCTTACTCTACAGGTATGTTTGCATAACGTTGAAAATCTAGGAATACAAAAAAAAAAAATACAGAAGCTACAGACAAGCAGGCTGTACCGCTCACAACATCTTCATTAGGTGAGCCCTGGGATGTAACATGTAAACTGGATTTACAGTGGCCGTGTGACCCAGCCAATGAGTACAGGCGACAAAGAACAGTGGAACAAGGATTACATCGAGAACATCCGTCAGCGTCTGGAGGAAGACTCTGCTGCCCGCGAACAGAGAGAGATGCGGAGACGACGTGCACTGATGGAACAACTCCAAGCCCATGAGGCTCAGCAGGTGACCACTGCCGTCGCTTATTTCAACGACGGCATCATATTTGATACGCACATTTCTAAGGTCTCTAAATTATCAGCATATGGAAAAATCATGGAAAAATCTGTTGCACACAATCTACTACATGCCTTTTTTCGTCTGATTTGATAGTTTATACTTTTAGCAAGTAAGACTTTCAGTATAATTGTAAAATTCTGCTTGTGGTTCAGGTGTGGTCTGCTGTGAAATCTTTTTAATATTTTTTTTATAAAGCAAACATTTTTATTGTTAGTAATATTTCAAGATGAACACTTACTGGACGAGCAGAATCCTAGGTTTACTTGATTATCCATGCATCATTTTTTAGAAAAATAATGTTAAAATTCATCAGGAGCATTTATTTGTAAAATCTCTCAATCATCATTTTATTGCATTATATGTTTAAAAACTACAGAGCTTTGGGCATAAATCTTAAATATCATCTTACTAAGACATTATTGGGAGATTTAGTGTGACAACTGATATTTATATGCATGTTATGTAAGTATACTGCTATAAAGATCTCATTGATTTACATTGCAGCTTTACCTTTTTGGTAATATAAATATCAGCAACTGCACTAAATTACATATTTTTGCTCAGTTTGGGCCTCTGAAAAAATGGAGGTGTTTTTTGTCCTTGAAGGCTGATCTATATGAGCCATAAAAGCTTGATCTTTCAAACAAAAATGCTAACTTTTTTAAAGATTTTTCTTTTTTTTTTTTTTTGTCTAAAGGTTCAATAAACTCTTCCATTTGAAAAAAAAAAAAAATCTACTATTGTCATATGTCAGGCTTTACAGGGTTGAACATTAGCTGTGTTAGGAATGCAGTACTAACACAGTGCAATGGTTATGTTTATGTGTTTTGACTCTTACTGTAAGTCACACTTAAAAATGTTTTTCCAGTTTCACAGGCAGGACTTAGATTAAGCCAGGATTAGGCCTTTTAGTTTAATTAGGACATTTAAAGCTGCAGTCCATAACTTTTTGCGCTCTAGCGGTTAATAAGCAGAACTGCATGCGTCTTGCGGAAGAATATTGCAGCCGGAGCTACTTCTCTCTGTTTATGTCTATGGCGGGTCACGCAGGGACTGTGCTCCTCCGCAGCGGCTCCTACAAGGCCGGTCTGAAATAGTCCCAATATAAACACTTATTATAAGTGTGCCATAATGATTCAGGGTAAGACAAAAACTGATTAATGTTGTACATTCTCAATTATATAATTTTTATAAATCTTGAACACAAAGTAAGTTGCAGACAGCAGCTTTAAGTAGCTTTTATAAACTTGCCCTAGAAAACACATTACTGGTGTGCATCTGAAGACAAAACAATGGCACTGAGACATTTTAAGATATGCTTTCAGTTAAAACAGCTCAAACATGCATTTTAGTCTGGGACTATAGGCTTAAACCTTGTCTGTGAAACTGGGGGTATAAATGTCAATAAAATGTCAAACTTTTGGCCAGCAGTGTATGTCTTGATCATATCTGGTTCTTGCATTGATATCGTTTCTGCAGGAGGTATTGCGAGAGGAACAGATGGTCAGTCGACTGATGCGTCAGACGCAGCAGGAGAAGAGGATCGCCGTGCAGCTGATGCAGATAAAACAGCAAAAAGAGGTCCTTCGACAGAACCGGATCTTCCAAGAGAGACAATACCAGGAACGCCGCCTTCGAGACTTCCAAGAGGCCTTGGATAGAGAAGCTGTGAGAGAACATACAAACATACATACACACATACGTACAAACAAAACCACCCATAAGGTGTCAGAAAAAGTTTCTGATTATGACTGTCCCATCCTTGCCGCTGTCCAGGTTCTTGCCCAACAGGAGCGTCTCGAGCGCAGTGAACAGATCAAGATGGAGCATGAGCTACACAAACAGCTCGCCGCCGAGCGCGCTCAGGCTCGCTGTCGCAAGCACTTTGACATCTGCAGAGGAATTCTGGGACAGATTGTGGATCTGGCTACCAAAGCTGGAGAATATCGGCTCCTCACAGCCAAGTATTTATGTCCCTGATCACTCTACAAAACAGCCGTCATGGAGTTTATAAAGCTCATATGATGAAAAATAAACATTTTCGTGCCAGTTTAAATAATAAAAAAAGAGTTCAATGTGCTTTGTAAAATCACTTATAGTTCATTATAATACAAATATAATTATAGCGCATTTTGCTGCATTTGTTTTATATAGACACTACTGTATAAAAGTGTGGCTTCAGAAGGATTTTTTTTTGTTTTTGAAAAAAGTCTCTTATGCTCACCAAGGCTGCATTTAAAAAACAAAAACATAAATACAGTAAAAACAGTAATAGTGTGAAATATTATTTCAAATTAAAATTATTTTCTATATGAATATATTTTAAAATCTAATTCATTACTGATGCAAAGCTGAATTTTCAGCATCATTACGCCAGTATTCAGTGTCACATGATCAGGGCTTGACATTAAAGAGATAGTTCACCCAAAAATGAAAATGACTCACCCTCATGTTAATAAGACCTTTGTTCATTTTCAGAACACAAATGAAGATCTTTTTGATGAAATCCAAGAGCTCTCTGACCTCTGACCCCTCCATAGAAAGCTATTTAATTAACACTATTAAGATCCAGAAAGGTAGTAAGGACATCGTTAAAATAGTCCATGTGACTCCAGTGGTTCAACCTTAATTTTATGAAGCGACGAGAATACTTTTTGTGTGCAAAAACAAACTAAATTAAACAATTTTGTTGTAGTCTGTGTCAGTCTCCTACGCAGTTTACATTGTAAATACAGTGCAGCCCCTGCGTCATCTCACGCATGCGCCGTGGTGCTCACATGAACAGCATCGGCTGCCGTAGAACTCGAGAGCGCTGCACTATTTACAATGGAAACAGTGTAGGAGACTGACACAGGCTAGAGCGAAATTGTTGAATAAAGACTTTATTTGTGTTTGTTTTTGTGCACAAAAAGCATCCTTGTGGCTTCATAAAATTAAAGGAACACGCCGACTTTTTAAGACTTTAGCTTATTCACCGTATCCCCCAGAGTTAGATAAGTCCATACATGCCATTCTCATCTCTGTGCGTGCCGTAACTCTGTCTGACGCACCCACTGCTAGCCTAGCAGGAGGTAAACGGCTCCAGCTAGCCTACTGCTCAATAAGTGACAAAATAACGCCAACATTTTCCTATTTACATGTTGTGATGTGTATAGTTACATCGTGTACTAATCACAAAATGATTTTCTACACCGATATGGCTAGGAACTACATTCCTGCGTAATAATCAAGGAACTTTGCTGCCATATCATGGGCGTAGCAGGCACAATGCTATTACGCAGCGCCTGAAAATAGTTCCCAGCACTCTCTCAGTGCAAGCAGGTTGTCATGTTGGAAGTTAGCCTATTTTCAGGCTCTGTGTAATATAATTGTCCTGCTGCATCCATGGTATGTATGGACTTATCTAACTCTGGGGGATATGGTGAATAAGCTAAAGTCCCAAAAAGTCGGCGTGTTCCTTCAAGGTTGAACCACTGTAGTCACATGGACGATTTTAATGATGTCTTTACTACCTTTCTGAGCCTTGAAAGTGTTCATTAAATTGGTGTCTACGGAGGGGTCAGAGAACTCTTGGATTTCATCCAAAATATCTTCATTTGTGTTCTGAAGATGAACGAAGGTCTTACGGGTCTGGAACGACATGAGGGTGAGTGATTAATGACAGAATTTTCATTTTTGGGTGAACTATTGAATTTTATATATATAAAAAAAACTTCTGAACCTACCTGGTTAAATAAAGGACAATGAAATATATAATATAGCCTTTACACTTTTCCATTGTAGTCTTTTAAAAAGGCATCTAAAATAATTATTAAGTGCAGTGTAGCGTTGTGACTTACTGATACTGAAACATCTGAAACGCTTCCTATAACCATTTTCCACAGAATAGATGCTCTATACTGCTCTTTCTCTCTCTCTCTCATCTCTCCGACAGTGAGTTACACACAGTTGTTGGTGTTACAGGGATGGAATTTGCGCATACTGTGCATAATTTGACTAATTCCTGCAGATTTTGTGCTCACACTCAAAGTGCGTGTACATAAAGACGCCTCTCACTATTAAATTGAGGTTTTTTTTTTCTGCTTTTTGTGATTTAAACAGTCAAACACACAAAATAATGTCAAAATGCCGGTCTTGGCGAGTATTCACGTAAACACAGACAGTTCTGTTTTACGTGAACAAACAGCTGAGAAAGAAAACACACATATAACAGTGTAATGGATCTGTGCGTCAGGTCTTAAAGTGACAGCAGCCTAATATACCTGCTGCCAAATTATGAGATAATATTAAAAATATATTTGTGGAAGTTTTTCCCCATGGTATCGATGTAAAATGCTGAGTGGCTAGTAACTTATTGAAAACCACAAGCCGCAGTGGCTGGTGAGCAAAAAGTTTATGGCAAGCGCTGCACATGACCCTTCAGAAATCATTCTGATTTGCTGCTCAACATCCAGTTCTTTTCTTTTTTTATGTTGAAAATTGTTATGCTTATTGACCTCAGATTTTTTAACAGTAGTGTGTGTCAGAAAATAATATGGTAGGTAAATATTAGTGCTGGGGAAAAATTGATCGTGATTAATCGCATCCAAAATAAAAGTTTGTGTTTACATGATATATGTGTGTGTATTGTGTATAATTATTATGTATATATAAATACACACACACGTATATACTGTATATATAATTTATCTTATAATTTTTTTAAATATAAAATATTTTTCTTAAATATATACATGCATGTGTGTGTATTTATTTATATATACATAATAATTATACACCGTACACACATATATATTATGTGTAAACAAACTTTTATTTTGGATTAATCACGATGAATTTTTCCCCAGCACTAGTAAAAATGGTACCAAAAAAAGGTAAAATGGTCATCTTGGATCTTTTTCAGTCTGGTACCAGTGAAGCTGATGCAGGAGTGGATGGAGCTGTTTTTCAGTGGTAAGCCACTGTATGAAGTGGCCAGTGTGCAGCCCACACCTACTGACCCCACACCAGAACAGATCATTGAGCTGGAGAAGCTCCATATACTCAATAATCAAGACTACAATGAATATGTGGTAAGGACAGCATGTTGAGTTTTTTGAGTTATCGTAGATTTATTCTTACTGATGTAAAGTATTAAATAACAGTCGAGGGATGGACTCATTTACATGCCAGTGCAAGTATTATGTATGTGCACCTTTCTGTCTGTTCACTTCAGGCCATGATGGGTGAGTGGGTTTTGCAGGAACAGGGTGAGAATCGAGCCTCACCAGTGAATAATGATATTCTGGATCATGTGTTGAGCCGTCTACAGAGCATGTTAGTCCGACCCATTGCCAGCACTCCTCCTCCCCTGTTTCCCCATTTTACCATCAGAGCATGCATGCTGGGAAAAACCCACTCGGGCAAAACCTCCTGCCTCGCCAGGATCAGCAACGGTAGGAGTTGATGCTTCATCATAGTAAGAGCTGTACTGGAATGAAAAGTGGTATGATACATCAGAACTGTTTTAAAGTGGTATGATATACTAAATTTCCTGATGCTGTTTGTTAATCTGTGGGAATCAGTTCTTGGCATCCATGTGCTCTCAGCCAACGCTTTGATCCAGGATGTGCTATCAGCCTATCAGAAGGAAAGACAGGCTGCGAGTGAAAGCCAAAAAGTGTCACAGGTCAGGAAAACTTACTCTTAGTATTATGTACGTTTCTTGAGGTAGAAAACCAACAGATCTGGTCATATTTTTTCAGCAAAACCTTTATTAGAACAGTTTGTGATCTATTTTACTACATCATTTACATGGTTTAATTCCCTGTTGGGGATGACCGTATATTTGCCATGTATTTTCAGAAGAACCTGGAGAGAAACGGTTCTCCGGCAGAAGGTATTGAGCAGCTTCAGAGAGATGGAGAGGAGGAGACATCCTCTCCTCTAGAATCAGGTATTAAACCTTTTAAAACTTGACATTTACACTACCATTCAAAAATTTGGGGTCAGTAAGATTCTTTTGGAAGGACAATAATAGTTTTATTCATGAAGGATGCATTAAGTTGATCAGAAGTGACAGTAAAGACATTTATAATGTTACAAAAGATTTAGATTTTAAATAATTGATTGAGTTTCCACAGAAATATTAAGCACTGTTTTCAACATTGATAATAATAATCATAAATGTTTCTTGAGCAGTAAATCCTCATATCAGAATGATTTCTGAAGGATCATGTGACACTGAAGACTGGAGTAATGCTGAAAATTCAGCTTTGATCACAGGAATTAATTTCATTTATAAAATATATTTAGATAAAAACTAAATAAAATAATGTTTCACGATATTACTGTGTTTACTGCATTTCGATCAAATACATGGAGCCTTGGTGAGCAGAAGAGACTTTTCAAAATTCTTACCAACCCCAAACCTTTGAGAAATGCGTTTTATTTCTACATGTTAAGATTCATATGCTGTTTTTATTCATTGACTATGTACCCCATGAATGACAAAATAAGAAAATAAAACCCAATCAATCAAAACTATTCAATGGGTTATTTTTTTGTCACACATTTTAATCCTATTGTTTGATTATATTTATTTCTCTAATAATTGATTAAACTCATTTCTTATAAAAATGTATAATTTATTTCTGTATGTATTGTGTACATTTATTTCCACTCTTTTTCTTTAATTTTACTACGTATTAGTTATTTTGAGTATACTGCTCTAATGCTCTATACTAAACCCAAAACCCTACTAAAGATTTAAGAAGTGACATTTATTTACAATGGAAACGCTCACTCAAGTTCCAATAGTGATCAACTCTCACGTATGTCTCACATCAGGACCGCAGGCTTCTGGACTTCACGAAATAGAGGACAAAGAAAAAGTAAAAGCAAACACATCTCCACATAAACTGTCTGTATTTACCACTCTTTGATATGGATCATGACGCACAATGCTGTGTGCAGTGGCCGTTGCGAGCGCAGCGTGGTGCAGCGGTAGAGACGGCTCTTAGGACAGGCAAAGCTGTTCCTGATCATCTTCTGGTCGACATCATAGTTGATGCTATCAGGTAAAGAGCTGTAGGCCTAATGCCTCTTTATAAATAATGCTTATTGTCTGACTTCACAGTTGTTGATGTTTTTTGCACAAGTTAACATAAAATGTTTAATTTACTGTATATTACATTACTACATGACACTCTCTAGAATAGAATATTTGATTCTGATTTGTTAATTCCAGAATTCTGATTATAATTTTGGGGGTGTTATTTATTCTGCAAAACATTTCAAATGTTCCATATTAGTAGGTTAATAGAACTAAAATATATTAATGGTAGTATTTCCATCTCATGCTAGTGCACATGAAAAACTTTTATTTAGTTTTAATAGTTTTAATAAATCAAATCAAATCAAATCACCTTTATTTATATAGCGCTTTTAACAAGTCCAATTGTTTCAAAGCAGCTTCACATTGTTAAAAGTAAAATAATGCAACAGAATTTGTACAGCCGTTCTGGTGAAACGGTGATGTTATCCAGCTAATTTCAAGTATCATATAGCGTCAATGCGGGCAGATCGGTAATATAGAAGAAATTTAGGTGTCCCCAACTGAGCAAGCCAAAAGCCAGAGGCAACGGTGGCAAGGAACCAAAACTCCTTCAGGGTCAGAATGGAGAAAAAACCTTGGGAGAAACCAGGCTCAGTCGGGTGCCAGTTCTCCTCTGGCCGACGAACAAACAGTGTATGATTATAATTCTGGCAACATAGCAGGTCTTAATTCATATTAGGCAAATAGATATTTGTTAGATTATTCGAGAGATTGGAGTCGTCACGCCAAGACGGGTTTAATGAGGATGTCGTGTCGATGCAGCATTTACGGGGAGTTTATTTGACATGTTCTCTGCAGACACTTCAGGGATGCGTTGGTCATGTCCAGGCGCTGGTCCACCATCTGATCTGGATACGGCCTGGATCTGGCTGACTGCAGTAAACCTTGGTATAAACAGAGAGACTAACATTAGCGTAGATGCCATTCTTCTTATGATGTAACAAGTACATCAGGTGTTATGGGAAGTGTTCCCGGTTCCTGACAATCATTTACTGATTTGAGTAATAGAAATTGATAATGTTTTATGTGTAAGCCATAGTAAAGAGATGCGTTTTAGTCTAGATTTAAACTGACAGAGTGTGTCTGCTTCCCGAACAATACTAGGAAGACTGTTCCAAAGTTTAGGCGCTAAATAGGAAAAGGATCGACCGCCTGCAGTTGATTTTGATATTCTAGGTATTATCAACTGGCCAGAGTTTTGAGACCGCAATAGACGTGATGGAGTATAATGCGTTAAGAGTTCGCTCAAGTACTGGGAGCTAAACCATTTAGTGCTTTGTAAGTAATAAGCAAGATTTTAAAATTTATTCGATGTTTAATAGGAGCCAATGAAGTGTTGACAGAACCGGGCTAATATGGTCATACTTCCTTGTTCTAGTAAGAGCTCGAGCTGCTGCGTTTTGGACCAGCTGGAGTTTGTTTATTAAGTGAGCAGGGCAACCACCCAGTAAAGCATTACAGTAATCTAGCCTTGAGGTCATGAACGCATGAATTAACTGTTCAGCATTTTGCATCGAAAGGATGTGCCGTAATTTAGATATATTTTTAAGATGGTAGAATGCAGTTTTACAGATGTTAGAAACGTGGCTTTCAAATGAAAGATTGGTATCAAAGAGCACACCCAGGTTCCTAACTGATGACGAGGACTTGACAGAGCAGCCATCGAGTGTTAGACAGTATTCTAGGTTACTACTTGCAGAGTTTTTTGTCCAATAATTAAAAATTCAGTTTTTCTGAATTAAGTTGCAGGAAATTACTAGACATCCAATGTTTTATATCAGCTATGCATTCCGTTAATCTTGTGAATTTGTAAGTTTCATCAGGGCGTGAAGAAATATAGAGCTGAGTATCGTCAGCATAACAGTGAAAACTAATGCCATGCTTCCTAATGATATCTCCCAGTGGTAGCATGTACAGGGTGAAGAGCAACGGTCCTAGCACCGAGCCCTGCGGCACTCCATACTGAACTTGTGATTGGTGTGACATCTCTTCATTTACTGCTACAAACTGATAACGGTCAGATAAGTATGATTTAAGCCATGCCAATGCAGTTCCACTAATGCCAACATAATTTTCGAGTCTATTCAAAAGAATGTTGTGGTTGATAGTATCGAATGCAGCGCTAAGATCGAGTAACACTAATAGAGAAATACAACCACGATCGGATGATAAGAGTAAATCATTTGTAACTCTGATGAGAGCAGTCTCAGTACTATGATACGGTCTAAATCCTGACTGGAAATCCTCACAGATACCATTTCTTTCTAAAAAGGAACATAATTGTGAAGACACTGCCTTTTCCAGTATTTTTGACAGGAAGGGTAGATTTGAGATCGGCCTATAATTGACTAATTCTGTAGGATCAAGTTGAGGTTTTTAATAAGTGGTTTGATAATAGCCAACTTAAACGTTTTTAGGTACATATCCTAATAACAAAGATGAGTTAATGATATTAAGAAGAGGATCTATGACCTCTGGTAGCATCTCTTTTAATAGCCTAGTCGGTATAGGGTCGAGCATACATGTTGTTGATTTAGATGATTTAACGAGTTTAGCCAATTCTTCCTCTCCTATAGCAGTGAATGAATGTAATTTTTCTCAGTGACACAACAATGCTCTGTCTCATGTGACACTATAGTAGACGGCTGCATGGTTATAATTTTCTTCCTAATGTTATCGATCTTACACGTAAAGAAGTTCATAAAGTCATTACTGCTGTGCTGTTTACAACCATCAGAAGTATGAGCTTTATTTTTGGTTAACTTAGCCACTGTATCAAATAAATACCTAGGGTTGTGTTTGTTTTCTTCTAAGAGAGTCGAGAAATAAGCAGATCTAGCAGTTTTTACGGCCTTTCTGTATGCGATCATGCTCTCTTTCCATGAATTACGAAAAATCTCTAATTTTGTTTTCTTCCAGCTGCGCTCCATTTTTCTGGCTACTGTTTTAAGGGCCGGGTGTGCTCATTGTACCACGGCATTGGACTATTTTCTTTAATCTTCTTTAAGCGCCGGGGAGCAACTGTGTCTAAAGTGCTGGAAAAAAGAGAGTCAATCGTTTCTGTTGCAAAATCGAGTTCCTCTAGGCTATCTGGGATGCTGAGGAGATGAAACTGATGAGGAAGATTATTTAAAAGCAATTTTTAGTGGCGGCAGTGATAGTTCTGCCATATTTGAAGCGAGGGCGGCTTTGCAGCCTTAGCTAAATTAAGTATACATGATACTAGGTAATGATCTGAGATGTCGTCGCTCTGCTGCAGAATTTCAACGGTATCAACATTTATTCCATGTGACAATATTAGGTCTAACGTATGATTAAGGCGATGAGTGGGTCCTGACACATGTTGCCTTACTCCAATAGAGTTTAGAATGTCTCTAAATGCTAATCCCAATGCGTCTTTTTCATTATCTACATGGATATTAAAATCACCAACAATTAGTACTTTATCTGCAGCCAGTACTAACTCGGATAGAAAGTCAGCAAATTCTTTGATAAAGTCTGTATTGTGCCCTGGTGGCCTGTATACAGTAACCAACACAAATGTCAAACGGGATTTATCAATTACACTACATAATGCTACATAAAGCACCAAAACTTCAAAAGAATTATATTTGAAACTAGACTTCTGAGTAATACTGAAGATATTATTATAAATTACAGCAACCCTCCCCTTTACCTTTCAGACGCGGTTCGTGTTTATAACAGTAATCTTGGGGGGTGGACTCATTTAAAGTAATGTAGTCGTCAGGTTTTAGCCAGGTTTCTGTCAAACACAGCAAATCTAGATTATTATCTGTAATTATATCATTAACAATAAGTGCTTTTGGGGAAAGGGATCGAATATTCAGCAACCCGAGCTTTATCATTTGATCATCTGTATTATATCTGTTGTTTATTCGTTTGACATCAATTAAGTTTTTACTGTTGAATGGTCTTGATGTTTTTTTGTATTTACTAATTCGGGAACAGACACAGTCTCTATGTGATAATATCTAGGTGAAAGAGTCTCTATGTGTTGGGATTTATCTGACTTCTGTAACGGAGACAGCTAGCAGACGGTCGGGTAAGCCAGTCTGTCTGCTTCCTGACCTGGGCCCCAGTTAGTCAAGGTTTAGCTTTAAGACTATATGCCAAATTACTAGAGAGAAGAGCAGCACCACTCCAAGAAGGATGGATGCCGTCCCTCTTCAACAGGTCAGGTCTGCCCCAAAAGCTTTTCCAATTGTCTATGAACCCTATGTTATTTTGCGGACACCACTTAGACAACCAGCCATTGAGTGATGATAGTCTGCTAAGTATCTCATCACTCCTTTTAACAGGGAGCGGACCAGAACAAAAAACTGCATCTGCCATCGTGAAGTGAATCACATAATAGTGAATTATACAACAACTATAAGTATATAGCCCTACCCAGAACCTGATTTCACAGAGTGCGACATGTTCCTGGATGGATAAAACAACATTCAATCAAATCAGACCCGAAGAACAAGTTTACAGTTTATGTCAAGTTTAGGCCTATAACCAGGGTTAGATGCTTCTACATCAGTGATATTCACCATCATTTCCCTCTGATTTTAGGGATAACTTATGGGTAGGGTTAGGTTTAGGAGTAGGGATAGGGTTATGAGGACAAACATTTTTTTGACATGTTGCTCCAGGATCAACAAAATGTGTTGACCCAGGAACGCATCTAACAAAGTGCTATACCTATATGGTAAATCTCAAACGCTAGATTGTTATATCATTGCAAAATGTAACTATTATTATTGCACAGCTCTATATATAAAGTTGGATATGTAAGTATGTCCAACTTCATCCACATACATACAGTATTCACGTAAGGTGATTATGCTATATAAAAATAAAAAACAAAAAATTGTCTGATGTGACTTGTAGATAGTCTAGTCCTTTGAAAACCAGTTTGATTTCCTTCCTGCTGTGTTTTTTAGGAGCATCCCTGCTGATAGTGGCTGGATTCTTGACGGGTTCCCAGTGGACATCGGTCAGGCTCAGATGCTGGAGAAAGCTCTGAATGGGACAGAACCAGATGAGACTGAGACAAAAACACAAAGCAATTTATCCACAGACAAAAGCACGCCTAAAGATCCAAGTCCTCCATCCC
Source organism: Paracanthobrama guichenoti (assembly GCA_018749465.1). Taxonomy (NCBI): domain Eukaryota; kingdom Metazoa; phylum Chordata; class Actinopteri; order Cypriniformes; family Gobionidae; genus Paracanthobrama; species Paracanthobrama guichenoti. The sequence goes on along the minus strand of CM031947.1, from coordinate 4,263,454 downwards.
CTGCACTGGACGTAGTGGTGCTGTTAGACGTTTCAGATGAGCAGGTTCTGGAGCGAGCTGCTCACCAGGCTGGTGCGTTTATGAAGATTGAAATGCTAGATGTTATTACCTTTAACATCAGTTACTCTTACCAACATGACAGGCATTGTTGTTTTAGTATGTAATAAGCTGTGTTATCTTTACTTATTAGTAGACGGCGAGAGCAACGGGCAGGAGAGAGAAGGCAGCAATGCACCAGACGAAAAGACGAGTATGACAGATCTGGACACACAAGATCCAGCATCCTTGTCTGATGACAAAAGCCTGGGGACGAAACAGATACAGCACAGGTGTGTGAAAGTGTACAGGGTTTGTTTTCAGTACACGGGACATTTTCATTGTATGTATGCATAATTACAATTGGAAAGATACAAGCTTGATTTTGTAATGCCCAAAGAAAGATTTAAAAAAAAAAAAAATTGAGGCACAAAATGATCATAATATAGTCTTGGTTGTGTTATGGTTTCTTTAATAGAATTAGCGGGTTCCATGACACATGGCCAAAACTGGAGAAATGGTTTGGTGACCGGCAGAATGTTCTTGTGAAAGTCACAGCAGATGTAGATGAGGAAACTCTCTTCAAAAACGTGGAGATGGTTCTGATGGACACTATGGACTCTGTTGAAAAAGGTACATTGACTTTTTTCAGATTATATAACTATAACTATATATGTGACCTTGGACCACAACATTTGATAAGGGTACATTTTTTAAAAACTGAGACATCATACATCATCTGAAGGTTGAATAAATAAGCTTTCCATTGATGTATGGTTTGTTAGGATTGGACAATATTTGGCCGAAATACAACTATTTGAAAATCTGGAATTTGAGGTTGCAAAAAAATCTAAATATTGAGAAAGTCGCCTTTAAAGTTGTCCAAATGAAGTCCTTAGCAATGCATATTACTAATAATTATAATTTTTGTATATATTTACAGTAGGAAATTTACAAAATATCTTCATGGACCATGATCTTTACTTAATATCCTAATGATTTTTGGCATAAATTGCTAATTTTGACCCATGCAATGTATTGTTGGCTATTGCCACAAATATACCCGTGCGACTAATGACTGTTTTTTTGCTCCAGGGTCACATAGATACATTACGGAGCCCCACACATGACATGCAGGAAAAAACTAGTGTGCACGATTTATAAATCGAGGGAACAAATTAGTAAATCACGTGGATGGTTTAGCAAGTTGAGGGAATGAAGTAGTAAATCGTCTGCATGATTTAGCAAATCGAGGGAGCAAAATAGTAAATTGTGCGCATTATTTACTTTTTTTCTTCTTACTTTTTCATGTTTTTACATGTTCATGTAGTTTATGTATGTATTTTTGTTGAGTATAGTATTTGATAAATCAGGCTTTTATGGATTATATAATATGATATAGTGAGAATACGGACCCAACTGAGCAAAAATATATAATTTGGTGCAGTTTCTGATTTTTATATGGCCAAAAATTTAGTTTTGATCGCTTGTTAAGCAAATCAAGATCTTTATAACAGTAATAGCAGCTTACTTGCATACAGTGCATATACATATCAGTTGTCAACATATATTTCCCAATAATATGTCTTAATAAGATATTTAATTGCTTAGTTTTATGACCAAAGCTCTGTAGTTTTCAAACACAATGCAATGAATACAATGATTGAGAGATGAACAAATAAACCAAAAGCCTTATGGATCACATTTGATATTCACATTTTTACATGATTTTTCTAAAACATGATGCATTGATAATCAAGTAAACCAAACCTGCTTCACTCCATCTTGTGTTTATCTTGAAATGTTACTAACAATGTAAAAGTTATTCTTACATTTACTTCATAAAAATCAGTAAAGATTTCACAGCACAAAGACACGTAAACCACGAGCTGAAGGAGGACGTTTTTACAATTATACTAAAAGGCCTTTTACTTGCTATAAACTATCAATCAGACGACAGAAGGCATGTAGTAGATAATTTTCTGCAAAGTTTGATCATGTTGATGATTAAAAGCCTTAACATTTGCATATCAAATATGCAGCTTTATAGGGTTAAGCTTCTGTTCTTCTCTACAATTTTCTACAATTAATTCAGTTTTAATTGTTACAGACTCATTCAAACATTTTGTAGACTTGAAAGTTTGAAAATCTCACATTTTCTACCTGCAACTTTAACATTATCCATTTGCTGCCTTTCAAACACCTATATGTCTTTGTATAAATGCATGTCTAGTGAAGTGTGCTCTCTGCCCTGACCCACAGAAGCAGCTCTGGGTCACTCCAGGAAAATGTCTATGTCCTCCTCAGCTGAACACACCCGTCCGCAAAGTGCCTGCTCTGCTAGGTCTTCACCAGCGACCCCAAAATCTGCTGGAAGGGTCTACGTGATGGAACCCTTACCCAAGGCACATACACACACATAACACACCTTCACTCAGAAGACTGTCTTCCCATGTTTAATGGACACATCCGACATTCAAAGATCATTACACTTAACTAGATTGTTTATTTTTTGATCATTTTGATACTCCGTTTGGTATGATATTTATATGCCAACGACTCTTAAAGTCTCTTAAAGGAGATATATAATGAAGGAAATAATGAAAGAGCTTGATGTGCTATGAAATCATATGTTACTGTAGTTCACACTGTCACTGCCAAAACCAACAATGTAATTTTCAGGCCTCAAAACATCCTCCACATTCCAAAAATATAATTTATTGCAGTTAAGCATAGAACAAATGATGCTGTTTTTCTGATATCAAACAGATGTACACTACCATTCAAAATTTTGGAGTTGGTATGATTTTTAATGATTTTTTTAATGCTTTTGAAAAATACAGTAACAACAGTAATATTGGGAAATATTATTTACAATTTAAAATAACTGTTTTCTATTTTAAAATGTAATGTATTCCTGTGATCAAAGATGAATTTTCATCATTACTCCAGTCTTCAGTGTCACATGATCCTTCAGAAATCATTCTGATATGAGGATTTAATGCTCTAGAAACATTTATTATTATCAGTGTTGAAAACAGTTTTTTTGAGGACATCATGATACATTTATTTCAAGATTCATTGATGAATAGAAAGTTCAAAAGAACAACATTTATTTGAAACAATATAGAGCGTAAAATGGTTGTGAACAACTAAACTGAAATGTTTTTTGGCACACAAAGTATATATAAAAGTATTATATGACCCATTTATATCTTATGTTCATCTTTTTGCAGGAGATCCCAAAGTATCTTGTTCCGTACTGGGAGACCATCTGTAATTCATATGTGACTAATGTCAAAACAGTGATGCAGAACCTCCGCAGTGAACGCGAGCTCATCATTCACCACCTCTACAACATCCGGTGAGAGAACAGCGCTCGACTGTGTGTGACGTGAGAGCGTGTCCTGTGTGAGTGTATAACGTATGTGTGTTTGTGTTTCAGGGAGAACTTCAGGCAGTACCTACAGAAGCCGGATCTGAAGCAGGAGTTTGTAAGTGCGTGGCAGCGCGATTATAACAGGGTTCATGACAACATCAGAGAGGACGAGGAGACCAAAGGAGAGCTCCATCAAAGGCTAGATGTGAGACAAACTTCTGAACTGCAAAAAATACTGATTTTTTTTTTTATTCAGTATTTTTGTTTTGTTTTCCAGTACAAATATTGTTTATTTGAAAAGAAAAATTACATCAGATATAAAGACTTTATGCTTAAAACAAGTGAGGTATGAAAAATAAACTTGTTTTCCTTTTGAATTAAATGTAATATTTTAACCCATTAAATATGCTTTCTCATATTGAGTACAAAATCACTTAATTTTGATGCATATTTCAGAAGACCCAATATCCTTCTCAAGTATATGTATCTTCTTGATTTAAGAATGTGTGCTGAAAGATGAGACTAAAATACTGAGTAAGAAAGTCATTTTTGTAGTGCAAGGCTTTTCTGCAATTTTCACAGGCATAAACATGCTATATTTCAGCACAGAAAACACAGGTGTACAAAACCATAAATCACATGTTTTCTGTGATATTTTGAAATGTTTAATAACATCTCAAAAGAAAAAAATGAATGAAGACTAGGAGAAGGTCTTGCAGTATATTTGTGTGCAATAAAACTAGGAATTATTTATGTATTGTTTTGTGTGAGTTTTATTTAAACCTGTCTGTTTAATGTTTTCAGGTATTTCAGTAGTTTCGATGTGTTACAATGTATTTATTGTTAGCAGCAGTGCAAAATGTTCACAGATACCAAAGTTTTGGTGCTAATTTTTAAAAAACTATTTCAGTGAGCTTTTGTTTGCTGCAGGTTTATCACAGATTAGCCATACATTTAAAAAAAAAATTGCTAAAATTATTTTTATTTTTTTGCAGGACTTGCGTGAGCGTCTGTGGGACATCTGTGATAAGCGTAAGGAAGAGGCGGAGCAGGAGAGAGCAGAAGTCATTGATGATGGCTGGTTAGACGATCACACTGCTGTACTCATCAACCATTATTCTGCATTAATACAGGTAACACACACACACACACACACACTCTGGGATGAGTTTGAACTTTAATGCGTGTGTGTGTGTGTGTGTGTACAGATAGAAGTGGGCCGCTTTCAAGACTCCCTGTGTCTGCTGAGAGATTACTATTCAGCGATGTGTAAAACTGCATTTCCTGAATCCACACGTGGCTTCACTCGCATCCCATTGCTTGACATCACTGCAGAAGAGCATGTCGAGCAAGAGGAGTCAAACATGTAAAAGAAGCGTTACATATAATGATTTATCATCATGTCACAGACATTACAGGACTGTAGATCTTCTGCTGAGCTACTGTAGTTGTCCATCTGTCTGTTTCATAATGTATGACTTTGGCTGTGTTCAGAATAGCATATGCTAGTTTTGCAGTATGCATACAAATTTAACAAAACTTCCAGCATAAAACAAAGCATAGTGTGTGGAATATTGTATCCCAAAATACAGTGTGCTTTTATTTTAACCTTCAATTTCTAGTGTGACAAATGAACTGAATTAACATTTTTATCACACTGCCTGCACCTGGTCACCACTTGTAGTGCTAACTATGTTCATGATGAGGGCATGTGTGACAAAGTAAGGTCAAGTAAAGTCACCTTTATTTACACTCACCTAAAGGGTTATTAGGAACACCATACTAATACTGTGTTTGACTCCCTTTCGCCTTCAGAACTGCCTTAATTCTACGTGGCATTGATTCAACAAGGTGCTGAAAGCCTTCTTTAGAAATGTTGGCCCATATTGATAGGATAGCATCTTGCAGTTGATGGAGATTTGTGGGATGCACATCCAGGACATGAAGCTCCCGTTCCACCACATCCCAAAGATGCTCTATTGGGTTGAGATCTGGTGACTGTGGGGGCCATTTTAGTACAGTGAACTCATTGTCATGTTCAAGAAACCAATTTGAAATGATTCGAGCTTTGTGACATGGGGCATTATCCTGCTGGAAGTAGCCATCAGAGAATGGGTACATGGTGGTCATAAAGGGATGGACATGGTCAGAAACAATGCTCAGGTAGGCCGTGGCATTTAAACGATACCCAATTGGCACTAAGGGGCCTAAAGTGTGCCAAGAAAACATCCCCCACACCATTACACCACCACCACCAGCCTGCACAGTGGTAACAAGGCATGATGGATCCATGTTCTCATTCTGTTTACGCCAAATTCTGACTCTACCATCTGAATGTCTCAACAGAAATCGAGACTCATCAGACCAGGCAACGTTTTGTCCACTTTTGGTGAGCTCGTGCAAATTGTAGCCTCTTTTTCCTATTTGTAGTGGAGATGAGTGCTACCCGGTGGGGTCTTCTGTGGGGTCTTTGTGCGTGAAAATCCCAGTAACTGAGCAGATTGTGAAATACTCAGACCGGCCCGTCTGGCACCAACAACCATGCCACGCTCAAAATTGCTTAAATCACCTTTCTTTCCCATTCCGACGTTCAGTTTGGAGTTCAGGAGATTGTCTTGACCAGGACCACACCCCTAAATGCATTGAAGCAACTGCCATGTGATTGGTTGATTAGATAATTGCATTAATGAGAAATTGAACAGGTGTTCCTAATAATCCTTTAGGTGAGTGAATGTAGTGCTTTATACAGACCGTTTCAAAGCAGCCACACATTTATAAACAGGAAAATAACAGATTAATGTCAAATTTTTCAAATTTATCAATTAATCAATTTTAGCTGTAAAGCAGCTCTACAGAAGAAAATGATGTAATTATTCAGCTCAATTTAGCTTCAGGTCAGTAACTATCAATGTTGCAAAGTTCATTAGATAAGAAACAAGTTCAGCTCTACAGAAGACCATAATGCCATTATTCGGTTCAAGTCAATTCAATGTTGATTCAAATGAGTTCAATGGCTGTCAATGTTGCAAGTTAGTGTCATTATCCAGTACAATTGAGTTGTTGTCCTCTAGTGTCAGTGCAGTTAAATCGATAATATTACTGAATATTTATTGTCTTTTAAACATGTTACAGTGTGGCTACAATGTAGCAATATGTGTTGTACATGCTATTTTAATAAGCAATATACGGTTATGCTTATTTTAAGGTGCCCGTGTTACAGTGTAATTATACATTTAAGTACTAAGTAATAATAATTACCTGCATGTACTTACTATAGGGTTAGGGTAGGATGAGGGTTTGGTTTAGGGTTAGTTGCATGGAATTATGCCTAATATTACAGTACCAACATGTAACAAGGACACTGTAAAGTGTTGTGTAGTGACCGTTACATTAGTATTTAATTCTGAACATAGACATTGTTTTTTTACAGTAAAGATGTTTCGATAGACTCTGAGATACCTGATGTTTGATGTGTTAAAATATTGATTGTTATTTCAGCGCTGGCCCTGCGCTGTTAGAAAAACCTGCAAAGAGTGCTGAAGAAAAAGACTCTGAAATGGAGGACAAGAAGAAAACTAAACTGTATGTGTGCTTTTATTTTTTGTCTTTGGGTGTGTATAACAATGATGATCATGTTTGTTGAATAACTGGATATGTTTGTGCCGTCAGGTTTCCATTGGTTTCCTGCAGATCTCCCACTTCTGAGCTCCTCAGACAGATTCTGCACCATCCTGATGAGAAACTGCTGCAGGAGTTCTTCCAGACAGCACTCACCGCCGTCAGGAGCATGGTGTGTTATCAGAAATGCATAATAACTTTTTTGCTGTTAAGCTTAAAAATATGGGCCATATTTGCGAATACTAATATACATCTTCTGACAGACACATGCAATTTGTTTATTTTTTAAAAACTTGCAGCATCTTTCAGTTAAGGCAAGGAATATTCCTCCGAACTACATCATGTTCAAGTAGGAGTGTGGTTGTAGACAGAAATCCTTGAAATGCTATTTTTTGGGAACTCCAATCAATAAACAAATCTGTAAATATGTAGAACTTCAAAATCAAGCGGCAACCTCCCCCACTTCCGTATTAAGCCAATACGGAAGTGACTTAAACTGCAATTCATCGACTGGCTGCTAGGGACAGGCTCCAGAAGGGAGCAGAATCTCATTGAGCCCTATGTTAAACTTTACAGCAGAAAGAAACATGTTTACAGCCTGGTACAAATTGTGGTTTTGGTCTATACGGCTAATTTTGCCCTTCATGACAACTGTGAGGGGGGTGATTTTTTATTTTATTTTTATAACTCATTTGTTTACATTATATAAAGCCTTAAAGTTCTGCATAATTAAGGGCGTGGCCACTTTGAGTGACAGGTGGATAGCCATTTATTTCAAGATTCAAGATTCAAGAGTTTTATTTGCCACATACACAGTTATATACAGAATATACAACCGGCAGTGAAATGTAAACAGGTCCGCTCCATGGACAGTGCAAATTCACAGTTAAAAACACAAGGAAGAAATTATAATAGAAATAGAACTATTACTAGTTCTATATTTACTTCTGTAGAATTATAAATAAATCAAGTAGAAAAAAATAAAATAAATAAATAAAGTGGAATAAAATAATTGAAGTAGACTGTGCAGTGAGTAAACTGTAGACTTATAAATATGTGGTTAACAAATGTATAAGAGTATAATGTGCAAACAGGTTTATAACAGGTTGTTACACAGTAACAACGAGAACAGAAAGTGCAGTGCAATGTCAGTGTATCGATGTTTATCCTGAAGTGAAGTCACGTGGTGTTAAGTGACTGAGTTCAGGAGTCTGATGGCCTGGGGGAAGAAGTTCCTCCTGAGTCTCTCAGTTTTGGCCATCAGGCTTGGAAGCGCTTACCAGATGGCAGCAGCGTGAAATGAGGGTTTGCAGGGTGATTATAGTCCTTGATGATCTTAGTAGCTCTACCTTTGCAGCGTTTGGTGTAGACGTCCTGCAGAGACGGGAGAGCTGACCCTGAGATACGCTCGGATAAGCGCACGACTCTTTGCAGGGCTTTGCGGTCATGACTGGTGCTGTTCCCATACCACGCTGTGATTACACTTTCTATCGCCCCTAAATAAAAAAGTTTTCAGGCTACTTTCGCGATGACATTTATCCGCTGTCTGTTAGTCATCGTGTCACCTCAGCTCCGCCCACTTCCCGCCTCTTTGTCCATGTTGTGTGATTTGCTGCCAAAATGGCAACGGCCAACTCAACCCTACTTTACGCTTCTCTGCTCTTCAGAACCCTATGGGAGACGTCACGGACACTACGTCCATATTTTTTTACAGTCTATGTGTAGACACTTTTCTTACAGTCAAAATGCAGATGATTTGAAAACAATCTATAATTTGATTGAAAAAGTGGTTGAATGCTTTGTACATTTTTTTATACATACATGCTGTAACAAAGAAGACTAATTAAAACATTTTTAAATCAAAATTGCATAAATTACTTTATAATCACATCAATTATTTTTACATTTTGTGATTTCAGTATATTTTGGTTAATAATTTGAATAAATAGTTGAATAAATAAACACTACCGTTTAAAAGTCTGGGGTCAGTAAGATTTTTTCAAAGAAATGAATACTTTATTCCTCAAAGATTCTTTAAACTGATTTAAAAAAATGATAGTATGATTTTTACATTGTTACAAAAATTGTTTATTTCAAATAAATGCTGTTCATCAAAGAATCCTGAGAAAAATGTATCATGGTTTCCACAAAATATGAAGCTGCACAACCTTTAACATTAATAAGAAGAAATGTTTCTTGAGCAGTAAATCCTCATATCAGAATGATTTCTGAAGGATCATGTGACACTGAAGACTGGAGTAATGCTGCTGAAAATTCAGCTTTGATCACTGGAATAAATTACACTTTAAAAATATATTAAGATAGAAAACAGTTGTTTTAATAAATGCTGTCTTAGTGAGCAGAAGAGACTTTTCAAAAACAAAAAATCAGTCCCAAACTTCTGAGTGATAGTGTATTCATATTTTATTAATGTTTCATTATAATGTTTATTCTTTTATCTTTTTATCCATGTTTAACATTTTATAATTTATTTTACAAAAACAATAGTTCCTACTCAAAATTCAATTTGGTTGTAAAATGGTGATGTACTCGCACATCTGTCTTCACGTGTGTTTGCACATGACTCTGTGTCAGGTGTTTGCAGAGACGCAACAGCGAGAAGAAGAGGAAGGTGATGAAGAACAGAAGCCGGTGGAGGCACAGAGAGTGCAGACTTCAAACTCTGCTACGGACAATAAGAAAGCAGGGAAAAAGAAAGGTGAAGACCCTCCACTCAATCATACGTTTGAGTTTCAGCTCTGTTCTGTGTTGACATGAGGGTGTGTGTGTTGTTTTAGGTGCTCCCACCCCTCCTCAGGAGCCCAGTCCTCAGCCCACAGTGGTGAAGAACCCTGAGGAGGTCAAGAGGAGGGTAGAGAAGAAACGAATCAAACAGGAGTTCACAGCCGCCCTGAAACGTGAAGGTATGCTGTCTTGTGATGCCCTGTTTTGTGCTTTTGTACATCATTATGCAAAAGTACAGATCTGCGGGATGTTTGTGTGAAAACAGTAATAATGTGCTGCGTTTGTGTGCAGAACAAGCGGTGAAGCTGCGTTTGGAGCTGGTGAAGGCTCATTCACTGAGAACCATGAGCAGTCTGCAGCAGAGAGCGGAGCAGGTCTACAGGAACATGGAGGAGTGGCTGGGAGCCCGCTTCCTGTCTGAGATGAACAGGTGAGAGGAGGGGGATGGACGGGTGACGGCACATCAGGAGAGGATGAGGACGCTGTCTTGGCTTTCTTGATTGTAATCCATTTAGCTGCAGAGATTAATGTAAATGATGAAAGTACTTCTCAAAAAGGCTGAATATCAGAAATAGGCAGGTCACATGTCACTCCCCGTAACCACAATATGAAACAAAAAATTATATTTTGCAAAATAAATTGACTGTACATTTATTTTTTAAAATTGAGATTGGAAATTCAGTAGAACAAATACCATAATGTATAAAACATTTATTAATTTTACAATATAAATTCTTAGTTAGCTTATTTTGAATATTTTAAATATACTTAAGTTTGTAATAATATAATAATATTATAAATATTTAAAAAAAAAAATTATTGGTTAAATTATTGGTTTTCATATTAGCATGACTTCTGAAGGATCATGTGACAATGAAAGAAAAAAATAGAAATTGTAATGTTTCACTGTATTTGTTTTTATTTTTATCAAGTAAAGCCAGACTTATTTAAAAAAAAATCCAAACCAGTAGTGTATTTTTAATACTTTAAATATATTTTCTTCTGTTCATTAAAAAACTTAATGACAACAAAAATATTTGATTGATTGATTAATAGATATATGTTTGCATGTGTTTCCAGTATCGACCAGCTGGCAGAGTTTGTGCGGATGCACATCGAGAATGGAGTTCAGATCCATCATGAGCTTGTGCTGCAGAGCGCTGATTTCTGCGTGGATGGAGACACGCGTGTGGTGGCGAGTCCAGCAGCTGCTCCGCTCCGATCCCTGCCGGAGCAGCCCAGGAACAGCACTCTCACAGTCCAACAGCTGCACGTCCTCTGCGCTCAGCTGCGCAAGACCGCCCCTACTGGTCAGAATCTGCATTACTCCAAAACAGAAGTCACTAACATGCCAGGGATTGTTCACCCAAAAATAACATTTCTATCATTTACTTGTTTTTTGAGTGAACAGTCCCTTTAAAATTGTGTGCTAAACCGAATAAATTGAATGAGAGTTCAACTGAACTAAGCAGAACTGAATTGAACGTTTCAGTTGAAGTCAGTAACTTTATTGTGTTGTGTGTTAGGTCTGCTGTGCTTTAATGAGTTGACTGAAGTTCTATATGACTTAACCTCTCCTCACCTGGGCAGTGATGTCCTACCTGAGCCCTGGATGCATATCACTCCCTCACAGGTACATCTTCTCTCAAACACCTCCGTCTCTGACTAGCAGAGCAAATTATGATTTGTTGTGTCTTTGGTTGCAAATACTCAGTTAATTTTGTTTGCCAACGAACTATTGCAAACAAAGTTGTGTTTTCTTGCCTGATGTGGTGTATATCCAAGTGAAATGGCTTCTCCAACAAGAAAAATGTAGGGTGGGACAAATTGATTGGATGGTTGTGGTTTGCTATTGGGGGTTTGCTTAGTGATTGGTCACAAGTTTCCCTGCCTTTGTCATCAGAGAAGAGAAGAGATGTCGCTGTAAGAGGGACAGAAATTTATTTTGATTAAAGATAGGACACATAAATAAAAAAAATTTGCGTAGATAAATCATCTACAGTCAAAAACTGTAATATATGTCATGGTGACTTTAAGAAGGAAGTGGCAGTAATTTATTCATTTTGAAAGTGTCTTCATTGCTTTGGCTTGAGTATATAAAAAGAAACAAGGCCTTACATGGTTTTTAATCTCAACTTTCTGCTTTAATAAGAAATGTGTCCAAACAGAAAAAACTGTGCTTGTCAAGCGATTCCATAGGCTCTAAAAATGTATCTGATCGGATTAAAACGTTAAATTATAGTGACTAAAATCAACACTGTTTTTAGTTAAAATTATAAATTAAAGTTCAATTATAAATTCCAAATTAGTTTGGTGGAGCTCCAAACTTAAGACAAAACGTGAAGAATAACCAATTTTGAGATCGTTAAGACATCATAATTGACACAAACAAATTGTGTCATGACAGTGTGTGTGTGTGTGTGTAGGTTGATGAGCTGGTGTGTGTATTAGCTCAGGACTCTGAGATGCTGGACTGGCGTCAGTTTCTGCTCAGTGCGGCTCTGCCGTGGCCGCTTCCCTCTCAGACTCAGCTGTTAAAAACCCTCCAGCGCTTCAGAGCCGTCGACACTGCAGGAACGGGACTCATCACACAAGAACAATACACACAGGTCTGTTACGCTCATGCACATTAGAGCATCGCTGCAACTGTCATATTAAACAACACTGATCTATAAACACAAACGTCCACGTTCATACAGTGGTACAATCACTTTAACAGCATTTTGATAATGAAAATATTGTTCCACAGTTACTTTTATTCCAAACCTCAATTATATTATTGTGCTACATTTTTGTGTCTATCAGTTCAGTTTATCATCTGTTTTGTTCTATGATCAGGTTGAATTGTGGTTTCCCGGTGAAAGAGATCTTCCTGTCCCAGATGACCCAACTGAACCTCTGCCCTACGACAGACTTGGCAACCTTAAGAAGGTAATGCAAATTAAAGGATTTTTACAACTTTGTGTTTTTTTTTTACTTTGAAAAATGTATGAAACAATCGGCATTAATGTGCCTCTTAAAATGTTAGAAACTTGTTGGGCACTTCTGAAAGTTGATTCCTCCTGATTTGACCGACCCCTTTAATGCTTTGAGCAGTAAAACATCACTGAATACAGTAAATGCATTAATATTGATGGCTTTGAAAATTGATGGTTTTGCTAAAGATGATCTAATGCATGTGTTTTTGTGTAGTTTTTCTTCAGTCTGTTTGCGAGCTCACACTCGCTGATGCTGGACTATCTGAGCATGCTGCTGTATTTCTGCTGCCATCCTGAACCGTCTCAGGGCTTCACCAGAGCGCTGGGCCTCGTGATCGGACACACACTGCACTACAAACACACCGGCCCCCTCACACAGGTACACACACAACCATTTATATGGCTATCTTTGTAAGGATATTTATTGATATAATCCAATCACTATCCCCTTACCCTAACCTTAATTATCATAACTAAGTGCCTAAACCTAACCCAATCCTAACCTTAAACCTAAACCTTAACCCTCAAACAGCCCTTTAAAGGGCATCAGAAAGTGTGAACTGGGCAAAATGTCCTCACTTTGTTCTCACTCTGATGGTCTTCTCACACACACACACACACACAGAGTTGTGTTTTCATGTTTTATGGGGACATTCCATAGGCGTAATGGTTTTTATACTGTATAAACTGTATATTCTATCCCCCTACACTGCCCCTGCCGCCCCCTCACAGGAAACATTCTCCATTTTTACATTTTCAAAAAAAACATCACTTAGTATGATTTATAAGATGTTTTCCTCATGGGGACCAAAAAATGTCCTCACAAGGACAAGGATTTCGGATATTGCCATCTTTGTGGGGACATTTTGTCCCCATAATGTAGGGTTTACCAGGACACACACACACACACACACACACACACAATATGAACTGATTAGTTTGTAGGTGAGGCACCTGTCACATGTTGGGGTCATATTTTACACTAAAATCAAAAGAAAGAAAAGTCAGGGTTTTTAGAACAATAACATTTATTGCATTATAGCATTTTAATGATAATTAATCTTGTCATTACTGTAATGTACAAACATAATCTATTAATGACTCTTGTATTGGTTCAAACCGGTGTGTTCCTGCTGTAGTCTGTGCCGTATATGGAGGGCGTTGGCGTTGAGGAGTGTGATGCTGCTGATGAAGAGGAGAGAGGGGTGGAGTCTGATGAAGTGGGCGTGTCAGTTGATGATGTGCTCAGAGTTCTGAGTCGCGGAGATGACCACGTCTCTTCACATCTGAACCGCTTCCAGCCGAACCGCAGGAGCAGAGATGAATTCAGAGAGGTAGAGTATAACAGCTCTGATCCAAAACTAGAAAGATCCATCAGCCTAAACACAATTTCATTTGAACCATTTTACGTCAAAATATAATGTGAAACTTTTTGATTTAAAATAGCAAGCAACATGGCAAAAATACTATTATTAACTATTATTAACCATAACAAACAATGTGTATGTGTTAGTCCCTCTCATAATAGTCTCATCGTTCTCATAATAGGGCATAATAAGATTATGAAATCTTTGTGTCCAGTAGATGGTCACTGGAAAGTATTTCACTTTTAGAGCAACATGATCTGTGGTTCTGTAGATCAACAGATGATCTCTACAGGACTGTATTTAATGTGTTGCTGTGTGTTCAGGAGCTGCTGAAGGTGTTTAAGGATTTGGGTTTTAAGGGTGAGGAGAAGATTGCTTTCTCCACACTTTCCCAGCATCCCTTTCTGCAGGATCTAATGGAAGGATCCTCACAGTACCTGCTTCCTGTGAGTATAACACTAACACTGTAAGAGCTAAATACAGATCAAATTAATATATAAAAATGTTATTTTAGTGATTGAATGATCTCAACATAGAAGATTCCAGGCACTGAATGGATACTTTCTGCTTGGATTAAAACACATCCATCTAAACCATTTTCAGACAGTTGTGTGGTCTTTTTTCCATGTTCTAATTCAACTGGAAATAAGTCAACACGGGACAGAAAAATGCATTCATCAAGCTTTTTGATGGGATATTTAATAAGTAAGAATACAAATGAAGTTTGTATTTACACTAAAAACATAAGTGTTTTTATAAATTGATTACATGTCTTTATAGGACATTCACAGAATTGTCCAGACCTAACAGACTGAAGATCCTTGAAGCTTCTCAACATGATGAACACTCAATAACACACACCAACACATGAATCACACAAGGTACATGCTAATGGAATAATAAACATTAAAGCTGTATTTAGTATATGAATGCTTTTATTTAATGTAATTCACATTTAAATTCATCATGAAAGCATGAAGAACAGTGATCTGCTAAAATTACTTTTAATAAACTCTAAATTTCTAAATGTATTTACTGTGGTGGAGATACATATTTTGATTGTAGCGGTGTATTCTTGTCTCATTACAGTGATTCTGTCAAATCGATTAATGTGGTGTTATGTAATA
The DNA here is from genome assembly GCA_018749465.1 of Paracanthobrama guichenoti. Taxonomy (NCBI): domain Eukaryota; kingdom Metazoa; phylum Chordata; class Actinopteri; order Cypriniformes; family Gobionidae; genus Paracanthobrama; species Paracanthobrama guichenoti. The sequence continues at coordinate 4,248,204 of CM031947.1, read as the reverse complement.
TTTGTGTGATTCAGAGATGATTGATGTGGATGCTTGATCATGACCGCTTACAATAAAAGCAAAACTTTATGAACGTTATGATCAATGTAAAATCTGCATACAACACCAACACAAATGTAAAGTAAAAATGTATATATACATATATATACATACATACACACACACCACCGGTCAAAAGTTTTAGAACGGTAAGATTTTTAAATGTTTTTAAAGAAGTCTCTTCTGCTCACTACGCTGCATTTATGTTATTAATTTAAAAAAAAAAACTGTACTATTGTGAAATATTATTAAAATATTATTCTATTTGAATATATTTTAAAATGTACTTCCTGTGATGGCAACGCTCAATTTTGAGCATCACTATCCCAGTCTTCAGTGTCACATGATCGTTCAGAAATCATTCTGATATGAGGATTTGATCCTCAAGAAACATTTATGATTATTATCACCGTTGAAAACAGTTGTGTAAAAATTTTTTTTTAGGATTCTTTGATGAATAGAAAGTTCAAAAGAACAGCATTTATCTGAAATAGAAAGTTTTTGTAACATTGTGCTATACTGTTCAAGTTTTGGGTCAGAATTTGTATTTATTAATTTTTTTGGGGGGGGGGAAGAACTTAATACATTTATTCAGCAAGGATGCAATAAATTGATCAAGTGACAGTATAGACATTTATAATGTTGCAAAAGCTTTATATTTCAGATAAATGCTGTTCTTTTGAACTTTCTATTCATTAAATAATCCTGAAAAAAAATTGTACACAACAAGCAGGAAGACCTAGGACACGCTGGAGGGATTGTGTCTCCCGGCTGGCCTGGGAACGCCTCGGGTTCCCCCGGAAGAGCTGGAGGAAGTGGCTAGGGAGAGGGAAGTCCGAGCGTCTCTGCTTAGACTGTTGCCCCCGCGACCCGGCCCCGGATAAGCGGAAGATAATGGATGGATGGAGTTAGTTTTTGCATAATCTGCATTTAAGTGATTTTCTGAAATCAATATCTGGAAACAGTATAAGGCTACATTTGTTTTCTGCTTTTTTAAATTTTTTTAGGTGCAGCTTTTCTAGCCAATAAAAAATCAGTGGTATGCAGAACAAAGATTTGAATATTCATAGCAGCAGAGCGCATGTGCCAAACTGCTGTGGATCCGCTCACCTGAATCCCTTAGTAACAGGGACAGATTGCAGGAAACTTACACAGTCCCTTAGATTGTGATATTATATTATTTTCATGACAGTTAAGCTGCACATTTCTGATTACTATATCCTTTAAGGTATCCTGTAATATTAAGGTGTAAACTAAATTATAGAAGAATCAGCATCGTTGGTTCTTGTATCTGAACACACCATTTTTTGAATATGCAGAAATGCATACTTTATAAGGACTGGAATATAGTTCACAAATTGTATAGACTACTTTCATGACCCTCTGGTCACTTTGGTTTGTATGGAAGAGCGGTGTGAACATTCTTCAAAATATCTTCTATTGTGTTCTATAAAAGAAAATCATACAGGTTTGAAACGTCATGAGGGTGAGTAAATATATCATGTTTATTCAACAGTAGCTTCTCCTCACATGGGTAGTGATGTCCTACCTGAGCCCTGGATGCACATGACTCCCTCACAGGTACAAACCTCTTAACAAACACACACACACACACACACACACACACACACACACACACTTACTTACTTTCTCTCTCTCAGTTAATGGATTCTTCTGAACTGAAGAGTTGGAAGAGAATCCAGTTTTTGGAACCTTAAATATTACTTGACATTATTTCAACTAAGCACATCAATATTGCTTAATTCCCCCGATGGTCACTCTGACAGAGCTCCAGCATTACTCCACCAATCAGGCCTGTATGGTAAAGTGGTCAGATGGAAGTCACTCCTCAGTAAAAGGTAAAAGGCGCCTGAAGGACTCTCAGACCATGAGAAACAAAATTCTCTGGTCTGATGAAACAAAGATTGAACTCTTTGGCCTTAATGGCAAGCGTCATGTCTGGAGGAAACCAGGCAGCACTCATCACCTGGTCAATACCATCCCTACAGTGAAGCATGGTGGTGGCAGCATCATGCTGTGGGGATGTTTTTCAGCAGCAGGAACTGGGAGACTAGTAAGGATTGAGGGAAAGATGAATGCAGCGCTGTACAGAGACATCCTTGATGAAAACCTGCTCCAGAGCGCTCTGGACCTCAGACTCATCTTCCAACAGGACAACGACCCTAAGCACACAGCCAAGATAACAAAGGAGTGGCTACGGGACAACTCTGTGACTGTCCTTGAGTGGAGTCCAGTCAGAGCCCAGACTTGACATCTCTGGAGAGATCTGAAAATGGCTGTGCACCGACGCTCCCCATCCAACCTGACAGAGCTTAAGAGGTCCTGCAAAGAAGAATGGGGAAAAACTGCCCAAAAATAGGTGTGCCAAGCTTGTAGCATCATACTCAAAAATACTTGAGGCTGTAATTGGTGCCAAAGGTGCTTCAACAAAGTATTGAGCAAAAGCTGCGAATACTTATACATGTGAATTTTTTTTTTTTTTTTTTTTTTTTTTTTTCACATGTCATTATGGGGTATTATTTGTAGAATTTTGAGGAAAATAAGACATTTAATCTATTTTGGAATAAGGCTGTAACATAACAAAATGTGGAAAACGTGAAGCACTGTGAATACTTTCTGGATGCACTGTAACTGTCAAATATTTTAAATGTTTTCACTCTTGTATTGGTTCAAACCGGTGTGTTCCTGCTGTAGTCTGTGCCATATATGGAGGCCGTTGGAGCTGAGGAGTGTGACGCTGCTGATGATGAGGAGAGAGGGGTGGAGTCTGAAGAAGTGGGCGTGAACCGCAGGAGCAGAGATGAATTCAGAGAGGTAGAGTATAACAGCTCTGGTCTAAAACCAAAAAGATCCATCTTCACCCACATTTGAACTATTTTAATTCAAAATATAGGCCTAAACAAATGCATTTAAAGGGTTAGTTCACTCACCCTAGAGTGGCTTAGGGTTGTCGCTGCCTCAAGTCATCCTAGTTGTATATGACATTCTTCTTTCAGGTGAATAAAATTGGAGTTATATAAAAAATTTCCTGGCTCTTCCCAGCTTTATAATAGCAGTGACTTGGGTTATTTTTGAAGTCCATAAAAGTAAAAAGTGATGTATCGTATAACTGCTCCACGCGGCTCTGGGGGGTTAATAAAGGCCTTCTGAAGTGAAATGGCACGTTTGTGTAAGAAAAGTATCCATAATTAAAACTTTATAGACTAAAATAACTAGCTTCCGGCAGTCAGCGGTACGCAGGTTGACTTGCTCCGAAAGAGTGACCCTTGAAGCGATGTACAGGAGCATCGCAAGCTTTGACACCTCTCGCGGATAGGGCTGGGCAACAAACTCAAGCCCCTCTTCTCTTATATCGAAATCCTCCGTTATTTCTCTTTAAAAATCTTGTTTTAGACTCTAATTCATGACAGGTTCTTTTGTTTTGCTCTATCCTCTGCAGTTCTGTGTTTATCACTATGCATGCATCAAGGGTTCAAGGGTTGCTCATTTAGCAAGCAATATGGCAAATTGTGGTGATCCCACAAACACACTACAAAAGAGCGCCAAACAATGTTCAAATTAATATAGAAATAATGATATCTTAGTGATTTGAATGATCTCAACATATAAGATTCCAGGCACTAAACAGATCACTTCTGCTTGCATTAAAACACATCCATTTGAAACAGACAAATCATTTTATGGAATATTTCAGTATTTAAATCAAAAGGAATTTTGTTTTCCATCTTCAACCCAAAACATCCAGTTTTCATAAGAAATATGTCAACACTCATCAAGCCTTTTCATTGGGTCTTTATTGTAATAACGATGAACAATGAAAGTTTTTATTACAATTATACACTAAAGTGTTTTTATTAGTAGTTCTGATTACATTTCTTCTCTACAGGACATTCACAAAATTTTCCAAACCTAGCAAACTGAAGATCCTTGAGGATTCTCGACATGATAAACACATGAATCACAAAACATGAATCACACAAGGTACACACTAATGAAAAATAAATGTAAGTGTAATCGAAGACGTTGATTTTATTTGCTGCAATTTACAAAGTCAGCATGAAAACACAAAGATATGAGGCAATTTCCCTTCAGCAAACTCAAAGATCTCATTCTACATTTAATTATTGTAGTAGAGATACATATTTGATTGTAGCTTTGTATTGTTATTATATCAATTGTTTTGGTGTACTGTGTTTGTGATTCAAAGATGATTATAGTGAAGCTTAAAACATGATCTCTTACAGCAAAGTAAAACATTAAGATGAAGTTGATGTAAAATTAGTATAAAACATAAATGTACAGTTAAAATATATGAGTGAATGATGTGTTAAATGAGTAAGAATGGAAATATGAATACACAAGCATATATGAGCAATTAAACAAAATAATGGTCTATGATGTAACTGTATTTTTGGCCTCAAATGAATGAATAATGTTCACTGTTCCTCACAGCAATCCCACAATCGCCTGCTGGTGTGTTACATGACTTTAAAATAAGAGACACTTCTGCTGTTGAACATGCAAGCATCTCTCAAAATATGAAAAGTGAATCCCATTATGACATTGAAAAATCAAACTAAAGAAATGACCATGAGGACACACCGTTCAGTGCTTGTGGATTTTGTGTTTCCCTTAAGTTTTTTTTCTTGCTTAGTGTTGTTGTGCATTCCTAGTGTGTAATCAATGAAGCTAGAAGACTGGCCTCGCATGGATTGTGTAAATATTAGCATTTCCATGATGGCAGTTGTTTCCAGTCTTGTTGTAGAAAGTAAGGCACAGTCAGACATGCTGTAGTAGACCATGCCATATTTGTGCAAGTCTTCTTCAGACATCAATAGACATTATTAAAAAAAACATTAAAGATAAAAAATTTAGAATACATGGAAATAGGAAAGAAAACAAAAACCTTGACATATCTGTCAGATATTTTTCCTGATGGATTGGTGGGTCTTCGATCACACAAGGCTCAGGTGTTCCATTTTCTCGACTTCGCTCTCCTGTTCTTCCTTAATGGGCATGTTTGCTCCACATGCATCCTCAATGTTCCCACGGTTATAATCTGCTTGTACAGGTTTAAATTCAGAGAGTAATTTTAAGATGTCACTTCTTGTTGTCTTGACCTGTGTGATGATACTTTCCAGGATGGGCTGCATGGAATATGAAAACTCTATAACACTTCTAGTTGTTTCACCTTCTTCGTAATGAAAGCCACCAGTGTGCATGCCGATCAGATAGCAGTGTTCATCAAACACCGGGGAGCCCGATGATCCATGAAAGAAACAAGAGTCATAAGTTATCTGGTTCTTGTATAGATATGGCCAACATTGCAATGACACAAATGGACAGGAAACATTCTCAGATATGTGTTCGTTTATACTCTGTAGTTGATTCTCAATCCCAATGATGAAGCAGGGGTCCATCTTCTTAAACCCACAATCTGGGTGTCCCACGATGTAGATCCCACCACTGTTAGGAGAGGGGGCATGCCTGTAGCAACTGAGCAATTCAGTACAGTTATCAGGTTTAACTGTGTCCAATTCCAGAAGAGCAAAATCAAGGAACCTAAGCTTGTCATCCATTTTAAAACCACACGCAATAAGACCACTCTTCACTGGCAGAACTTTTAGCTCAGATTCAATTGCTTCATAATTAAACACAGCTGTCAGAGTCCCTGAAAGCGCATATGTGTATGGGTGATCCGATGGGGAATATACATAGTCCTTAACAACATGAGCATTAGTGAGGATGAATCTATCAAAGAGTAAGAAGCCGGTTCCTTTGGGAGAATTATCAATTACAATCACACACACAGAGTCAGACAGCTCCATGACACGCCTCACTTTGTTCACATCAGTGAAACACTCGACAACACCTTTATCATAGTCTTTTCGCACTAACTCTCGAACCTGTGAGTTCTCTTGTTGTTTTAGCTGATTCAGTAGATCTTTACACCGAATCTCCAGAATGTTCTGAATGTCAGCGAAGAATGAATTTCCAGAATCACCAGAGGAATTTCCAGAAGTACTCGGAGTTGCATGCCCTTCAGTTGAAGGATCTGTGACCTTTGTCTTTTTCTCATCAACTGGTTTTTGTTTGGTATTTTTCGGCTGTTGGCTGCCATCATTCTTGACACTTGACACTTGTGGCTTTTTAAATGTAACTTTTAACTCGAAAGTCTTGCCATTACAAAAATCTACAGTCAAAGTTATTTCATGGTTGATTTTTTTATCATCAACGAGTTTACAGTCATTGTCAAAAATGTCTTCAATAAATCTGCCATCATGCTGAAGAGCATTTTTCAAAGAGTCTCCTTGGTGTGCAAACACACAAACATAGTCAATGTTTTTGTCCAAAAAAACACTGCTCTTCATAATTTTTTTCGTTATCATCCCTCTCGTCCTGATGTAAAAGGTGACTAGGCTTTTAGGGTCAGTATGTGTAGTTGTTTCCTGGTTGGTAGGTTCAATTTCATCATTTTTGTAGAAGTTTATTTGTAAGGTCTCATCATCTTCAATAAGACAGCAGGGGAAATCGGTCGTCACAGCTGCTCCATGGGTTTGTCCTTTGGATCTTCGGATTATTATTTCTTTCCCCTCCTTAGCACCACGTTTAAATGTCAGATTCTCATTAAGTGCTCCAAATACAGTTTTGGATGTATCACATACAACTTTATTTATCTCTCCATTTCTGATGCGGAACTGGAAAGTGTGGGGTTTTCCTTCTGCATTCTGTTAAATTCAGAAAAATGACGAATGTATGAAATGTTTAGTATTTAGTCAAACAATGATTTATATATACACAAACCATCAGAAGTAAACTAGAAACTCCTTTCTGAGAAGAACTATGAGCAAAGCTGGAGATTTATGTAGTGGTCATTTAAGGTTTATTTTGGTCCAATGTTATAGGTGTAGAAGTCCCACACACATTTGATCAGTTATTTTAAAGGGGTCGTGAAATGCATTTTCAGATCTTTATATTATGTTTCAGGAGGTCACTCTCAAGCCATCCTAGGTGTACATGACATTCTTCTTTCAGACGAATAAAATCAGAGTTATATTAATAATGTCCTGGCTCTTCCAAGCTTTATAATGGCAGTGAATTGTTGTCTCGTTTATGAAGTCCATAAAGGTGCATCTATCCATCATATAACTGCTCCACACGGCTCCGGGGGGTTAATAAAGGCCTTCTGAAGCGAATCGATGCATTTGTGTAAGAAAAATATCCATATTTAAAACTTTAAGAAGTAAATTATCTAGCTTCCGGCAAATCGCCTTCTGTATTCAGCTTACTGAATAAACGTAGTGCCTCTCGCAGTACAAACGAGACGAGCGTAACTTGTGCGCAATGTCGTCAGACGTAGCGTAAGCATTTTGAATTGCGAGAGGCGCGGGCGCTACACTTTTTCCGTAAAATGAATACGGAAGGTGAGTCTAGAAGCTAGATAATTTACTTTGTGATAATTGGGTGACCTAACCCTTTAAGATTTTTTTTTAGGTCGTACATAACGACACAAACACCGGTAAACTGACGAGTGCAGACTTTAGTAAATCACCTTGTATGATTCATTTAAATACTCTCCTCCCATAAATTTTGTGTCTGAAAGTGAAACTCCTACAAATGCATATGCAATAATTTCAGCCGCAAAAATAACCGTCCACGCCTTTTCAGCACAAATTTTTCAATGTGTGACTTTAGAAAATCCAGACAGTAGTTTTTTAACGCCAAAACAACATTTTGATGGTACCGCTTTAATTCAGTATGGATTAATAAAGTGGGATATGAAGAAGACAAAAATAGGCATACCAGCTGCAGCGCATAATCACTTTTTGAGGGCTTCTCTTCCTGTTTCTGACATGAACGATCCATTCTTTCCTGCACAATGGACAGAGAAAGTTTAAGAACAGTGGGGTCCGTAGACCAATAGCCAGGGGGTTTGCTAAACCATATTTTACGGACTATAAATTGTTGTTTTTTATAATCTGAAAGGTGCTGTGACTTATTCCAAAGTGATTTATATAATGCCTTTAACATCAAATAAGCAAAACGTAGACACTTAAAAGTAGATAGGCCTACTTAAAGGTTTTAAATTCAAGATTCAAGAGTTTTATTTGCCACATACACAGTTATATACAGAATATACAACCGGCAGTGAAATGTAAACAGGTCCGCTCCATGGACAGTGCAAATTCACAGTTAAAAACACAAGGAGGAAATTATAATAGAAATAGAATAAAAAAGTACTATATATACACTCACCTAAAGGATTATTAGAAACACCTGTTCAATTTCTCATTAATGCAATTATCTAATCAACCAATCACGTTTGCTGCAATGCATTTAGGGGTGTGGTCCTGGTCAAGACAATCTCCTGAACTCCACACTGAATGTCAGAATGGGAAAGAAAGGTGATTTAAGCAATTTTGAGCGTGGCATGGTTGTTGGTGCCAGACGGGCCGGTCTGAGTATTTCACAATCTGCTCAGTTACTGGGATTTTCACGCACAACCATTTCTAGGGTTTACAAAGAATGGTGTGAAAAGGGAAAAACATCCAGTATGCGGCAGTCCTGTGGGCGAAAATGCCTTGTTGATGCTAGAGGTCAGAGGAGAATGGGCCGACTGATTCAAGCTGGTAGAAGAGCAACTTTGACTGAAATAACCACTCGTTACAACTGAGGTATGCAGCAAAGCATTTGTGAAGCCACAACACGCACAACCTTGAGGTGGATGGGCTACAACAGCAGAAGACCCCACCGGGTACCACTCATCTCCACTACAAATAGGAAAAACAGGCTACAATTTGCACAAGCTCACCAAAATTGGGCAGTTGAAGACTGGAAAAATGTTGCTGGTCTGATGAGTCTCGATTTCTGTTGAGACATTCAGATGGTAGAGTCAGAAATTGGCGTAAACAGAACGAGAACATGGATGCATCGTGCCTTGTTACCACTGTGCAGGCTGGTGGTGGTGGTGTAATGGTGTGGGGGATGTTTTCTTGACACACTTTAGGCCCCTTAGTGCCAATTGGGCATTGTTTAAATGCCACGGCCTACCTGAGCATTGTTTCTGACCATGTCCATCCCTTTATGACCACCATGTATCCATTCTCTGATGGCTACTTCCACCAGGATAATGCACCATGTCACAAAGCTCAAATCATTTCAAATTGGTTTCTTGAACATGACAATGAATTCACTGTACTAAAATGGCCCCCACAGTCACCAGATCTCAACCCAATAGAGCATCTTTGGGATGTGGTGGAACGGAGCTTCGTGCCCTGGATGTGCATCCCACAAATCTCCATCAACTGCAAGATGCTATCTTATCAATATGGGCCAACATTTCTAAAGAATGCTTTCAGCACCTTGTTGAATCAATGCCACGTAGAATTAAGGCAGTTCTGATGGCGAAAGGGGGTCAAACACAGTATTAGTATGGTGTTCCTAATAATCCTTTAGGTGAGTGTGTATATATATCTGTAGAATTATAAATAATCAAGTCAAGTACAAGAAAAAAGTAAAAAATAAAAATAAAGAAGTGGAATAAAATAAGTGGAGTAAACTTATAGACATCGTTAGACGTAAGTAGGCTATACGCTGAGTTTCGGTTCATATGTGACTCACTACAGAAAGCAGTTCACATTCTATTCAAGCGCATGTGAATTTGTGATGTTTTACGTGGGTATTGGGACACGAGCGAAGTACAAAGCCTTGTTTACAAAATAAATAATAGTTTAGTATCCAAATACATGTGATTATGAAAACATTTGGATACATGCCGAATGAGAGAGGAGCTCAACGCTATTTTCAGTTTTGCTTTAAATTAATTTGTTTAGGCTTTAAAATAAATGTTGTTTGTGATGATTTTTTTTTGATAGGCTGCTATAAAATAAACATAAAGGCAACTAAAATACATGTTTATCATGTTTGTAAATATTTCATATTATCTACCTCTATTTTACATTAATTTTAAATAAGATAAAAAAATTGACTGATACATCACTGTTTTTTTTTGTTAGTGCCGCTGTATATTATTGAAAAGTCCATATATACAGGGGAGGGGCCAATAAAAACAAGCATGTTGTGTTAATCACTCCCATCCACATTAACTCAGGGTTAATTTGTTATAATCATGGGGGGTCATGGGAAAATATTCTACATTTATAAGGGGTCCCTGGCCCCACAAAGTTTGAGAACCCCTGGTTAGAGCTCCCTGTTCTCTAGGGCAGCACAAGATGCTTCTTGATCAGCGCTCAGATGAACACCTCACTTCAAATCAAACAACACTTTTCTCACAGCACAGCTCAAATCATTGATGCAGCTTCCATCCCAACTCACTGTCACTGCCACAGCTGGAAATTCTGGTGGAATTCACCATTATTTTCTTGTTATAAGATAATCCTGCCATTGTTGCATTGTTTTGCTGTTGTATTAAAGTGCTTCGTTAATGAGGCTGTTCTATTTATTTTGAGAATTTCAGAAAACTCATATTTCATATAAACGTTCATGCGTTTTGACTGATACCTTACCTGAGCATCTTGTGACGTCTCCCCAGATTCATCGTCTCTGGCAGTCTGCACCTTCTCAAAGAGACAACATTTCCATTAGAACGAAGCCTAAACCCAAACCCAAACCTAACCCTAACCCTAAGCAGAGAGAATGAGAAAGACGCCAGTCACCCACAGGACTCTGTTGAAAGTAACTCTGAAGGTCCGTCTGCTTCAGTTTTTTGTTGGGTGGTGCTTTAGCCATGTTTTTGGCCATTCCGTGTACCTTTTGAACAGGACAAATGATGATGAGGTGAGAGATTTTTAACTTAAGTTTAGCAATGTTACCTTAAACTAGTAATAGTCAAATATTATTCTTAATATTAGTATTACCTTCAAACATAGTCCTCTGTTATTCTTTTACATTCATTTGTAATTTAATAACAGACAGACAGTCATGGATGTATTACTGAATCAGGTTTAAGACAAACCCTAAAAGTGTGTTTTTGGGCGTATTACAGAAACGTTAAGTTCCATCATAACTTCTTAAGATCTGGCAAGTTAATTTAGGATTTTTTAATAATTTTGTTAAGATCTGAAAATAATTGTTTACTCTACATACCAAGGTAGTTATTGTCAAAATTTCACTTGTAGTAAACCAATCTTACCAATATGAACCTATTACAACAATTTGATGTAAAAACATTAAGGGAGATATTGTCAAAATCCCACCTGTAAAAAGTTGGGACGCTGTACAAATTGTGAATAAAATCAGAATGCAATGATGTGGAAGTTTCAAATTTCAATATTTTATTCAGAATACAACACAGATGACATATCAAATGTTTAAACTGAGATGATGTATCATTTTAAGGGGAAAATAAGTTGATTTTAAATTTCATGGCATCAACATGAAATTTGTAAATTATTGCATTCCTTTTTTCCTCATAATTTGTAAAGTGTCCCAACTTTTTTGGAATCGGTTTGTAAGTCAGCCTGGTTAGGAACCTACTACAAGCTTTGGAATTTTAACATGTCTGTTTTCAAATGTTAAGTCATTTTAATTAATACAAATTATATGTTTTAACGCAGTTGGTGGAACTGGCAGACGTTCCCACATGAAAAAATGCTACAGTATATTACAGTAAAATTACTCTAGTATCTCTACTATAATAAGGTTCAAAAACACTATATTTACTAGAGTAAATTGTAGTATATTACAGTATTTACTACACTTTAATTTACTGTAGTATATTACTATAGTATGGTTCAAGAGCACTATAGTATTTTTGAGAGTATTTTTACTATATAGTATTTTTTCACGTGGGCATGATGCGCCGTGGAAGCATTGCAGGTATAAATGCGGCTATAATGCACGTTGTAAGTGATTTTGAATTAATATTTGTATTTAATTAATAAATACAACGGTTGCATACCCTCACAAAAAAATCCTATTGGAATTTCACTTTTTCCTGTAGGATCTTATTGGATTCTTAGAATCCTATTGGACATTATGATTTATTTTAATGGAATTTCACTTTGTCCTGTGATTGTTTTTTTATTGTTACTTTTTAATATAATAAATTAATTAATGAATGAATTACTTTTTAGGGTAACTTTAGAGTTACTTTTTTTTTTTTGAGAAAGTGTGTGTGTGTGTGTGTATGTGTGAGAGACCCAATTGGATCCCATTAAAATCCTGTAGAAATTATCCTACTGGATATTTATGTATTGTCTTATAAGACAATTCCCATAGAATCCTATAGGAACGGTTCCAAAATATGATAGAAATTCTAAATGGAATCCTGTACATGTTTGGAATCCTTTAGGATTTTTTGACAAGGGATAAAACTAATATCTTTGTAATACTGCCGACTCTATAGAACAGTGGCAAGGGACTATCGAGGCTAAAACGAACGTATACGGCGCTCTTTTAGTTCGGCTTGGTATGTCCCGGGGGAAAAGCTGCCAACAAGGCACTCACGCTCACAATGGAGACGACCACGAGGACAATCCATATGACGAGTGGAGAGTGACTTTTCTAAAACTACCCTGAAGAAGGCGAAGGAGCAGTATACCCTTCCGTTGTTGTCAGTCCGTGTCTATTTTTGAATGGGATTGATAGCGATGGTAGACGACAGACTGGCGGCGACGTCATGGTAGGAACGAATACTTGCAGCGACGGCGTATGTGAGAAATTTATCCAAAATATGTACGTCTAAACTAGGCACGTCGCCTTGCAAGACGCCTGATATATACGTCGTCACCTTACAATACGCCTGATACAGAGAATTATCTTACCTTTCCAACTCTCCCTAAAATTTTAAAATAATAAATGACATACCCATGTAAATAATTCCTTAAATCTAAATTTGATATTGGAGAAAACTTTTTTTTGTGGAATTAATATTGAAACCACTGAGCATATTTTTTTTTTTTATTATTATTATTACTCAAAATAGTTTTGGTCTCAGTTGTACAGTAAACTGTCATGTAGCCTATTAGTACATGTGCAAATCTCCTTGAATACAAACAAATTAAATTTGGTGTAGCCTACTTAAGAAAGATTGCTCACAATACTAGGCTACTTAATTAATAACCTACTTGAACTTAATTGCTAAATACTTTATTCATAAATGTAGATGTTTGAAAACCCTCCTTTCCTCATTTTACTAATGAACTTAAAGCTTTAGCTGCTTCACTTTGTACCCTTTCAAGTGAAAAAGCTACTACGGCAGCCAGTTTCTTCAATGAGCTAAGTGCAGTATAGCTCCTTAGTCCTTACTACCCCTTGCAAGAACTTACTTCTCCATAAATGTTGTTCCTTCAATTATTATTATTAGGGGTTCAAGCACGAAGTGCTGAAACCCTATTGCAATTGTACTGATTTTTATTATTATTTTTCAGACGTAAAACGCATCGTGCAGGCCAAACCGTAAGGGCTAGAGACTTGAAACTTGGCCAGTAGGTAGTACAAAAATCGAGGAGAGGTTATCAAATTATGAGCCAGATTGGCCTATAGGTGGCGCTATAGCGATCAATTGCGCGAAACTGCTCATAACTCCTAGACCATATGTTGTAGACTCAAGTGTCTTATATTATTATTATTGTTTATTTTTTTTATTAATTTAATTTATTTAATTCCTTGATTCGAGACTTCATTGCTGTTACTTATTGTACTTTGCCACTATGTCTGCCTTTTGAGTATTGTAAATTGTTAATATTGTTTTTTCAATGCCCAATTTGTTTGTAAATTTGCTTATTTTTCAATTAAAACGCCTGATACATACATCGTTTCCAAAAAGCATTTAAAGGTTTGCATTATAGTAGGTATTTGTTATAGGCTATTTCTTTTACAGTAATTAGTTAACTTTCCCAAAAAGTGGCAATAGTGTATACTACTTATAAGTTTATTTCATGTGCATATATAAGACTGTTGCGTTAGTGTTGAAGTGAAACCAATTAAACATGTTTTGAACATTAAAGACATTTGTTTTTTTCTTGGGCGATATAAAGCCCTATAAGAGCCAATGCACAATTATTTTTTCCTTCCTTTTTCTCGTGATCTCACCTTAACCTCTCACACTTTAATTTCATTCTACACTTTCTTCAACATTAAATGACGTGGAGAACAAGTCATTTTCTCCTAATAAGGATGTATATGTTGTATAGTGATGTGTACAAAATCTTTAACCAAATTAAATAATTTGTATAGCCTATGTGCTTTGTCACACTTCTATGTTTGAAAAGCAGAAGCAAACAAGTAAAATAGGCTCTTCCGCTGCCTGTGTCAATGGCAGTGCCCATAGCACGAAATTGTTCTAATGGAGACATAATTATAAACTATAAATTGTCTACTTTTATTTGTGTACACTCGCAATAACAACAAAACTTTGTGCTTTTGTAAAATAAATGAAAATAGGGTGCGCTTTCAGCTGTCTCTGCAAGAATCTTTCTGAAACTGAAACGAATACTTATCACACAAAGAAAATGTCTTATCACACAAAAGAAAAGCTTTCCTTAATGTCTAAAGAAAGCTTGAAATTGCTACTTTTAAATAAAACAATTCATATTTTAGAGTGAATTGTGGTGCACGCTGGTATAGAGCGGAATATTGAGCTCGCTTATATGATCGTCAGTAAGCGGTAGAGCGTGAACGACGTGTGACGTTCGAAACTTAAACCAGCGCATTTCATTTGTATCGCAATATCCTGCGGAGTCACTTGTGATATAGGTATATACACTCACCTAAAGGATTATTAGGAACACCTGTTCAATTTTCTCATTAATGCAATTATCTAATCAACCAATCACATGGCAGTTGCTTCAATGCATTTAGGGGTGTGGTCCTGGTCAAGACAATCTCCTGAACTCCAAACTGAATGTCAGAATGGGAAAGAAAGGTGATTTAAGCAATTTTGAGCGTGGCATGGTTGTTGGTGCCAGACGGGCCGGTCTGAGTATTTCACAATCTGCTCAGTTACTGGGATTTTCACGCACAACCATTTCTAGGGTTTACAAAGAATGGTGTGAAAAGGGAAAAACATCCAGTATGCGGCAGTCCTGTGGGCGAAAATGCCTTGTTGATGCTAGAGGTCAGAGGAGAATGGGCCGACTGATTCAAGCTGATAGAAGAGCAACTTTGACTGAAATAACCACTCGTTACAACCGAGGTATGCAGCAAAGCATTTGTGAAGCCACAACACGCACAACCTTGAGGCGGATGGGCTACAACAGCAGAAGACCCCACCGGGTACCACTCATCTCCACTATAAATAGGAAAAAGGCTACAATTTGCACAAGCTCACCAAAATTGGACAGTTGAAGACTGGAAAAATGTTGCCTGGTCTGATGAGTCTCGATTTCTGTTGAGACATTCAGATGGTAGAGTCAGAATTTGGCGTAAACAGAATGAGAACATGGATCCATCATGCCTTTTTACCACTGTGCAGGCTGGTGGTGGTGGTGTAATGGTGTGGGGGATGTTTTCTTGGCACACTTTAGGCCCCTTAGTGCCAATTGGGCATCGTTTAAATGCCATGGCCTACCTGAGCATTGTTTCTGACCATGTCCATCCCTTTATGACCACCATGTACCCATTCTCTGATGGCTACTTCCAGCAGGATAATGCACCATGTCACAAAGCTCGAATCATTTCAAATTGGTTTCTTGAACATGACAATGAGTTCACTGTACTAAAATGGCCCCCACAGTCACCAGATCTCAACCCAATAGAGCATCTTTGGGATGTGGTGGAACGGGAGCTTCGTGCCCTGGATGTGCATCCCACAAATCTCCATCAACTGCAAGATGCTATCCTATCAATATGGGCCAACATTTCTAAAGAATGCTTTCAGCACCTTGTTGAATCAATGCCACGTAGAATTAAGGCAGTTCTGAAGGCGAAAGGGGGTCAAACACAGTATTAGTGTGGTGTTCCTAATAATCCTTTAGGTGAGTATTTATTAACCCCAGAAGAAAAACAAATCAAGAACAAGAAAACGGGAACAACACTCAGACTGAGACTCGAGATTTGGCTACATTTCACTTATAATTAGCAGCACAATTAACTTCTTGTCGTGCAAAGCATAGCATAGGCTACAAAATAAATTGTTATTGAAATATTGTAAAGTGGTCATATGAACTACACGAATGAACATTTAAAAAACAATATGCAAAATCAAAATTGAATAGCTCCGTAACGGATTGCGAAAAGTGCGTGCAACCTATTGGAAAGCCCGGATGAGTCATTAGTTGGGTTTGTAAAATAATGATATTGTAGTTTTTAAGTAGAAAATAATATTTATGTAAAGCGGTATAGTAAAATATATACTTCAACATTTCAACTTAAGTATTGCGTAATCAGCTGCGACTCAGTGTGACAAAGGCAAATAGGCTATATAAATTCTGTAATGTTGATAAAGGCATATTTTGTACACATCACTATACAACATATACATAGGCAATGTCCTTATTAGGAGAAAATATATGTCGTTACGACATAACATATCTGGTTATACAAGAAAAGATGTCGTTAACACAAAATAACATCTCGTTATTACGACATAATTGAGTGGAAAAAATGTGGAAAGTTGTTCACTAAAACATCATTACTCACTTTAGATAGCCTACTTTATTTGAACTAATTATTATTGCCTCGGTTGTATGTATTTAAGTCATAATAAAGGATATTGTTCACTTAGATCTATCTTTATTACCCCAAAACTATAAAGTATTCAGTACAATAAACAAACTAATCATTACAGCCCTAGATAAAATGTTTGAACACGCACTTGCATTGTTTTGCATTTTGTGATTTAAAAGACTATTTTCCAGTCATACATTTCGTCATTGTACATTTAAAAAAAAAAAAAAAAAAATTCATTCTTGCACTTCTCCTGAAAACAATATAACGTATTGTCTGACATTGTGAACTAGTGTACTCACCCATTGTATGGTCACCTGTGTAAAGTACAATTCTTACCATCATCAAAAGTAAAAGCTTAGTATGACACATTACAGAATATTATGTTTATAGATTCTAATTACTGAATTTATGGGTTCACCTTTTAAAGTTGTTGTGAAAATAAAATAAAATCGAAACTCTGATAGTGTATATTTTGCACATAGCCCTTAATCTCCAGGAGAAAGTGGGTGATTTATTATGCGTAAACAGTACATAGATGAAATTATAAATTTACAACTTTGTATACAATGCACAATATGCATCAAGAATAAATTCAATGTCATCAGAACACATAGAAAAGGAAAAGGAAAAAAAAAGTTAACAATGGTTAATAAAAATAACAAAGTAAGGATAAGTAAAGCTAGAAAAACAAGGGTAAGATATGACTTTATTGTTGGGGCAAAGTACTTTTCAACTGTGGTGTAGTGTCAGGTCTCTTGTGGCACGATCCACCATAGATTCGTTCATGAAACACCATTTTATAATCTATTGTCGTTCATACACACTATAATGTACGTTTTTTGCATTGTAAATTCCTTTACGAATAATTCACAACGTCTTGTTTAACCAATCATGCTTTAGAAGATGATGCACAAGATTGCTGAATTTACTATCACAGCCAAGCAGTTTTTGAGAAGACGAAACTAGCATCCCAATTTAAGTAGTCAGACAGAGACATTCACATTCCAATGTTATACTGCAAACAGTGATATAACCTTTAAAAGCACCAGGAAATCTTACCTTGTCCAAGTTAAAAGAGAATCTAGATGGTGTGGGACAGTGTCCAAACGTGACTTCTTGACCTTAAAAAAAAAATCACGTCTCATTCGGTCCTCGATCGCTTTGATCCGATTTCCTGCTCTTCAGTCCACGCCCAGAAAAGGGAAACGAAAGTACTATAATTTCTGATGAAACAAAAGCTATTCACTTACATAAGTGACAAGGAGGAACACAGATGAGGCCTCTTCCTATGATATTATTCAAATGTTATGATTAGATAATCGATTGTGCAATAAACAATACAGAGTTTTTAAAATGAATTAATAAAATCTTAAACAAAGACTTAAATAAAGGCTTCAAATTAAAACCTTTTTTATTTTCATTATAAACTTTATTTCACAGTTATTTAGTTAGTTAATGATTATTATTATTTACTTTTAGATATGAGTAAATAATTCTTTAGGAGTCAAGAATGAGGCCAATATATTTTGGACTGATTTAAAATAAATAAATTTTTTTTTTTTTTTTTCAAATATAGATTCAAGAGTTTTATTTGTCTCACACACAGTTATATACAGAATATACAACCGGCAGTGAACAGGTCCGCTCCATGGACAGTGCAAATTCACAGTTAAAAACAGGAAATTATAATAGAAATGGAATAAAAAAATTACTATATATATATATATATATATATATATATGTATGTGTATGTGTGTATATATATATATATATATATATATATATATATATATATGTGTGTGTGTGTATATATATATATATATGTATATGTAGAATTATAAATAAATCAAGTAGAAAAGAAAAGAAATAAATTACACCACCACCACCAGCCTAACAAGGCATGATGGATCCATGTTCTCATTTTGTTTACGCCAAATTCTGACTCCACCATCTGAATGTCTCAACAGAAATCGAGACTCATCAGACCAGGCAACATTTTTCCAGTCTTCAACTGTCCAATTTTGGTGAGCTTGTGCAAATTGTAGCCTCTTTTTCCTATTTGTAGTGGAGATGAGTGGTATCCGGTGGGGTCTTCTGCTGTTGTAGCCCATCCGCCTCAAGGTTGTGCGTGTTGTGGCTTCACAAATGCTTTGCTGCATACCTCGGTTGTAACGAGTGGTTATTTCAGTCAAAGTTGCTCTTCTATCAGCTTGAATCAGTCGGCCCATTCTCCTCTGACCTCTAGCATCAACAAGGCATTTTCGTCCACAGGACTGCTGCATACTGGATGTTTTTCCCTTTTCACACCATTCTTTGTAAACCCTAGAAATGGTTGTGCGTGAAAATCCCAGTAACTGAGCAGATTGTGAAATACTCAGACCGGCCCGTCTGGCACCAACAACCATGCCACACTCAAAATTGCTTAAATCACCTTTCTTTCCCATTCTGACATTCAGTTTGGAGTTCAGGAGATTGTCTTGACCAGGACCACACCCCTAAATGCATTGAAGCAACTGCCATGTGATTGGTTGATTAGATAATTGCATTAATGAGAAACAGGTGTTCCTAATAATCCTTTAGGTTAGTGTATATCTGTAGAATTATAAATAAGTCAAGTAGAAAAAATAAATAAATAAATAAATAAAGAAGTGGAATAATTAAATATTAGAGTCCTTGATGATTTTAGTAGCTCTACCTTTGCAGCATTTGGTGTAGACGTCCTGCAGAGACGGGAGAGCTGACCCTGAGATACGCTCGGATAAGCGCACGACTCTTTGCAGGGCTTTGCAGTCATGACTGGTGCTGTTCCCATACCACGCTGTGATGCACTGAGTTAATACACTTTCTATCGCCCCTAACTAGAAAGTTTTCAGTATAGCTGGTGAAACCCTAAATTTCCTCAGCTGGCACAGGTGGTACAGTCTTTGCCTGGCTTTTTTCACCTGTGTCTGAATGTGAGCAGTCCAGGTCAGGTCCTCGGAGATGTTTACACCCAGGTACTTGAAGCTGCTCACTCTCTCTACTGGTGACCCGCTGATCATGAGGGGGGAGTATGTCCGTTGCTGTCTCTTCCTGAAGTCTAGAATCAGTTCTTTGGTCTTGCCAACATTCAGAGAGAGAGACAGTTGTCCTGGCACCATGGTGTTAGTTGCTCCACCTCGTCCAAGTATGCCATCTCATTGTTGTTGGAAATGAGGCCCAGGACAACAGTATCATCAGCAAATTTGATGATAGAGGTGGAGCTGTGTGTGGACAAACAGTCATGCATGTATAGAGAGTAGAGCAGGGGACTCAGGACACAGCCCTGTGGAGCTCCCACACTCAGGGTGATGGAGGTGGAGGTGGACTGGCCTATTCTCACCACCTGAGGCCTGCCAGTGAGGAAGTCTTCAATCCAGTGGCAGAGAGAAGAATTCAGGCTGAGATCCAGGAGTTTGGCGATTAGCTTGATGGGAACTATGGTGTTAAAGGCTGAGCTATAGTCAATAAATAGCAGCCTTACATAGTTCCCACTTTTGCTGTCGATGTGAGTGAGAGAGGAGTGCAGGACATGAGAGATGGGATCTTCAGTCGATCTATTGGGACGATAGGCAAACTGAAGAGGGTCAGGAATGAAGGAGCAAATGGTGTTTTTAATGAGTCTCTCAAAGACCTTCATGACTATAGACGTGAGAGCTACTGGACGATAGTCATTTAGGCAAGAGGGTTTACTGTTCTTAGGGACAGGGATGATAGTGGATTTTTTTGAAGGAGGTGGGGACCACAGATGTAGCGAGGGACTCATTAAAGATAGATGTAAACAACCCGGCGAGCACGACGTCCACACTCTTGAGTGCCTTCCGAACTTCATCCTCCGAGACAGAGATCACGTGGTTGTTGCTGCTCTGAGTAATTCCCTCTGACGCGTTACTTGGCAGTCGCGCTGCCGTGATTACAATCAAAGCGAGCGTAGAAAGAGTTTAACTCGTTCACAAGCAACGAATCAGTGAACCGGTTCACCACTGTTCCTTCCTTGGAGCACTTTTGATAGATACTGACCACTGCAGACTGGGAACACCCCACAAGAGCTGCAGTTTTGGAGATGCTCTGACCCAGTTGTCTAGCCATCACAATTTGGCCCTTGTCAAACTCGAATCCTTACGCTTGCCCATTTTTCCTGCTTCTAACACATCAACTTTGAGGACAAAATGTTTTTGGGGTTTTTTTGCTGACAATTGCTGCCTAATATATTCTACACACTAACAGGTGCTGTGATGAAGGGATAATGATTCCCATCAAAAACCACCATTATAAAGAAAACGCATTGTGTTCATATTCTTAGCTCATCAAAAAGGTGTAAAAGCACTTTAAGGGTGGGTTGCACTAATAAGAATTCCTAAGCCTGGCATCGGTTCATCCCGATCAGCCCTTTAATTCTAATTCTGGTTAATCTGTGTTTAAAATTAAGTAGTGCAACATAATTTAAAATAAAACCCAGATCAACAAATCCTTGATTACTGTTAAACTTTGCTTAATTTAATCCTCATTGGTGCAACTCACCCTATAGTGTTTTTCACGTTAAGCGTTTTAAAAACGTCCCACTGTTTTTAGTGATTGAAATACTGCAGCAGGTGCTGTATATGGATCACAAGTGCCCAAACCTTGCTCTCCAGGGCTCCGCGACAGTCTCGTTACTGAAAACTATGAATAGGGCCTTATAAGTACACTTAACTAATGCCAAGTTGTTAGCAGGAGTTCTAAAATCTTGCAGTTGGCGTGTCCCAGTGCTCCACCTAAAGTTGGGCTTTATTCCGTTAATAACCTGCTCACAGACTTGCGGTAACATGGACTGAACTAGAGCCAGTCATTTAATCAGAATAAATTCAAACAACTTATTATTAGTCAGGTAAACATGTAGCATGCCAATTACATAATCATTTTGAAGATAATCAATAGAAAACATCAAATGCTCAGAAATAAAGAGAAAAAGATGCATAGGCCTACCTGACATAAAAGATGCATTCATGGAATAATCAACACATGAACTCATCCATTCCTTAAGTACTCAGACCAAGATAAATATTCTCCAATTGGAGGCATGAAAGAACACTTGGAATTTGCATAAATGAGGTTGGAATTCGTGCACAAATGCTTCATTGGCTGCGTCTGAAAACCTAGGCAGCTGACTTGTTGCCTGCTGCCTTATCAGACACTGACTTGTAAAAACTTACATTTAGACACAAACTGACCAGCAAACGCAACTTTCAGAAGCCATCTTTTTTTTCTAGCTCAACTGTCACAGAATGGAACGCACGGGATTGTGGCATATCAAAGGCAGCGAAGGATACATTTATGCTGCCTTCAACTCAATCAGATGAAGGTATCTCAGCAGACAGAAAGTGAAGCTAACATTAGATTTGGACGTGCCTTGATTCCTTCCTACCTTGAAATGTGTCCTCCAAAGGCAGAATTTTCCAGGTTTTGGACGTAGCCATTGTGAAAGCTTGGCAGCGAGTCAGCTGCCTAGGTTTCCGAAACCTGGAAAATGTTGTAATTTAAGTAAAATGTAATAAAATGTAATTGAAGAACTAAGAAGAAACAAAATAGAAGTAACAGTGTTATGCAAATGCATATTATTACACTTTAATTTATTTAGGTTCATTATAAGAATATAACCTAGATATCTCCGTGCTGCATGTGTTTTGTTTGTTCACATTACTTTTGCATGAAGTAATTTGTGTACATTGGCAAAAGTCAATTACACTAATTTCGAAATATTACGAAATAACTGCTTATTTGCATTTTACTGCTGGAGGCATGACTAGTGGTCACGTGGTACAAGCCGTAACTCTCAGAAAACTTCCAGCCTACAAACTGTAATTACAAGTTCTATGAGGACGTGAACACTTTTTACAAGCTAGAATCTCATAATTACGGGGATTACGAGGTGGTCAGAGCCGTTGAAAAAGCTCTGGAGGTGGCGTGAACGCACCTTCACGAGATAGTCTCCACTAATGTTAACCAATCAAAACATCTATTGAAATTCACGAACCTCTCTGATTGGTGGACTTCGCTGGTCATATTCAGCCATAGAAAAGTTAGAAAAGCAAAGAAAAGACACATGCTGTGTCCCAATTCGCCTACTTATACTACAACCTAAAAGTATGTAGGCTACTCTTTTTGTGAAGAAAAAGTACATACTTTTGAGTGTGTAGCAGAAGAGTATGCAAGCTTTGGGACATACTGCTTCGTCATGTAATGTCGCTTAGTTATATGCATCATGTCACCGTTTAAACTGCCCTGTCAATCATCGTCACAGTTCAATTTTATTTATTAAATAAATTGTCCTTAAGATGAAATCATGATTTCTTGAATATGTTGTTAATTTCTTTATTTTATATGCAAAAAATTTCATCTGCAAGCAAAAGTGCCTTAAATTTCCTTTGTTTTCCTCTTCTTTTTTTTTTTTAATTCTCGTTTCATCCCTCAGGCTTATAAATAACAAAAAAATATGTATTTTTGATGCATTATGATGAACCTTTCTGTGTATTTAATCTCATTCTATACACAAACCCATGATATTTGTTTTTTTTATCATTATGATTGTTCATTGTTAAAGATACAACCAACCATGTAATTCTAAGATCTGCAATAAAAAAACAAAACAAAAAAGATATGAGCGACAGGCGCACTAAGTCAAGTCACCTTTATTTATATAGCGTTTTTTACAATGCAGATTGTTTCAAAGCAGCTTCTCAGTTCTCCTCAGGAAAAATCCTCTCCTTGAACTGTCACCTTATCGTGGTGGAGGGGTTTGAGCACCCGAATGACCCTGGGAGCTATGTTGTCTGGGGCTATATGCCCCTGGTAGGGTCTCCCAAGGCAAACAGGTCCTTGGTGACGGGCCAGACTAAGAGCTGACGGGTACAGGCAGACCAAGTGAACTGCAGCCCGTATAGTTGTGGAGGCAAAAAATCGGGCCTGGGAGGAGTTCGGTGAGGCCATGGAGGTTGGCCTTGAAGAGATTCTGGCAAACCGTTCGCCGCCTCAGGAGGGGGAAGCAGTGCCCTACCAACACTGTTTACAGTGGAGATGGGCAGCTGTTGACCTCAACTGGGGATATCGTCGGACGGTGGAAGGAATACTTTGAGGATCTCCTCAATCCCACCCACACGTCTTCCATTGAGGAAGCAGTGGCTGAGGGCTCAGAGGTGGATTCATCCATCACCCGGGCTGAAGTCATCGAGGTAGTTAAAAAGCTCCTCGGTGGCAAGGCACCGGGGGTCGATGAGATCCGCCCTAAGTACCTCCAGTCTCTGGATGTTGTGGGGCTGTCTTGGCTGACACGCCTCTGCAACATCGCGTGGCGGTTGGGGACAGTGCCTCTGGACTGGCAGACCGGGATGATGGTCCCTCTTTTCAAGAAGGGGGACCGGAGAGTGTGTTCCAGCTACAGGGGGATCACACTTCTCAGCCTCCCCGGGAAAGTCTATGCCAGGGTACTGGAGAGGAGAATTCGGCCGATAGTGGAACCTCGGATTCAGGAGGAACAGTGTGGTTTTCGTCCCGGTCGTGGAACACTGGACCAGCTCTATACCCTTTCCAGGGTGCTGGAGGGTTCATGGGAGTTTGCCCAACCAATCCACATGTGTTTTGTGGATTTGGAGAAGGCATTCGACTGTGTCCCTCGTGGTGTCCTGTGGAGAGTGCTCTGGGAGTATGGGGTTCGGGGCCCCTTGCTGTTTGGTCCCTGTACGACCGGAGCAGGAGCTTGGTCCGCATTGCCGGCAGCAAGTCGGACTTGTTCCCGGTGCATGTTGGACTCCGGCAGGGCTGCCCTTGAGGGACCCTTTGCCCTTTCTGTTCATAATTTTTATGGACAGAATTTCTAGGCGCAGCCAAGGGCCGGAGGGTGTCCGGTTTGGGAACCACATGATTTCGTCGCTGCTTTTTGCGGATGACGTTGTCATGTTGGCCTCCTCAGACCAGGACCTTCAGCGTGCACTGGGGCGATTTGCAGCCGAGTGTGAAGCGGCCGGGATGAGAATCAGCACCTCCAAATCCGAGGCCATGGTTCTCAGTCGGAAAAGGGTGGCTTGCCCACTTCAGGTTGGTGGAGAGATTTTGCCTCAGGTGGAGGAGTTCAGGTATCTTGGGGTCTTGTTCACGAGTGAGGGAAGGATGGAACGGGAGATTGACAGACGGATCGGTGCAGCTTCTGCAATAATGCGGTCGATGTACTGGTCTGTCATGGTGAAGAAGGAGCTGAGCTGTAAGGCGAAGCTCTCGATTTACCGGTCAATCTACGTTCCTACTCTCACCTATGGTCATGAGCTGTGGGTCATGACCGAAAGGACAAGATCCC
The DNA here is from genome assembly GCA_018749465.1 of Paracanthobrama guichenoti. NCBI lineage: Eukaryota > Metazoa > Chordata > Actinopteri > Cypriniformes > Gobionidae > Paracanthobrama > Paracanthobrama guichenoti. The sequence continues at coordinate 4,223,168 of CM031947.1, read as the reverse complement.
GGATACAGGTGGCCGAAATGAGCTTTCTCCGCAGGGTTGCTGGGCGCTCCCTTAGAGATAGGGTGAGAAGCTCAGTTACTCGGGAGGAGCTCAGAGTAGAGCCGTTGCTCCTCCACATCGGGAGGAGCCAGTTGAGGTGGCTCAGGCATCTATTTCGGATGCCTCCTGGATGCCTTCCTGGGGAGGTGTTTCGGGCATGTCCCACCGGGAGGAGGCCCCGGGGAAGACCTAGGACACGCTGGAGGGATTATGTCTCCCGGCTGGCCTGGGAACGCCTCGGGGTTCCCCCGGAAGAGCTGGAGGAAGTGGCTAGGGAGAGGGAAGTCTGGGTGTCTCTGCTTAGACTGTTGCCCCCGCGACCCGGCCCTGGATAAGCGGAAGATAATGGATGGATGGAGATTGTTTCAAAGCAGCTTCACCATGTTAAACAGGAAAACAATGCAACAGAATTTGATTTGGCTGTACAGCCGCTCTGGTAAAAGCGGTGATGTTATCCAGCTCATTTCAATTATCATATGACAATGTGGGCAGATCAGTAATTTAGTTGATATAGTTCATTTAGTTTAAATAATTAAATTTATTTAGTGTCCCCAACTGAGCAAGCCAAGACAAAGGCGACAGTGGCAAAGAACCCAAACTCCATCAGGTGGCATAATGGAGAAAAAAAAGAAACCTTGGGAGAAACCAGACTCAGTTGGAGTGCCAATTGTCCTCTGGCCAATTAACAAACAGTGTATGATTATTATTCTGGCAACCTTACAGGTCAGAAGTCATATTAGATCTGAATATTCGAAAGATCGGAGACTAACACCTCATAGCATCAGTAACTCGACAGCTCTACCTAGTACGGTTTTTCTCAGTTTGTAATGTCTGCACAAAGGAGATGCCGGACAGCTGCTCAAAGATCTCGCCGTTTGAGAAGCCTGCTGATTTTATACTCGGAAAATGTAAGTATAACTACTTAAAACTTAAGATTACCCCAGAATGAACTGCATTGCTAGCCAAACAAGTATCTTGTTTGTCCTGCGTCTTGAGAAAATACCACCAGATGAGTCGACCTGGAGGATTTACTAAATTAAATTAACTTTATTTCATTTAATTAATGTCCAACACACAGATAGATCAACACACACAATTTTTCTTTTTTAAATAAATGTTTTAATGTATTTTATACGTGTAATACAAATGAAATGTTTTGTTTACAATTAATTCAGTGTTTGAATAGGAAGATTATTTATATTCAATGTTTTCTTATTCCTTCTCTACAGTACATGAAGCTGAAGCTTCCCAACATGATGAGCAATCAAAACACGCGCATCACACGCTAATGGAGTAATACATGTAAGTGGAATAAACATTACAGCTGTGTTTGTTATATTAAATGGTTTTATTTGTTGTGACTGACATCTACATTCATCAAGAAGCTAGGAAGACCAGTGATCTGAGGTTTTGCTGTATTTTAAACCTCAAAGATGTCATTCTAAATGCATTTATTTTAGTGAAGATACATTTGATTGTGTATTGTTGTCTTATTACAGTGATTGTCAAATCAATTAATTTGGTTTATTTGTGTGATTCAAAGAGGATTACTGTTAAAGCTTGAACATGATCCCTTACAACAAAGACAAACATCCAGGTAATTCATTAAAGGCAAATCACTATAATATATCAACAGACATAAAAAGTAAAAAGAATATTGAAAAAATGCATATAAAGATATAGTATGTATGGATATATGAATACACAAGTCTGTATGAATAACAATGTAAAGAAACTGTAAAGAAAAAAATAACTGCCAAATTAATGTTCTTTGTTCTGCTCTCTTTGCACAAGTCAGACACACAATCACCTGCAGGTGAGATGCATGACTTTACACTTGTCAAAAATAAGAGAAACCAGGTGTAACTTCTGCTTTTGAACACACAGTCATTGCTAAGAATTATATGAAACGTGAAACCCCATAAGGACAGTGACAAATCTCTCAGAATTGTAGGCTTGTTGTCATGTTTTCCCAAAGAAATGGCGGCACAGATGTGTGGGCGGCTTCAATCAGAATCTTCCATCTCAATGTCGGTGTGATTCTCTTGATCTGCAGCCTCAGACTCATAGCTTTTATCGCCGTAGTCTTCTAGGATATTGACGATCTCATTCCTACCAGTTATCTTAGCCTGGGCTTTGATCATATCCAGGATGGACTGCATGGAATAGGCATATTCCACAATGCTCCTAGTTTTACCTCTTTCTCCTTTGTACACATAGCCTCCAGTGTGCACACCAATCAGTTTGCAGTCTTCATCAAAAACTGGAGAGCCAGAAGATCCATGAAAGAAACAAGAATTATAATTAATCTGGTTTTGATAAATGTCCCATTTATCTTCAAAACTCCTCTGTGTAATCACATTAATGAAATCGACATTTTCAGATATGTGCTTATCTGCGGCCTCTTGTAGATTTGTGTTCTCAATGATGAAGCAGGGGTCCATTTTCTTAATCCCACCATCTGGATGTCCCACAATGCAGATACCACCACTAGGACGGGGGCCAGGACTAAAATGACTGAACAACTCAGGACGGCCAGTGATTTCATCAACAGCTTCAAGAAGAGCAAAGTCAAGACGGCTTTTACTGGCATCTGTTATGTAACAGTAAGCAGCAATCTGTTTCTTGACCGGCACCAGCTTCACCTTCGAGTCCAGACGTTCAAAATCAAATGCAGCTTCTAAATGCTTTGTAGAAGAAAGCTTGTCTGGAGACTCGAGAAATTCCCTAACAACATGTGCGTTAGTGAGAATAAATTGCCCAAAGAGTATGAAACCGGTTCCTCTGGCGGACCCCTCCACTCGAATCTGACACACCGAGTCAGAGAGTCTCATGAGCTGCTTTACTCTATACACCTCAGAGAAACTCTGTACACTTTTATCGTATTCTGTTCTGTAGAACTTTTGGACCTGAGACTTGTTCTTTAGGTTCTCTCGCTGCTTTAACGTCTCCTGTAAATCTTTAAACTGAGAGCGCAGAATTCCCAGAATCTCTTCGGAGTCAATTATTTTAGAGTATTTAGCAGAAGTATTTGTGGATTTCATTGGGTTTCTCTTTTGGGTTTCTTCTCGTTCAGAGTTGACGGGGTGTTGGTTAGGATCAACATTTTCTTTCAAATCAGCGGCTGAAGCTTCATTCATTTCAGTGCTGAAATCACACAAGAAGTCATCTAGGCTTTCTGGCTGGTTGTCATCACTGATAACAATGATCTCAAAATGCTTTCGATCAAGATGCTCTACAGTGCTTGACATCCTGTTGTTTATTTCATGGATTGTCTCGCTCCCAAGCTCACGGAGTGCGCACTGTTTCTTGAATATGACATTGATGAATCGTCCGTCACGCCGAAGCGCAGCCTTCAGTTTGTCTTTTTTGAACGCGTACACACAAACATCCTCAAATTTCTTCCTAAGCTCATTGTTTTTCATTAAGTGTTTCACTTTCACCCCTCCTTTTGTTTTAATGTAAAAGATTACGAGGTTTTCTGATTCATTGGAGAATGAAAGCCTTCCAGCTGATTTTTCCTTTGTATCAACATGTCCAGTATTTTTGATGAAGTCAATATCTAAGAGCTCATCTTTTTCAATAAGACAGCAGGGGAAATCGGTCTTCACAGCAGCTCTAGGAACTTCTCCTTTGGATCTCTTGATGACTGTTTCTTTCTCCTTGTTGTCTTCTTTAATCTTCTTGAAACTTTTGTTTGTACTAAGAGCATCAAGCACAGTCTTGGATGTATCACACGCCACTGCATATTTCTTGTATTTGTAGCGGAAATTGAAAGTGTGGCTTTGCCCTTCCTCGCACTGCTTAATTCAGAAGAACAATAAAAGCATTAAACATTTATGAATAAAAGATTTCCACAAAATGATTAACAATATTGCATAATATATACAATTAATATATAGTAACACAATTCTCCAGATTTAATTTGGATTCCACAAGTCACTGATCACAACAAATTCAAAATGTAATTTTTTTTTTAATTCTTTAATTTAGGTGTATTATTCATTAAGTAGAAGACTAGCCCACTGATTCGACAGTGATCTGCAGGACAATACAGGTCAATGCATTTCAGTTGATAAGCACCAAGTACCATTAAAATGCACATACCGACTGCATATGGCTTTTTGATGGACCCTCTTTAACTTCATCCTTGAAAAAAATGTTTGTCCTTTCCTGAGTGAATATTAACACAGTACTGTTAACATGAGTCCACTAGTGTACATGAGTTTACGATCTTATTGTTAATCATAATCAATGCAAAAAAGATATGCATTTTTAAAGCAGCTGTTAAGAAGCTCTTTCCAAAATGTTTTGGCTAGAGAAATTCCACACACCCTTAAATACTCTTTATCCAATGATTCAGATATGTCAGTATGCAACAAACCTTCAGAGGACCACAGCCACCGTTTTCCTTTTTCTTGCTTGTAAGATTTATTCTTTCCTAGAACAATGGCATAAGCAACATTAAAATAGCATGTTATTATTATTAATAACTGAACACACTTGAACTGAATTTTATGATATTGCCACACAAAATTAATCAATGCATGAAGAGTCATGCAAAAAAGTGGATGCAAGATTCTTGGTTTCTTTAATGTGCCCCATGATGGGCTCTGCTGCCCAAAAAAATCTCAGACTGGGAAGTAGTTCATTAAACTTTCTATATTACGTCTTCTAAAGGCGTACAGTAGCTTTGTACAAGGAATGGACCTAATTTTATTTTTATTATTTGAATATACGCAGAAGAAAATGTGGAGGGAAAATAGCAAAGTACAATGGTCTGTTTCTCACACAAGATCCAGAAGTCTATGAATATAGTGCACTTTTACAGTGCTGTTTTATGAGCTTGACAACTCACTATCTCTGAACCAAGTGTGCCACACAAGTCCTGAAAAGTGAAGCCTTGATCGCCTCCAGGTGGCTGGATGCAGTATAGCTCATAAACCCTGCTTTCAAATACTTCACATTTTTCCAAAGGTGGTTTTATGTCATTTTAGGCAGTTATCATCACGCTGATGTTAGTTCAAGTGTTCATTCCTTAAATAAGTTTGGTTTTAGTTAATTATTTGATGCTATAAAAACAGGGGTGTGATAATATGATTGACAGCTTCTCTGAGCAAAGTCACTGAGGCACCAACAGACTTTTTTCGGGAACTTCAACATTCATTTCTTTATTTCCATATGTTTATTTAATAAAAAGTTGTTGATTAGGTGGGAGTGTGGGCGGGACAGTGATATTGCGGCTTCACTTCGCTCTCACTACTGCGCAGACCCAAGATGTCAGCACCATATTTGGACACTGGCGGCTTCACTTACTTCAACGGAAGAGAGTGAAGGCATGTCGTCCATATTTTTTTTACAGTCTATGCTCTGAACTAATGTTGCATTATTTTCCTGTTACCACTGTAAAGTTGCTTTGAAACAATCTGTATTGTAAAAAGCACTATAGAAATAAAGGTGACTTGACTTCATGATTAAAAACATGGGTCTTTAAAAAGCAAAAATGTATGGTTCTTTTGCCCTTGCTTATTTACTTGATCTTGATGTCTTCATTGGCTGATACATGAACAATTACCTAAAATGTCTTGTTACTGTCATAACAGTCATTCCCTAATGGAGAGAACGGATATGTTATGTCGATGACTGACAAATGGGGACTCACTTGGGAGCCCCAATCACCTCTGAGTTTTATAAAACGGCCAATGGAACTGGCAAGTGGAATTTGCATGCCAAGCCACTCCCCAGCACATACAGGTATACAAGTTGGTGGCTGCAATCATTCAGGATTTTGCTCAGCACAGGAAAACACAGGCATCTTTAAAAAGACGCTTGTCATCAGATTTGAAGCGCACAGGGGATTCAATTCAAATGACTGATTAAATTTCCAACGTGTTTACGCTTCGGTGAGTAATGTAGCCAATCACAGACATGTTTGTTGATTTTCTAGAACGCAATGGCCAATCACAGTCCGAATCCGCTCGAGTTTTTGTCCAGGGCTGAGTTCTGCACATGCGCCAATCCTCTCAAACTGTAGACATTATCTAAATAAGAGATTCATTGTGTAGTCCGCTTCACTGATTAATATAACGGAACTTTGTGTGATCGTGTTTATCGAATGAGTGACACCTTTTAGTGATTTATAGGCCTATAATATAGTCAGAATTTGAATAAAACTTTTGTTTTCCATTTTTGAAAAGCAGCCACATACATGCTTCAATACACAGGCCCATCCACATATAAATGCGGGACTCACTGTCGAAATGACAGTGCTAAATATTTATGTATCGAAATCAGGCCCATATAAATGTCAGGAAACACGTTTCCTAGCTGTATGTCAATATCCATGGATCACAGGATCTTTGGTAAGTTGTAAGGAACACAATATCTCGAGTCCAACCTTTAGCTTAAACTGATAACCGTTTGTTTTACTTGCGTTTTCCTCTATTAACTCCAGTCATGCAGGAGCTTAGCTCCGGCTGGAAATTGACGTTGATGCATACCCTCTATGTAACGGAGGAGTGGCTTGGCATGCAAATTCCTCTCCGCCATTGTCTGTTTTTATAAATCTCAGAGGTGATTGAGGCTCCCAAGTGAGTCCCCATTTGTTAGCCATTGACATAACATTGAACACGACTGACAGATCTTTATTCCTTAGACCTGAATCATTATTATTGAAATATCATGACTCTACCTGTACATTTTCACCAGTTTGTGACGCCCTTCTCGCGCCACTGTCGCCGCCAGTCTGCATTAACAATGTCAACAGCCAAGCTTAGAAATTTGAAAAATTATAAATCAGCTATATGATGCATAATAATTAGCAATTTGTCACCACTAAATAATTCAGAATGCTGCTGTTCTTCATTTTATTTGCTGGTGTTGATGTTGACATTGTTGGCAAATCACTGTTTCTGTTAAAAGTACAAACGATGAACTCAAGATTAATATCTCAAAGAAATCTGATTAAAAAAAAAAAAAAATCTATTATACTACATTATGTAAAGGGATAGTTCACCCAAAAATGATTTACTCACCCTCAAGTTGTTCCAAACCTGTCTGAGTTTCTTCTGCTGAACACAAAAGAAGATATTTTGAACATGGGTAACCAAACAGCTGATGGACCCCTATTGACACTCATGGTATTTTTATTCTTTTCTCGGAGTGTGGTCAAAGCGGAGACAACTATGATATTATTGTGCACGCAATCATTTTTGGATTGCAAATTCAAAGTCACAGTCGCATTTTATCATTTACAGCATGTGTTTGTTACCAGTGAAAACATATTTGTGTATTGAGATAACTAAAATCATGCTAGAAATATATTACAAGTTGTAGTAAACATCTAGGGTGATATTATATTTGGTTATGATTTTTTGTTTAAAAAAAAGTTACCTTGTGTGAGTTAACAGTTTAAATGAAGCAGGAGAAAATGCGTATCGTCTGCTTTCCTTTGTTGTGTGTGACGTGTGATCTCGTGCAGCGCGCGCAAAAGATTTGAAATTCTTATTTGAGTGTTTTTGGCGGGTTGAGCGGGTTTGGCGGGTACAGACTACTGTAAAAGCTGCATACCGCCACCTACTTTAATGGAGTGCGTTAAATCAAAGTCTAATCATGGCTTCATTGATCTCTAGTAGACCAGTTTCGTATAGAAATAATCCTCTATTTCCATAACAATAAAGGTTTTAATTTGAATATATTTTAAAATATGTTGTAATATTCTCTACCTTATACTCTGATTATTTTCATTTGTGATTTACTTTATGTGCTGGTACCAGCAGAATTTAAGCGAATTAATTTTTTATTTAATGCAGTACACTGAAAAACAGATCTGTTTTTGTACAGGCCCAATAGAAAAGATGCTTCACATACCTTTTGATTAACAAAAAATATGTTTTTCTGTTGATCACTGGCGATAAATAAATACAGTCCACTTTATGAAAACAAAAAGGGTCAATTGTTTCATTAGTCAGGTTTTGTAGCTACAGCTCGTGATAGAACATCTTGTAAATAATGCATTAGATAAATATCCATACATTGCTTCATATCTGGTTATTTTACATGTGGTGGTAAAGGGACTTTCAAAATCTGAAACGGAAATGGCAATAAAGACTACGTTTTTTAGCTCAAACTCTGAATTACGGAGTGCGAGAGCTGCATGATGAGACCATAGATTGGCATTTTTATTGTGTTCTTTAAAAACAAATCTTCCATTGAGCAGCATAAAAATGTCGACATTTTTTCTCATTCAGATATACACAGTTGTACAGAAAGGTGATTAAAGATCTCGGGAATATTTATTTGAGGTACTGAGGAAACAAACAAGAACACATAAAAGAAAGAAAATAAAACAGCTGCTTTACAGATTTGAGTCATCAAATCTTCTTTCAGATGTCAGTAGCACTGAGCAGTTATTTAATGTTCAGGGACATTTATAATAAATAAAAAGTAAAACAGCATTCTTGTTACATGCATTCACTTTTTGATCAGTGAGATTTGAAGTTTACAGTACAAAACAAGAGATGAATAACCAAAATGAGACATCTTCATCTGTATCTTTAAAGTGTGACCTGTTAAATAATGAACGATAAAACAAAAGACAGAATCGTTTCCTGTTGGTGATTTACTGGTCAAGTTCTCATCCTGAGGGTGAAAGGTCAGAGTATGAAGTGTAGAGCAGGACCCAGTGGCCTTCATGCATCTGGGTGACCTTAAATCTACTGTATCCTCTAAACAGAATCTTTAAACTTCAAATTAGGATTCTAAAGAGAACTAACGTGACACATTTTCTTCCCTTTTCAGCCACATATTAACGTTCCTCTGCATGAAATGCAACCGTCACTGCTGTGAAGAGGCTGTATCTTCAGTGCACTACAGTTGGGTATGTGGGGTTTGCTAGTTTGGCTTCATCTGGAAGTAAAGGGGCAATGGGAGGTAAGAGAAATGCGCGCGCACACACACACACACAGACACACACACACACACACACACACACACACACACACACACACACACACACACACACACACACACACACACACACACACACACACACACACACACACACACACAGACAACAGAAAACACATACAAAGAGACACACAGAAGCGTTAAAGCTGCAGACCCTCACTGGACACTTCAGGAGGAGTGTGAAGATTAAAAAGTGCAAACAGTTTCCCTTCATTGTTCTCATACATCATCAAAGATGCGGCTACGCGATGCAGAGGTCGAGAGGTAATGTCCTCCAGCATACCTACAGAGAGACCATGACATCCATTAACAATGAGAGAACTCCATGTTCTTCAATGAAAATCCTAACAGTTTCTTTTTGTATCTCGTATCTTATACTTGAAATATGTCATTGTGTGCATTGGCAAAAAACGTTGGCTCTTATGATAAATAATCCGTGAATGTCTACTGCGTTTACACAATGCCATCACACAATTAAAGGTGCACTGTGTAAATTTTAGCGGCATTTAGCGGCAGTGAGGTTGCAAATTGAACTAATGCTCATGCTATTAGTTCCCATAACTGAAAGTATGCGTGAGATATACAGACCTCCTGTTATCTGTTTCCAGCGGTTCTTCTCCAGTGAAGTCCAATGGTTCAACGTCTTGTAGTAATTCGGCCTTGTCGTTTCGATCTCTACGAGACTGTGCTGCGCACACACACACAAACACAATGCTCTTTATCACATCTGAACAAGAAATCAAAGAGTATTTTTCAGTAACACTAATAGAGTGAATCCTCCTCACCTCTGCCAGTGTCCGTGCTGGAGCCGTCCGTCACCTTCAGCTCTGAGTACATACTTCTGGTCCTCCCACCAAATCTGTCCCTCTGATCACTATAGCGTTCCCTCCATTCCTGACAGACAGAGACATGATGAACGGGGTTCAGACGGGTACAGTACAGTAATCTACCCTAGAAACAAACTCACTCTCCGTCTGTTCTCGCCATCCTCTGTTCTCTGCCGTTTTCTTTTTTCTGAAAACAAGAACGACTTTTAGAGGATTTTAAAGACAATGAAATCATAACACAATATTTTTATATAATTTACAAATGAATGTGTGTGTGTATATATATAATCGTTATTCTGCATTTATATACACTATTGTTCAAAAGTTTGGGGTCAGTCATTTTTTTAATGTTTCATTCACAGAGGCCTCATTTATCTGATCAAAAATACAGCAAAAACAGTAAAATTGTGAAATATTATTACAATCTAAAATGACTTTTTTCTATTTTTATATATTAATTTCTTGTAATTAATTCCTGTGATCAAAGCTGAATTTTCAGCATCCAGTCATTAGTGTCACATGATCCTTCAGAAATTATTTGAGTTTGATTTATGATTTATTTTTATTCTGGATTATTTGATAAATAGAAAGTTCAAAAGAAAAGCATTTATTTTAAATATATATTTTTATGTAACATTATAAATGTCTTTACTGTCATTTTTGATCAATTTAACGCATCCTTGGTGAATAAAAGTATTCATTTCTTTTTGAAAGAAAATCTACGTTAGTGTGTTTGCATATTAGAATTCATAATAATCACAATAATAGGTGTAAGACTGTACATTTTAAAAGCATACAATTATAATTCTATTATAAATCCATATTATATTGACTGAAAAATCTGATTTATGATTTTTGATTGATTGAAAAGAATCTGACTTATTCAATTATATTCTGATTGAAAACATACTTTGAATAAAAGGATGAAAAATACTGATTTACATAGAATCTAGCGAAATCATCCAGTCCTTCTTGGGACTGTTGCAATCACACCAAATAATAATAATAAAACGATTCATGTATTTTGTGTATATTTGCTATTTTATCAATGATTAGGTGTGGACTAACATAGATTTAGACTAAAGTTTGGACCAAATCTGAATTTGGTCTATAGTACCTCTCCGGATGAGTTCTCTCCCCTCATCCACCAGGTCAGAGGTCAGATCATTCTCACCCATAAACTGCTGGAAGCCCAGCAAATTCAGACAGCGTGTGCCCAGACTAGAAAGATCAAGAGGAAAAACAAAGAGCTAACAGTCTTCCAACAACAACAGTCTATATAATATTTCAAAGCTAAATATTTGTTAGAGTTACACCTCACCTGAAGTAAGTTGCAATGCAGAGCAAAACGATGAGCATAGGATAATAAATATAAAATCCATTAGCGATGAATGACAGGACCTGCATGGATCCCATTATCTATCATAGAGAGAGAGAATTTTTGGAGTGATGTGGCCATAAGTATCAATAATGAAGATTTATGAAAATTGATCAAATTAAAATTAAGCAAGCACACAACATCATTAATGCTGTGATTTTAATACGCTTTTATATGGCCAATTAGTTTCCCTAAAGACATATTAGACAAAGATATTTTAATAGTGTCTCTGATTTAAGCAAAAATTCAAATTCAGCCTTTTGTTTGCATCGTCTATAAAGTGTTCACAGAAGTCGCCATATTGCATTTTAAGTTTAATATTAATTTAGTAAAATAAATAAAATTTATTGCTGTTTATACCCAAGTATTGTTACACTGATTCATTTAAAATATGATTGAACTACGTTCTCATTTACACCATTTTGATTTTTAGCAAAGATATACTTTGAATAAAATTATTATTACAGCAATATCGTCCAGCCCTAGTAATTAGGATTCAAGTCTTACATGTTAGTTATATAGGTATGTGGTCGTATTTGTTCATGAGTGGTTTGTGACTCACTGAATTGTACTCTGTCTGCCGTCTCTCCTGATGGGAGATGGTGGAGTCCATGTGAATCACACCCAGAAAGTTTAGACACAGCGGAGGCGTCAAACGACAAAACAACCTGCACATCAATCAGAATTAAACACTGAATACTGATACAGCAACAAATCAAAGCAACTCGAGATGGTTTATGTAACAATCACATGGTGTTTCGTACATGCCGCTGAACTGCAGGCTGTAGGCGTCCGTCTGGTGGTGCGGGGCCAGGTAATAGTAGTTAAAGACTCGGATCCGGAACACAGTGGAGTACACGCAGTAACACAAGAAGAATATGGTGACAAAACACGCCATCTAGAGGACAAAGGCAAAATAACAATGTACAGGTTATAGTTTTTTTTTTTTTTTCAGCCTCACCAACCACTTGCCAAGTCATGTTGTTTCACTTATAAATGTCACATTATGCAAGTAAAATGGTTTGCAAACACCATTTTATTTTGACTTTGTGCAAAAATTAAGTAAACCTGTCACGATCATGAATTCTGTGCAGACGATTAATGTCATACAAATAATTGATTAATGATTTAAAGGGTTAGTTCACCCAAAAATGAAAACTCTGTCATTAATTCCTCACCACAACACAAATGAAGATATTTTTGATGAAATGCGAGAGCTTTCAATTCTGACCCCTCCGTAGACAGCAATTTAATTGCCACTTTCAAGGCCCAGAAAGGTAGGAAAGACATCGTTAAAATAGTCCATGTGACTACAGTGGTTCAACCTTAATTTTATGAAGCGACGAGAATACTTTTTTTGTGCAAAAAACAAACAAAACAACTCTATTCAACAATTTCTTCTAGCCTGTGTCAGACTCTTAAACTGTTGACGTAACGTAAACAGTGCAGCACTTCCAGAATGCCGTCTTATTATTGGCCGACGCTGTTCATGTGAGCACCACGACGCATGTGCACGAGTCGTTCTGCCGTACAACTAGGAAACACTGCATAGTGTTTACACTGCATGAACAGCGTAAGAGTCTGACACAGGCTAGAAGAAATTGTTGAATGAAATCGTTATTTTTGTTTGTTTTTTGCGCACTAACCACTGTAGTCACATGGACTATTTTAACGATGTCTTTCCTACCTTTCTGGGCCTTGAAAGTGTTCATTATATTGCTGTCTACGGAGAGGTCAGAGAGATTTCATCAAAATATCTTCATTTGTGTTCTGAAGATGAACGAAGGTCTTGCAGGTTTGGAACGACATGAGGGTGAGTGATTAATGACAGAATTTTCATTTTTGGATGAACTATCCCTTTAATTCTGTTTTGTTTATGTCACTTATAGTGTTAATTATTACATTTTTTTAAAATCACATATATAATAAAATAAAGCGATAAGCCTCAAGAAGCCGTGGTTTACTGTGAACAGCTAAATAATCGCATTGTCAAAGTCTCCAAAAATATTTTTTTATAAAAATAATACAAAATATGGTTTTATGGCCAATGCATTTAATGCATGTGGCAAAAATTTCATTTTGCACCCGGCTACATAGTATGCTGCTTTCTGATTGGCTGCATGCAGCCTTTTCCATTATATGTGTAACTGTGCTTATGTTCCCTCACCTCTATGTAAACGTAGTTGTAGTCTCTCTCTGCGAGCTGGATGAAGACAGCGAAGAGAGACAGAACGGGCTGTGTGCTGAAGAAGGTGCATTCAGACCAGACCACGGCTGCAGAGAACATGCATAAAAGCACAGCCAGCACGCGATAACACCAGCGCCGGAAAACACACTCCCAGTACCACTCTACAGGACAGAGAGAGATGCATGAGGTTGTCACCTATACAAACTGCTCCTCAGACTCAATATCATACATCATAATAACATTCATTACTTAAGGTTAGCGATTTGAACAAATCCTTAACCTTGAATATAAAACTTTACTGTGCAATGTTTGTGCTTTGGACATGAATGACTCCTCAAATTGTGCGGCTTGTTGATGAAAGGTGTTCTGTTCTGTAAGCAATCAGACTTGGATTTCAAAACAGTCAAAAACCCCACAGATCTCCATTGACGTAGGGGTCCGAGCCACTGAGAACGACTTGGCAACCGCATATCAACACCCAGAATTTCTCTTTGTGCTGGTCACGGGTAGATGACAATAGTCATGTGTGCTGAAATGAGCCAACCATTCCAAACATACATACTATAGAGAGTCTTTTCAAAGTGACTTGACATTTGATAAGAAAACTATTCATGTTTGAATGCTGTTTGACAGCCATAGAAATGCAGCAAAAGTATGTACATTTTCCATCTTAAAAACAAAAATGTGAACAAGACACAAGTTTTTGGCACTTGTGATCCATAAACAGCACCTGCTGCAGTATTTCAATCACTAAAAACAGTGGGACGTTTTTAAAACGCTTTACGTGAAAAACATCGGTGTGTTCCACCAATAAGGATCGAATTAAGCAAAGTTTAACGCTAATCAAGGATTTGTTGATCTGGGATTTGTTTTAAATCAAGTTGTGTTGCACCCCTTAATTTTAAACACAGATTAACTACGCAGAAAGACCGGAGGGTGAACTGACGGCAGGCTAAAGAATACTTTAGTGCAACCCACCCTTAAAAGTGCCATAATGTACTAAAACAGTAATATTAAAAGATCAAATTCAGTTTACACCTTTATGATGATGCACACTATATACATGCGAGCAGATGAGTCCAGATATGAACGCGTTTTCTTTGTAATGGTTTCTGATGGAAAAAAACGCTTAACGAGAAACCTTGTGTTGCATTAATATTCTGTGTTCATTTGCTTGTCCGTACAGAATTATGCATAATCAATAGGGTGTATATTGAATTTGGTCTTTAAATATCACTGTTACTACGTTAGAACTTACTACAAAGCTGGTAAAAATGACTGGCGGCGGTCAATGGAGGAAAGCTTTGTTTTGCCCTCCAGGTGGCGTACCTATAATGGCGTGACATCATGTGAAAACTATGAATTGATATATTCGTCAGCATTTGGCAAAAAAAAAAAAAAACCTGTTCCACAAACGTTGCAATCTTGCTAAACTTGTTTTTGTGGAACAGTCTGGTTTTATGAAAAATTCTAAAATATAGAGCTGCAGAAACCACCCAGGTAAAGATTGCGTTGATGAAACAGGTGAGCAAACACAGTTGTAGGCATCAATTAAACAGTGATTAAGCTAGTTAGCAGTGATTAGACCAGGGGCCATCTTCACAAAAAAATCTTAAGGCTAAAAGTTATTCCTAATGTGGACATTTAGGGGCCTGTCGGCTGTCTCTCCTAATTTTAGGACAGGAATGCATTGTTTTAAAGTCTTTTTGTAGGCCTGCTCATTGTGAATAGGCCTTTACTCTGCTGAAGGATTACAGATCTCTGTGTCTCTCATAAAGGAGTTATTGTAGTAAGAGCAGACAGGTATTTTTGCCTACAAAAGAGAGTGAATGTACTGATAGGTTTTCTCACCCACGGTGGGCGTGTACAGGTACTTGCTGATCCATCCAGGCGGTTCTGCGGAAGGGAAGCTGTGAATGAACTGGTGGTTGGAGCTTGTCTCATTTTTAGCCACGTCCTCTAAGTGAAAAGCCTCGTCCAGTAGAATCTGCCACTGAACTTGTGTGCGGTTGTGCCTCTGAACAGCATAGATCACCTGAAAGGAGATATTAATACAATGCATAAGTCTCAATCATGAGATATATATATATATAGCTTTATTTAATATATATATATTCTATATAGGTGCAGTTTTTATTACCTGTTTATGTAGTTTGACTAAACTCTTTTTACTAGGATAAGGGTTTCCTTTGTCATCAAAATCCTCATAATCATCCATGTTTCTGCCCATCTTTTCCTGGTATTCTACAGGACACTGAGAAAGACATGAGGGTGTTTAGGCTCCATATTTACACATGCACAGTTCAGTAGGATGAAGATTACATGAAACTTGCCTTTCTCAGAATAGTGTCAATGCATTTGCGTAGAGGATGGTTGTATTTGATTGTTTCATTAACTGTTCTGACATCCTGTAAAAGAGCAGACATTAAAGTATGCATTTATTTTTTGATAAGATAATGCATGAACTTAATGCATTGATCAAAGAAATATCTCACCTCCATAACATCTTCCAGGTTTTCTTCGGCGTCTGCTTTTTCCGTCATCAGTTTTGCTGCTTTAAAGTACGTCTTCGCCAGCAGCTGCCCGTGGCATGATGCCCTCCAGTAGGAGCGCGGGATTTCCACCAGGCCGTATCCCAGCAACAACACCAGCAGGAACAGCCCCCAGGTGTTGGCAGCGGTAATGCCAATCGTCCGCAAGTCATACCTTTAAAAATATGTATAGGTTAAATATATCAGCTAAGGAAGTGAGATGTGCATTGATCTACAAATTAAAGAAGTATTGTGATTGGTTGGAGGGGAAAAAGTAGATGGAACACTAACCAGGAGAGGTGCCACTTCGGAGTGACGGCGACGTAGATGAGCAGGGAGCAGAAGATAAGCAGGTATGTGCCATAATAAATGGCGTTTTCTATCAGGGCTGTTTTTATTTTCCCTGAGATGGAGAAACCTCCTGAACGAGCATACGACTGCATGAAGGGAATCAAGAGCCTGCGCACACAGGAACAAGATGTTAGAACATTTTCAAATCATTTATACTTCAGTAAGAGCAAAATGTCATACATTTTTTTTTCAGCAGCTTTGGTTCCAGAAGTATTTTCCCCATTTGTATTTTTAAAGGGTTAGTTCATCCAAAAATGAAAATTCTGTCATAATTTCCTCATCTTCACGTCGTTCCAAACCTGTAAGACTTTCGTTCATCTTTGGAACACAAATTAAAAAGTTCATAAAGAGATTGTGAAAATAATCCATATGAATTGAGCGGTTTAGTCCAAATTTTCTGAAGAGACTCGATTGCTTTATATGATGAACAGACTGAATTTATATTCACATATAAACATTCAACAGCGAGCATAAACAGAATCTCAACCAAACCTGCTTGACACACGAGAACAAACCTCATTGGTTCTTGCTGAAGCTCAAACGTGCTGCGTAACACGAGAATGAACCTCATTGGTTCTTGCTGAAGCTCAGACGTGCTGCGTAACACGAGAACGAACCTCATTGGTTCTCGCTGAAGCTCAAACGTGCTGCGTAACACGAGAACGAACCTCACTGGTTCTCGCTGAAGCTCAAACGTGCGGCGTAACACGAGAACGAACCTCATTGGTTCTCGCTGAAGCTCAAACGTGCTGCGTAACACGAGAATGAACCTCATTGGTTCTTGCTGAAGCTCAGACGTGCTGCGTAACACGAGAACGAACCTCATTGGTTCTCGCTGAAGCTCAAGCGTGCTGCGTAACACGAGAACCTCACTGAGAAGCGAACGTGCTCACTGGTTCTCGCTGGTTCTCGCTGCTCAAACGTGCTGCGTAACACGAGAACGAACCTCACTGGTTCTCGCTGAAGCTCAAACGTGCTGCGTAACACGAGAACGAACCTCATTGGTTCTCGCTGAAGCTCAAGCGTGCTGCGTAACAACGAACCTCATTGGTTCGCTGCGAAGCGTGCTGCGTAACACGAGAACGAACCTCACTGGTTCTCGCTGAAGCTCAAACGTGCGGCGTAACACGAGGACGAATCTCATTGGTTCTCGCTGAAGCTCAAATGTGCTGCGTAACACGAGAATGAACCTCACTGGTTCTCGCATGTCAAGCGAGCATGCTTGAGCTTCCGTTTACCACAACTTATGTGTGAGTTGATGAATGTTTATATGTGAATAAAAGCCAAAATTTAATCTGTTCATCGTATAAAGCGATCGAGTCTCTACAGAATTCATATGGATTAGTTTTACGATCTATGAACTTTTTGAAGTGTTAAAGTGGTAGTTGTGTAGCTGTCAATGGAGGGTTAGAAAGCTCTCAGATTTCATCACAAAGATCTTCACTTGGGAAGATCAAACCGTGGGAAACGCGCTGGGATCCGAAACAGACTGAGGAAAAGGGCATTCAGCCCACCTCTCCTGAGCATTCTTCTAGCAAATGTTCAATCCTTGGAAAATAAGATGGACGATCTTAGAGCCAGGATCAGTTTTCAACGGGACATGAGAGACTGTAACATGGCTCACGCCCGCGGTCCCGGACACAGCTGTGACGCCATCTGAGAACTTCTCTGTTTTTTGGATTGACAGAACAGCCGAGGCCGGTAAATCCAAAGGCGGTGGAGTATGCTTCATGATCAACAAGAACTGGTGCGACCCCATGAACATCACCATTCTCTCGCGGTCCTGCTCGCCTCATCTGGAACATTTAACATCATCTGCCGCCCATTCTATCTGCCGAGGGAGTTTTCTGCGGTCGTCGCGACCGCTGTTTACATTCCTCCACAGGCAGACACAGCGCTGGCTTTATCTGGCCTTCATGTTGCCAGCGGCGTCATAAACAAACACCCCGACGCGGCATTCATTGTCGCGGGCGATTTCAACAAACTCTAATCACCCTGCAAACCCTCATTTCACACTGCTGCCATCTGGTAAGCGCTTCCGAAGCCTGATGGCCAAAACTGAGAGACTCAGGAGGAGCTTCTTCCCCCAGGCCATCAGACTCCTGAACTCAGTCACTTAACATCACGTGACTTCACTTCAGGATAAACATCGATACACTGTCATTGCACTGCACTTTCTGTTCTCGGTGTTACTGTGTAACAACCTGTTATAAACCTGTTTGCACATTATACTCTTTATACATTTGTTAACCACATATTTATAAGTCTACAGTTTACTCACTGCACAGTCTACCTCAATTATTTTATTCCACTTCTTTATTCTTATTTTTTTACTTTTTTATTTTTTTCTTCTACTTGACTTGATTATTTATTATTCTACAGATATATATATATATAGTACTTTTTTATCCTATTTCTATTATAATTTCCTCCTTGTGTTTTTAACTGTGAATTTGCACTGTCCATGGAGCGGACCTGTTTACATTTCACTGCCGGTTGTATATTCTGTATATAACTGTGTATGTGACAAATAAAACTCTTGAATCTTGAAATCACTTGTGTTCTGAAGATGAAGGAAAGTCTTACGGGTTTGGAACGATATGAGGATGAGGAATTAATGACAGTTTTTATTTTTGGGTGAACTATCCCTTTAGTAGAGATTTTTTTAGTAAAAAGTTCTAAACTGTAAACCAAACTAGCTAGCTGAGAGATTAATCATATTTAATTCAAAGTACTTGAAAATATTCAATACTATTTTTTGTGTGCATGATCTTCTAATTCCATGAAGCAATGCAAAAAAACAAAACAAAAACACAAAAAAACTATACCGAGTACAATACTGAATTAATGACTGTAGTCATTTAAAATAAAAAATAAAAAGTTTATTGCAAAATATTTAAATATATACAAAAATTGTATATATTAAGTTGTATACTCAACTGCATGATTTGAAATGCCTCAAGTGAGTGGGCTTTCAACTGCTGAGCTTTTTGATGTAATGCCCATTTCCAGTTAAACATATTTTGTTTTTTATAAAGCTTTTTATTTCCAGAACCCTACTGTTGCACTTTATTGTAAAGAAACACATGAATGACGACATTCTCTCGCACCATGTCAGGAACTGTGACGTCCAGTACACCACCCTCCAAAATACGGGAAGAATTCCATCTGGGATGTAACTCCAAGGCTTATGGCAAGACTTTGTGACTCTATAATCAGAAGGTGGGGTGATGTGGATAAAGTTAATGTATAACCATATTCAGCATGTTAACTAAACATAAAAGTCTTGGCAATATTTGTACAACAGTGTTTAAACACATTTCAAGGCTTTATTTTTTCCTACAGCTATTCATTAGACCAAAGAATCTTTACCTTTGTGTCGGAAATACCGAAGTGTTGGAGGAATTATCACGGATGAAAGTGTTGCTCGCCACCAGATGGACATGATTATCAATCTCACACTGGTTATATATGGTCTGCAGATGCACAAGGAAACAAAACGTCACCAGGGTTGAGAATAAAACAACAGATTTAGGTTTTATTTGTGTTCTGTGCTTCTTTTCCCCGCAGGACATGTTCTGAATTGCATGCTTGCCATCTGTTGATCATGGCAGTCATGCAAACACTACAGCATGGTGTTTTGTAATTATAAATGTAAACATCAGTCCCTAGTCTAACTCTACTCATTATACATTTGTCATTCACAGAGTTGTAAAGAGAGTTTACATAATTGTCTAAACTTTCCATTAATTTTTAATATCATTTTATAAAGATTGCACAAAAAAAAGCTTTTTTTTTTTTTATTATTATTTCTGGACACAATTTCCCATGACTGCATTTAGCTCACATTTTATCCAAATTGAGATGGACCGGCAACCTTTCAGTTACCAACTACTAAACCACAACCCCTCTAACTATGGTCTGTAACTGCTTTCAGGAACGCATCCAGGAGATCTCACCGTGCTGACGTCCAGCGGGAGGATGAAGACGATGAGGAAGCACAGGAACCATGCAAGGAGGGTGGCGAACAGGACCATCCGATGCTGCTTGCGGAAATCTCCATAGCGGTGCAGCAGGAAGAGCGCGAGGAAGAACACCACCACCACCTCCAGCGCGAGCGCCACACCACTCATCCTGACTGCTCTCTCTCTCTCGCATGTAACCCGTCAGACTGGCACAAGACACTCCATCAACACAAGCACTGTTTGGATAGAGCAGCTTTATCAAGATTCATAATGTACATCTAATATTGACATAAATAACATTTTAAACCAAGCCATACTAGCTTGAATGTGTCTATCAATGAAACAAACAGGGTGAATCTCACAAAGAAATTCCTAGGATATATTTTACCCCCCAAATCAAAAGAAAGAATATAAATATAATATATATATATATATATATATATATATATATATATATATATATATATATATATATATATATATATACACACACACCTAAAGGATTATTAGGAACACCTGTTCAATATCTCATTAATGCAATGATCTAATCAACCAATCACATGGCAGTTGCTTCAATGCATTTAGGGGTGTGGTCCTGGTCAAGACAATCTCCTGAACTCCAAACTGAATGTCAGAATGGGAAAGAAAGGTGATTTAAGCAATTTTGAGCGTGGCATGGTTGTTGGTGCCAGACGGGCGGTCTGAGTATTTCACAATCTGCTCAGTTACTGGGATTTTCACGCACAGCCATTTCTAGGGTTTACAAAGAATGGTGTGAAAAGGGAAAAACATCCAGTATGCGGCAGTCCTGTGGGCGAAAATGCCTTGTTGATGCTAGAGGTCAGAGGAGAATGGGCCGACTGATTCAAGCTGATAGAAGAGCAACTTTGACTGAAATAACCACTCGTTACAACCGAGGTAGGCAGCAAAGCATTTGTGAAGCCACAACACGCAGAACCTTGAGGCGGATGGGCTACAACAGCAGAAGACCCCACCGGGTACCACTCATCTCCACGACAAATAGGAAAAAGAGGCTACAATTTGCACAAGCTCACCAAAATTGGACAGTTGAAGACTGGAAAAATGTTGCCTGGTCTGATGAGTCTCGATTTCTGTTGAGACATTCAGATGGTAGAGTCAGAATTTGGTGTAAACAGAATGAGAACATGGATCCATCATGCCTTGTCACCACTGTGCAGGCTGGTGGTGGTGGTGTAATGGTGTGGGGGATGTTTTCTTGGCACACTTTAGGCCCCTTAGTGCCAATTGGGCATCGTTTAATGGCCCCCACAGTCACCAGATCTCAACCCAATAGAGCATCTTTGGGATGTGGTGGAACGGGAGCTTCATGCCCTGGATGTGCATCCCACAAATCTCCATCAACTGCAAGATGCTATCCTATCAATATGGGCCAACATTTCTAAAGAATGCTTTCAGCACCTTGTTGAATCAATGCCACGTAGAATTAAGGCAGTTCTGAAGGCGAAAGGGTAACACAGTATTAGTGTGGTGTTCCTAATAATCCTTTAGGTGAGTGTGTGTGTGTGTAGTTTGTTTTACAGTGATTATATATAATGACACTAAAATACATTAATTTTCCTTTTAGCAAATGAAATATGAGTGAAATACGCAAAAAAATGAAATAAATGAAAATAATAAAATAAAAATCAATTATTTAAATTTCTTAACTGTGTTTACATTGTATATACATACACACATAATATATATATTAATAATAATTATTAAACATGGATTATTAAATAATAATTCAAATAAGTTAAGTCCTTATATAATTAAAATCAATGTTTACACTAATGATTAACTAAACACTAATACAAAGAAAATAAATGGAAAAAGAGAAAGTATCAGGAAATCAAGTTAAACTGGTTACAAACTATTGAATTCACTATCGCTGTCATATCGTTTGTTTAAAATTACTTCGTTAAAATTGAATACCGAAAACTACCGGTCGCTGAATATATTTCATGACACGTAATCATTGCGTAATTAATAGTAACGATACAGTCAACGAGCGTCTATTCTGTCACAGCTATCGGAGGACTTTCCGTTACAACTCATTCTTTGACCGTCAATAAAACATAATAGAAAGGCCTGGACAGAAACTTACGAGTTTAACAGACTGTCAGGATATCTGAAGAAAGAGCTTAGGTCCGCTGTGAGTGAATGATCACATCTCGTGATAGAAATTCGGCTGTCCTGTCCGTGATATTTGTGTACAGAACCTTTTGACGTGTCACGTAACTGAGCAGTGATGTGCTTCCTGTTCGCGCGGTGCATTATGGGATATGCAGTTTTACACAGGTTTATATATAATTGTGCGAAATACATTTTAGATCCCTCCGTTTATTTATATTTCATATTACTGTGTTTACATTCAATTACAATTTTAAAAATAAATCTATTGTTTTAATTACATGTAAATCAAATTTCCTCACGTTTATTTATATGCTGTGTTTACACAAAAAATGTTTTAAAATAGATTTAGTAACATAGATTAAAGGTCCTTCAGTTTATTTGTATACAATTTTTGTGAAGTAAATTTTAATTTTAGTAACAACATAGGCCTAAACACGAAAACATTAAAGGTTCATATATATTTCATATTACAGTTTTATATTGAAAATACAACCACAGCAGTGTTAGAAAAATGTAAATGCCACCATTAATCAAGGAACTCATATATAGAGTTGATTGCATCACTTAATAATGTTGGGTTAAAGATAACCCATCAAGTAACCCAACGATGTTAAAAATAACCCAACATGTGTAACCCAACGGTTGGGATCTTTGACTTTTAGGCCCTGTTTGTGAATGAAGTTGAGCAGAATATGATGATGTCAGTCAGAACGCTTTGCTGCATTGAAATCCCCTGAACATTGTTCTCCATTGCTTTGTAGAATTTAGGCAACTTGAAGGTCTAGATGTTGAGAAAAGCCCAGGCCGAGAGATCATCTGCCCACAGCGAGCCCAGGAAATGAGTGCACACCGCTCGGTCCTCCAGCAAACACTGCACTTGACCGATCAGATCCAAACTCAGATGCTCCAGTAATCTCAGACACAGATCCCAGTCCTCCATATAGTCCGTGTTCCCCAGAGAGTCCAGCAGCAGAGAGACCATCACGTCAGCAGACTGGAGCCAGTCCTGAACGTTCATGTTCATAATGTACGTTCAGTTCGTCCATGCACTGTCAGGCGGGAAGGAAAGAGTCAGATCAGCACTCGCTGTGGCTGCAGTTAACAGGTGTGCGGTGCTAAAGCCATCTGCTCCTCTGAGCTTAAACCCTTTAACACCACAGGGCTGAGCTCTATATATGGTGTATAATTAATATGGCAAAGTCATCATATTATCAGCATTTTATCATTTACCAATAGTATTTGTCTCTATTTTGCAGTTTGTTTTACCTTATGAAAAAATACTGTGGCTGCATTATTATTCATAGTTTAGAATTATAGTAATTTTAATATATAAATGTCTTTAATTTCTTAATTTTAATATATTATTATATATTTGTATTATTATATTCTTATTATATATTCTTTAATGTATATAAATTAAATAGAAATACTATTTAATTATACAAACCCGATTCCAAAAAAGTTGGGACACTGTACAAATTGTGAATAAAAAAGCAACGCAATAATTTACAAATCTCATAAACTTATATTTTATTCACAGTAGAATATAGATAACATATCAAATGTTGAAAGTGAGACATTTTGAAATGTCATGCCAAATATTGGCTCATTTTGGATTTCATGAGAGCTACACATTCCAAAAGAAGTTGGGACAGGGAGCAATAAGAGGCCGGAAAAGTTAAATGTACATACAAGGAACAGCTGGAGGACCAATCTGCAACTTATTAGGTCAATTGGCAACATGATTGGGTATAAAAAGAGCCTCTCAGAGTGGCAGTGTCTCTCAGAAGTCAAGATGGGCAGAGGATCACCAATTCCCCCAATGCTGCGGCCAAACATACTGGAGCAATATCAGAAAGGAGTTTCTCAGAGAAACACTGCAAAGAGTTTGAAGTTCTCATCATCTACAGTGCATAATATCATCCAAAGATTCGAGAATCTGGAACAATCTCTGTGCGTAAGGGTCAAGGCCGAAAAACCATACTGGATGCCCGTGATCTTCGGCCCTTAGACGGCACTGCATCACATACAGGAATGCTACTGTAATGGAAATCACAACATGGGCTCAGGAATACTTCCAGAAAACATTGTCGTGAACACAATCCACATCGTGCCATTCGCCGTTGCCGGCTAAAACTCTACAGGTCAAAAAAGCCATATCTAAACATGATCCAGAAGCGCAGGCGTTTTCTCTGGGCCAAGGCTCATTTAAAATGGACTGTGGCAAAGTGGAAAACTGTTCTGTGGTCAGACCAATCAAAATTTGAAGTTCTTTTTGGAAAACTGGGACGCCATGTCATCCGGACTAAAGAGGACAAGGACAACCCAAGTTGTTCTCAGCGCTCAGTTCAGAAGCCTGCATCTCTGATGGGATGGGGTTCATGAGTACGTGTGGCATGGGCAGCTTACACATCTGGAAAGGCACCATCAATGCTGAAAGGGATATCCAAGTTCTAGAACAACATATGCTCCCATCCAGACGTCGTCTCTTTCAGGGAAGACCTTGCATTTTCCAACATGACAATGCCAGACCACATACTGCATCAATCACAACATCATGGCTGCGTAGAAGAAGGATCCGGGTCCTGAAATGGCCAGCCTGCAGTCCAGATCTTTCACCCATAGAAAACATTTGGCGCATCATAAAGAGGAAGATGCCACAAAGAAGACCTGAGACAGTTGAGCAACTAGAAGCCTGTATTAGACAAGAATGGGACAACATTCCTATTCCTAAACTTGAGCAACTTGTCTCCTCAGTCCCCAGACGTTTGCAGACTGTTAGAAAAAGAAGAGGGGATGCCACACAGTGGGAAACATGGCCTTGTCCCAACTTTTTCAGATGTGTTGATGCCATGAAATTTAAAATCAACTTATTTTTCCCTTAAAATGATACATTTTCTCAGTTTAAACATTTGATATGTCATCTATGTTGTGTTCTGAATAAAATAGTGATAAAATCATTGCATTCTGTTTTTATTCACAATTTATACAGTCCCAACTTTTTTGGAATCGGGTTTGTAATATACATTAGGCATTATATATATATATATATATATATATATATATATATATATATATATATATATATATATATATATATATATATATATATATATATACCACAATGTTTTGATGTATGTGCATTTCATTTAAAAATATATAAATTGAATATATTATCATGTTTTCATCATGCAATATATATATATAAACAAACATTTGTTGGCTGATTTTCCTTTAACATTTCAAATAATAATAACTCACTATTAACTACGACTTTTGCCTCAATGAACTCTTAATTACTGCTTATTAATAGTTAGTAAGGTAGTTGTTAAGTTTAGGTATTGGGTAGGATTAGATGTAGGGATGTTGAAAATGGTCATGCAGAATAAGGCAAGTACTAATATACAGCCAATATTCTAGTAATATGCATGCTAATAATAAGCAACTAGTTAATAGTGAGAATTGGACCCTTAACTAATGTGTGACCAATATTTTTTATTTTATTTTTTTTGCCTACACAACTGTTTTCAAGCAAAGCAATTGCGATGCAAATAAATTCAGTCGAGATATTTTTCTGCTGGTACACAGTGTTCTTTGTCCACTAGGCGGCGATATTTGTGCTTACTATCCAGCGCGTTTCATCAGTAAAGTTTGGACACGAATGCGTGCTCTGTCCACCAGATGGCGCCGTTTAGCATTTTGCTCTTGTCCCAATTGAACGTGCACAATTCAATTTAGTTGTCATGCATGTCTGTTTTTATTTTAAAAGTAATGTGTTTCATGTTCCAACTCTACATTGACTTTGTAAATCATTCACCAATGTAGTTAGTTTTGTCCTTCCCACGGCTGGATTTCATGCTGTACTCCGATGAATGACAAAGAAATCAGACGCCTGAGAAGATCCATAAAGTGCTATTGTTACACCAGCAGCCTTTTATGTTCTCTCCATTATAAACTGCTATTGTTAATCTTGGCTTATTAAATACGTCAAACCAAATCGTTTAAATGTGAAGGAAGCCGCTATTGCGCTCTTGTTAGAGAGAGAAACCTAAAACATGCAGCACACAAAGGCTGTGGCAAACTGATCCCGATTCTTCCCTCGGCTCCAGTCAGGCTGATCACAAAGTGTAGCAAACCACACAATAACCACCACAAACCCAGCCAGACGACTGCCTATGTTATTTTGAACTATTTTAGACATTATTAAGTTAAACATATCCAGCTGGTCTAAATTAATTAAGCATGCAAATTGTTCAGTGCAGTATTATTTTATTATAGCTTTTAATAATATTTCGAATTAGCTTTATATATATATATATATATATATATATATATATATATATATATATATATATATATATATAATAGTAATTTAGGTAGTAATATATATATATATATATATATATATATATATATATATATATATATATATATATATATATATATATATATATATATATATATATATATATATATATATATATACACACTCACCTAAAGGATTATTAGGAACACCATACTAATACTGTGTTTGACCCCTTTCGCCTTCAGAATTCAAGATTCAAGAGTTTTATTTGTCACATACACAGTTATATACAGAATATACAACCGGCAGTGAAATGTAAACAGGTCCGCTCCATGGACAGTGCAAATTCACAGTTAAAAACATAAGGAAGAAATTATAATAGAAATAGGATAAAAAGTACTATATATATATATATATATATATATATATATATATATATATATATATATATATATATATATATATATATATATATATATATATATATCTGTAGAATTATAAATAAATCAAGTCAAGTAGAAGAAAAAAAGTAAAAAAATAAGAATAAAGAAGTGGAATAAAATAAGTGAAGTAAACTGTGCAGTGAGTAAACTGTAGACTTATAAATATGTGGTTAACAAATGTATAAAGAGTATAATGTGCAAACAGGTTTATAACAGGTTGTTACACAGTAACACCGAGAACAGAAAGTGCAGTGCAATGACAGTATGTTTATCCTGAAGTGAAGTCACGTGGTGTTAAGTGACTGAGTTCAGGAGTCTGATGGCCTGGGGGAAGAAGCTCCTCCTGAGTCTCTCAGTTTTGGCCATCAGGCTACGGAAGCGCTTACCAGATGGCAGCAGCGTGAAATGAGGGTTTGCAGGGTGATTAGAGTCCTTGATGATCTTGGTAGCTCTACCTTTGTAGCGTTTGGTGTAGATGTCCTGCAGAGACGGGAGAGCTGACCCTGAGATACGCTCGGATAAGCGCACGACTCTTTGCAGGGCTTTGCAGTCATGACTGGTGCTGTTCCCATACCACGCTGTGATGCACTGGGTTAATACACTTTCTATCGCCCCCTAAATAGAAAGTTTTCAGGATAGCTGGTGAAACCCTGAACTTTCTCAGCTGGCACAGGTGGTACAGTCTTTGTCTGGCTTTTTTCACCTGTGTCTGAATGTGAGCAGTCCAGGTCAGGTCTTCGGAGATGTTTACACCCAGGTACTTGAAGCTGCTCACTCTCTCTACTGGTGACCCGCTGATCATGAGGGGGGAGTATGTCCGTTGCTGTCTCTTCCTGAAGTCCACAATCATTTCTTTCTGCCAGTGAGGAAGTCCTCAATCCAGTGGCAGAGAGAAGGATTCAGGCCGAGATCCAGGAGTTTGGCAGTTAGCTTGATGGGAACTATGGTGTTAAAGGCTGAGCTATAGTCAATAAATAGCAGCCTTACGTAGTTCCCACTTTTGCTGTCGATGTGAGTGAGGGAGGAGTGGAGGACATGAGAGATGGCATCTTCAGTCGATCTATTGGGATGATAGGCAAACTGAAGAGGGTCCAAAGTGTCAGGAATGAAGGCGCAAATGGTGCTTTTAATGAGTCTCTCAAAGACCTTCATGACTATAGATGTGAGAGCCACTGGACAATAGTCATTTAGGCAAGAGGGTTTACTGTTCTTAGGGACAGGGATGATGGTGGATTTTTTTGAAGGAGGTGGGGACCACAGATGTAGCGAGGGACTCATTAAAGATAGATGTAAACAACCCGGCGAGCTGATCAGCACAGGACCGCAGAACACGGCCTGAAATACCATCTGGCCCAGCAACTTTCCTGACATCCACACGTTTGAGTGCCCTCCGAACTTCATCCTCCTAGACAGAGATCACGTGGTTGTTGTTGCTCTGAGTAATTTCCTCTAACGCGCCACTTGGCGGAGTCGCGTTGCCGCGGTTACAGTCAAAGTGAGCATAGAAAGAGTTTAACTCGTTCACAAGCAACGGATCAGCGCTCACCTCTGCAGAGGATTTAGATCCAAAGGAGCAGATGGACCTCAGACCCTGCCACATGCGCCGCGAGTCGTTGAGTTGGAAATGAGACTCCACTCGGTTTTTATAACGGAGCTTTGCGGCTTTAACTGCACGTCTGAGAGCATAACAGGATGATTTGTATTCATTCATATTCCCCGATAGGAGACCGGCGTTGTAAGCGGCAGTGCGTGTGTTCACTGCAGCGCGGATTGAATTGTCCACCCACAGTTTCTGATTTGAGAAGGACGTTATTGTTATTGTTTACGTGGCTTGCTCTGTAAGCGTGTTGATGAAGCAAAGCGCCACATCCGTGAACTCGCTGACGTCAGCTGAACTCCATGATGATGTCCCAATCCACATCATCCAGAGCTGCCTGTAGCGCGGTCTCTGAATCGGGGGACCAGCGCTTAACTTCCCGCCTCACTGGGGGTTCCTGAACGAGCCTTTGTTTGTATTCAGGTGTGAGGAAAATGGCGGCATGATCCGATTTGCCAAAGGCTGGTAGTGACCGCACTTTATAGGCGTTCTTAAACGGTGAGTAGCAATGATCCAGTGTGTTTGCTCCTCGTGTAGGACAGGAGACGTGCTGGTGAAAGTTTGGCAAGACTTTCTTTAGGTTTGCTTTGTTAAAATCGGTGTTTATTTATGAAGCCGCTGGCAGCATCATGAAGGCCAGATAAAGCCAGCCCTGTGTCTGCCTGTGGTGGAATGTAAACGGCGGTCGCGACGACAGAGGAAAACTCCCTCGTCAGATAGAATGGGCGGCAAATGATTGTTAAATGTTCCAGATGAGGCGAGCAGGACCGCGAGAGAATGGTGATGTTCATGTGGTCGCACCAATTCTTGTTGATCATGAAGCATACTCCACCGCCTTTGGATTTACCGGCCTCGGCTGTTCTGTCCATCCGAAAAACAGAGAAGTTCTCCGACGGCGTCACAGCTGTGTCCGGGACCGCGGGCGTGAGCCATGTTTCAGACAAACAAAAGATGTTACAGTCTCTCATGTCCTGATGAAAACTTATCCTGGCTCTAAGATCGTCCATCTTATTTTCCAAGGATTGAACATTTGCTAGAAGAATGCTCAGGAGAGGAGGGCTGAATGCCCTTTTTCTCAGTCTGTTTCGGATCCCAACGCATTTCCCACGGTGTTTCTTGATTCTTCACTGTCGGCTCTGTCCATTGTTCAACTCGGCGTTCTGAAGTATCTCAGATGGCCACAGAGGATCGGCGAAAGTGTCCTGAAACAGTCCAGTGTAGAGGTAACCAATGTCCAAAAGAGTTTTGCTGTCATAGTAGATCAATGCAGTTGATAGGTTTGTAAAAATTGAGAGTAAAAGAAAGTAAAATAGTAAATAAAAGCACAGTCTTCGCGGAGCGACCTGAACGGCGACCGAACACGGCAGCGCCATTTTTTTTTTTTTGCCTTAATTCTATGTGGCATTGATTTCAACAAGGTGCTGAAAGCATTCTTTAGAAATGTTGGCCCATATTGATAGGATAGCATCTTGCAGTTGATGGAGATTTGTGGGATGCACATCTAGGGCACACAAGCTCCGTTCCACCACATCCCAAAGATGCTCTATTGGGTTGAGATCTGGTGACTGTGGGGGCCATTTTAGTACAGTGAACTCATTGTCATGTTCAAGAAACCAATTTGAAATGATTCGAGCTTTGTGACATGGTGCATTATCCTGCTGGAAGTAGCCATCAGAGAATGGGTACATGGTGGTCATAAAGGGATGGACATGGTCAGAAACAATGCTCAGGTAGGCCGTGGCATTTAAACGATGCCCAATTGGCACTAAGGGGCCTAAAGTGTGCCAAGAAAACATCCCCCACACCATTACACCACCACCACCAGCCTGCACAGTGGTAACAAGGCATGATGGATCCATGTTCTCATTCTGTTTACGCCAAATTCTGACTCTACCATCTGAATGTCTCAACAGAAATCGAGACTCATCAGACCAGGCAACATTTTGTCCAATTTTGGTGAGCTTGTGCAAATTGTAGCCTCTTTTTCCTATTTGTAGTGGAGATGAGTGGTACCCGGTGGGGTCTTCTGCTGTTGTAGCCCATCCGACTCAAGGTTGTGCGTGTTGTGGCTTCACAAATGCTTTGCTGCATACCTCGGTTGTAACGAGTGGTTACTTCAGTCAAAGTTTCTCTTCTATCAGCTTGAATCAGTCGGCCCATTCTCCGCTGACCTCTAGCAACAACAAGGCATTTTCGCCCACAGGACTGCCGCATACTGGATGTTTTTCCCTTTTCACACCATTCTTTGTAAACCCTAGAAATGGTTGTGCGTGAAAAAGATTGTGAAATACTCAGACCGGCCCGTCTGGCACCAACAACCATGCCACGCTCAAAATTGCTTAAATCACCTTTCTTTCCCATTCTGACATTCAGTTTGGAGTTCAGGAGACTGTCTTGACCAGGACCACACCCCTAAATGCATTGAAGCATCTGCCATGTGATTGGTTGATTAAATAATTGCATTAATGAGAAATTGAACAGGTGTTCCTAATAATCCTTTATATATATATATAT
Source organism: Paracanthobrama guichenoti (assembly GCA_018749465.1). NCBI lineage: Eukaryota > Metazoa > Chordata > Actinopteri > Cypriniformes > Gobionidae > Paracanthobrama > Paracanthobrama guichenoti. The sequence continues at coordinate 4,191,905 of CM031947.1, read as the reverse complement.
ATATATATATATATATATATATATATATATATATATATATATATATATATATATATATATATATATGTTTTTATACATTCTTTTAAATATTTTAACTTTAGTTTTAGGCCATTTTTTTATTTCCAGTTAGTCTTTAAACTTAAATAGTTGGTTGCCAGCACTTCTCATTTTTGTTTAAAGTTTTTCTTCTTATATTTATATTTTATTTCAGCTTTATAGTTTGAGTGGTTTTAGTATAATAACCACACAATAATATAGTATAACCCTGGTTCAGTGCTTATAATGTTGGCAAATTCCTGCTCTACAACTCAACCACATCCTTTACGTTTTAGTGTTTTTAGCTTAACGTTTTTTTTTTTTCAAAATTAACATTTGAATTATTATAATATTTGTATATTATAATATATTTAATGTTGCACTCACGAGCCACCACAATAAAAAGGAAAAAATATTATTTAAAAAATATATATATATAATTTAAATAATGTGTCTACATCATCAATCCTTTTTCCAAAACCATGGTAAGCCTACTATAAATGTTTATGTTTTAGATCTGTCGGGACAGTTTTCGCGGGAAATAGCGCACATACGTCACTTGCCTGTCTGTGTCTCTCCTCATATCCATAAATAGAGAAAGGTTGCTCCTGCTTTGACTCGTGTATGTGTGTGTGTGTGTGTGTGTGTGTGTGTGTGTGTGTGTGTGTGTGTGTGTGTGTGTGTGTGGTGGCCCAAGAGGTCCTCGCTGCAGCCTGTAGCACGATGGCGTACTGGATCAGATCCAACACGTACTGGACGCGCATGCGCGGTGGTTTCATTCACATTTTGATGACGTCATATACGCATGCGCAGTAGAGAGTTTTGGTGAACTGTGGATAGATAAATACTCAAACTGTTATTATTAACAAAAGTTATTAATAACACGCTCACGCCATCAGGACACACGTGTTGCGTTTTCCCTTGAATGTGTACTGGTATTTTAAGTTGTTTACAGTTATATTGTACCTTGAGGATTAAAATTACAGAGACAATTACTTCACATCACTCAACAGAAAATATGACCAGAATTGATTACAATTTTAACTGTTTTGCATGTAGAGAGAAACTAGGATAACTTAAGCATCACATTTATGAAAAGATGACTTATTCATTATTAATTACTTATTACTACTTATCAGTACTACTACTACACAGGCTGGTGGTGGTGGTGGTGGTGTAATGGTGTGGGGGATGTTTTCTTGGCACACTTTAGGCCCCTTAGTGCCAATTGGGCATCGTTTAAATGCCACAGCCTACCTGAGCATTGTTTCTGACCATGTCCATCCCTTTATGACCACCATGTACCCATTCTCTGATGGCTACTTCCAACAGGATAATGCACCATGTCACAAAGCTCGAATCATTTCAAACTGGTTTCTTGAACATGACGATGAGTTCACTGTACTAAAATGGCCCCCACAGTCACCAGATCTCAACCCAATAGAGCATCTTTGGGATGTGGTGGAACGGGAGCTTCGTGCCCTAGATGTGCATCCCACAAATCTCCATCAACTGCAAGATGCTATCCTATCAATATGGGCCAACATTTCTAAAGAATGCTTTCAGCACCTTGTTGAATCAATGCCATGTAGAATTAAGGCAGTTCTGAAGGCGAAAGGGGGTCAAACACAGTATTAGTATGGTGTTCCTAATAATCATTTAGGTGAGTGTATGTGTCGCTTAAGACCAGCGCATGTCCGTCATACCAGAGATCGGTATGACGTCGCATAACGCACCACCATTCAGTACGCATTGGATCTGATCCAACTATGTCATCATGCTATAGGCTGCAGCGAGGGGTGTCTCCCTACTTTGACTTGTGTGTGTGTGTGTGTGTGTGTTTGTGGGCGTGTCATATAGTTGTCACAATGAGCGAGAAAGGTTGACATGTTCTGAAATATGTAAAAGCAACAAGATTATATTCCAATTCAGTCGGTGGCAGTAATGCACCAAAATATGGTTTGCCAACCGCCAATAGAAGAAGAAAAAAGTTGGCAAGTGGAGCTGTCTCGAACCTCCAGGGAACAACGTTTAAAAAACGGAGAACAGAGGAGAGTCTGCTGGCAAAAGGAGAACATGACAGAGCTCATAATAAAACAAGAATCAACATTGGCTTGGCTTTTCAGAGATGGTGAGAACTGAGGGATGCAGAGGCGTTTTAATACTCAACAGGTGAGTAAGGTATTTTATTAAACAGATAAATTCATATGTAGCTCTCTAACAGAGTTCATTGTAAAGCATTATCTATTCGGAAGGCTGTTGTAGGTTGTTGTAAAGCTGTGCTGGAATTTATTTTCAAGGAATTACCGTGTCTATTAATGGGTAAAGGTACAGTAACGTCTGTAGCTAGCCAGGTTGAGATCCTTTCCATCTTAAGCCTAGCAGTTTATTAGCAGTAGGATAATCTCTCTCTTTTTTAAGTTATGAGAAAGAAACATATTCATCCACAGTCACGCAGAGCCAAAACACAAACAAGCAAAAAGACGTTTAGATGCAGGGTGGGCGGGCCCAGACATTAATATTATTATTATTTTTTTTTTCCAGTAACAAAACTATTTTATAACAAAAGAGGCAGGTCTTGAAAGGAACTCTCTATATTTGCAGGGCTCAATGCAAAGGAGCTTTTCTACAGGTTTATTCCGGTCCAGATTTCTACTTGCCCTGCAAAAATTTTCACTGGCCCCTGCACCACACACACAAAAAAGTCTTATTAGTATTTTAATAAATATTAAGACAAGTAAACAGTCAGTAAGAATACATTACAAGCAATAGCACAGATAAATAGAATCAGGGCAGGACTGAGCGGTCTGGGTGCCCCTGGGCTTGGGTTTATGTTTGGGCTCTGCCTACTCTACAAATGACCTCAACTACATCATTATATAGTAACAAATACACAAACATTAAAATATCCTTTGAGGTTCCTAGAACAATTAATATGCAACATGCCTAGCCTAGTCAAAGTTTAGAGGTATATTATATAATAAATCACAGGATGTGTCTCTCGGTCAAGAGAAGATCAAAACCGTGAAATAACACTGAGCAATAAAGCCAGAGATGAACAGTATTTTTAAATGTATTTTCATATCTGTGTCCTCTTATGTCAGATTCTTACATTAAATCAATACATTTAATCAGAAGAAGACACTGTATCTCTATTACCAATCAAACAAAGTCAGTATCAATGTATTTACACTTAATGCAACTCAGATGCGGCATGAATGGATTTACACTGCAGCTGCATAATCAGTGTTGGTGTAATGCATTACTAACTAATGAATTAATTACTGTAATTTCAAAGTAAAGTAAGGAATTACTCTTAATTTCTTTGTAATTTACAGTTACTTCTGATGTGATTCAAATACTAGACTACAACAACAATACTATATAAAACAATAGTGGATTTAACATAAAAATTTTACAACATATGTTAAACTGCAATGTAACCTTCTCCCTTTAAATATTTTGGTCAGTTCAAGAATAATTTATGCAATTTTATATTATTTATTTGAAAGAATTAAAAGAGCAATTTCATGTCTGTCTTTGTTCATCTGGTCGAGATTGATATGGGATTTAGAAATTAATTGGTAATAAGTAATGGAATAGTTTTTAGAAAGAGAATAATTGGTAAAGTAATCTAATTACACTGTTGAAGATGTAATTAGTAGCTAGTAATGAATTAAAAAATAGGCTCCTTAAAGGTGTCATGAACTGGCTTTTTTATTTTTTTATACTGTTGTCTGAGGTCAACTTATGACGTTCGCGCGGTTTTTACATTCAAAAACATCATAATGAATAAGTAATAGGCTATTTTCTACCCTGGTTTTGAAGCTCTCTCATGGAACGCTCTGTTTTTATGGGCGTGCCGCACTGAAGACTTGGAAGTAAACGCCCACTGCTGTGATTGGATAAAATTTGCATATTTAATGAGCTTCTGCTCCCCTGTCAGTATACGTGGGAATTGTTTTGGTAGCGTGTGGGGTAGGGGTCGACCAATTATCGGCGTGGCCGATTATCGCCGCCGATATTAAGCATTTTTATGGTTATCGGTATCGCGATATCGGTCATTTTCAAAACTGATCTACAGATAAAATTATTTAATTTTGAAATGCGCACGATCTGGCTCTGATCCAGCCACCTCTGTCAGAGCGCACCGCTCTGTGACCTAGACTAATGCCCGCCCATCACCCATCTGATTTGTTGGGAGTCACGAGTCCGGCCAATCAACGTGGAAGGCTGAAGGCACTGAAAATGTTACCTCAATATATTCTATTTAATGACAAGCAACCCCGTTTCCAGTTATACTGTGAATTCCCAGTCAATGTCCGTCATTGCAGTGATTGCTTTAACAGAGTTTAGCTACTTGGAACAACAGCATGAGAGTTGAAAATAGCCTCACATCGGTGCTAGTGTAACTAAAACCTATTTTAGCTGCTCGCCATTCGGCCATCTTAACGTTATATTGTGAATAGATTATCAACACAAATGAATTCACTCACATCTGCTGCCGCTGCGGGTTATTTGTGTTTACATAACTTCACTGACCAGCGTCCATTAGGGCTTGTATTTAAAAATTTTGCATATTTGGAGAAATTTTGCTTTGTTCTCACATGATTGAAAAATATTTCAGAATACCATTTCTATTATTTCTCACTGAATTATACGATCTGATGAGCTAAGAGCGTTTAGATCGAGCTCTGTCTCCTGATTTGCATCAGTGATCTCCACGCTCTCTCATTTGATGAATAGCTGTCAATCATCTCACATGGCACGTTTCTGGCTGTCCTGTACACTTCCTGTTTTTTAGTTCCGTGATAAACAGTCAAACAGAAGTTTCTACACATAAACAATAAAGAGAATCAATAAACACACAATTAGACTATGGGTTGTGTGATTTTCATGCAATTTGGGGTATAAATAAAGCAAATAAAATGCTAAATATAACATTACAACATCATTAAATGACACACACACACACACACACACACACACACACACACACACACACACACACACACACACACACACACACACACACACACACACACACATATGTGTGTGTGTGCTTTTTTTAATTTAATCCATTGATGTGCAATAGTCACCTTTTTTAGGCTATGTTTTAGTCACCAGAAAATAATTATGAGAGGTTAAGCTATTACACACAGCCTGCCCTACATTTCTAACATGTAAATGATTGAATCCAATACTTCCCTTTCCCCAGCTGTTTAGCTGTAGTACAGTCCCAGCTAATAGACTTTTGTTATAAGAACGTTTTCCAAATATTCAGTGTTGGTTCCGGGAACGTGAAAAATGTCCAGTTGTTGTTTAAATTGACTTCTTTAAGGTTTACAAAATGTTTACAGGATGCTGCTGGATGATCCATGCACTTTTTATGTTGTTATTAGAATTGAGTTTCAGAGAAAGCCAAGAAGATTAGCAGACATTGACAGGTGGAAAGCCACTGAATTCCACCAGTTCCTACTTTATACGGGCCCAATTGTTTTACAAGACATCCTTTCCTCTTCCCACTAATTTCATGAATCTCTCCATTGCCATGTACTTAATGCTCTGTCTTGCCTTGTGTAATTATTACTGTGACTACTCTCATCAAACATTTCTTAAGTGAATTTGAGTAGTTGTATGGTGCTGATGAATTGGTATATAATGTGCACAGTTTGACTCATTTGGCTGATGATGTTAGGAGGTATGGAGCTTTAGATGGAGTGTCAGCTTTTCCATTCGAAAACTATATGTGGAAAAGTTGGGACAGGTAGCAATAAGAGGCCGGAAAAGTTAAATGTACATATAAGGAACAGCTGGAGGACCAATTTGCAACTTATTAGGTCAATTGGCAACATGATTGGGTATAAAAAGAACCTCTCAGAGTGGCGTGTCTCTCAGAAGTCAAGATGGGCAGAGGTTTCTCAGAGTTTCTCAGAGAAAAACTGCAAAGAGTTTGAAGTTATCATCATCTACAGTGCATAATATCATCCAAAGATTCAGAGAATCTGGAACAATCTCTGTGCGTAAGTAAGGGTCAAGGCCGGAAAACCATACTGGATGCCCGTGATCTTCGGCCCTTAGACGGCACTGCATCACATACAGGAATGCTACTGTAATGGAAATCACAACATGGGCTCAGGAATACTTCCAGAAAACATTGTCGGTGAACTCAATCCACCGTGCCATTCGCCGTTGCCGGCTAAAACTCTATAGGTCAAAAAAGAAGCCATATCTAAACATGATCCAGAATAAGGAAGAAATTATACAGGCGTTTCTCTGGGCCAAGGCTCATTTAAAATGGACTGTGGCAAAGTGGAAAAATTTGGGGCGCCATGTCATCCGGACTAAAGAGGACAAGGACAACCCAAGTTGTTCTCAGCGCTCAGTTCAGAAGCCTGCATCTCTGATGGGATGGGGTTCATGAGTGCGTGTGGCATGGGCAGCTTACACATCTGGAAAGGCACCATCAATGCTGAAAGGTATATCCAAGTTCTAGAACAACATATGCTCCCATCCAGACGTCGTCTCTTTCAGGGAAGACCTTGCATTTTCCAACATGACAATGCCAGACCACATACTGCATCAATCACAACATCATGGCTGTGTAGAAGAAGGATCCGGGGACTGAAATGGCCAGCCTGCAGTCCAGATCTTTCACCCATAGAAAACATTCGGCGCATCATAAAGAGGAAGATGCCACAAAGAAGACCCAAGACAGTTGAGCAACTAGAAGCCTGTATTAGACAAGAATGGGACAACATTCCTATTCCTAAACTTGAGCAACTTGTCTCCTCAGTCCCCAGACGTTTGCAGACTGTTATAAAAAGAAGAGGGGATGCCACACAGTGGGAAACATGGCCTTGTCCCAACTTTTTTGAGATGTGTTGATGCCATGAAATGCCCGTGAGGCTAAATGGCTAAATGAGGACTTTGTGGCCACCGTATACTGACCCTGGCAAACACAAGGCAGCTTTGTTGATGCATGAAGTTCCTGGAGAGACATGGAATTGGAAATGAAGTTCCTGGAGACATGCCCATATTTTGGGCACAGCAGGTAGATTTTTTTCTCTCCCAGAATTGTAAATAACTTAAACTGATTGCATAAAAGGTGTCAAGGAAAATGTGAATCGATACACTTATTTTGTTTCTTACAGTGGATTATGAAAAGGCAAGATATACAGCCAAAATGGCAGAAACAAATTTAATTATAGCCAGTGAACCTAAAGAATTAGATCGCAGTCAGCGGTCAAGACAGTGTTGTTCTATTACCTTTTACTATCTAGTTCATTTTATACAAAGCAGGTTAAATATTAAACATAAATTATAGTACTGGTGCTTTCTTAGTTATAAATGTTGTGAACAAGATCCTGACAGCAAACTGTCACTATATCTAAAAATAATATGAGCCAGTTATTCTGTTTATGTGTGTTAAAATGCATTCTTGCTTTGTTGCTCCTCATTTTGTGCAGACCTACCAAACACTGATGTCGAGCCTGAACCTGTACCACCGAAACGGCAGAGACAGTCACAAACGGTCACAGCTGCAGTCGTACACCAGCCACCTGTCCCACCACCCATGGGTTTGCCACCTACTGGTTACCTGTTACCTAACTCTCTGGTCACTTTGTCTCCAAGCCACTTTCAACCAACGAGTCACCTTCAACCAGTTATGCCTTCAACCAGTTGTTCCTTCAACCAGTTATGCCTGGCTCACACTATAGGAGTTTTAGGCCGATTTATGCCCGATTTTCCTCTCCCAAGAATCGGTTTCCGATGTTTTGCGCAGATTATCTGGTAATGTGAGGTGTTCACAGATCAAATCTTGCACCTCCTGATCTGCTCTCACACAAATCTAGCACCCCCCGATCATATCAAACATGTTTGATATTTATCGGGATGAGCAATATTGTAATAACATTAGTACTGTCACAATAGCCAATAGGAAACAAGTCTACGATAAAACGGAAGTGACGGACATTTTGAAATGGCAACCGTGAAACCTGCAACACTGATCCGTTGGACTTCGACTTGTTGAAATGTGAAAGAGAGGGGATTGTTTGTGTTTGTGTGTGTGTGTGTGTGTGTGTGTGAGAGAGAGAGAGAGAGAGAGAGAGAGAGAGTGAGAGAGCGCAAGCTGCAAACCATTGTTTAACGTATCAGTAGACACATTTCTTCATAATAGCACCAATTGTATTTTCATTTTACAGCACAAATCTACACTGTAACAGGTGACCATATCGCTTTTGAACTAGGCAGCCAATATTATGAACATTCTAGCACACCACGATAGTAATATAAGGTCAATTAATCTATCACCTCCATTTCTCGCTGAAGAACTGACGATCCATGTTGAGTCTGTCTCCCAAACCATTTTCTCATCCACACTCGTTTGTTCTTCCACTTTTGGTTTTTCTCACAACAAATGATCATTATTGATACAGCAAGTTTTCGTGTTACAGTATCCATTTTGTTTCCCGCTTCCGATCTGCTGCGTAGATCACGTGACGCGCTTCCTCTGGCACGATAATCTTAATAACATTTTGTGATGCTCTGCGATTTTCAAATCTTGTAGTGTGAGCATGTTTAAGATTTGATGGAAGAAAATCTGCAAAGATTCTCCTGAAGTGTGTGCTGCAACCAGATATTACAATCGGGTAGGATTTTAAAACTCCTGTAGTGTGAGCCAGGCATTAGCGAGTCAGCTTCCACCAGTGAGTCACTTTCAACCTGCAAGCCGTCCTTCTCCTGCAGCCTTCCCCCTTCCTGCGAGGCACTCTCTATCAGCAGGTATGTTTAGTAGGCTGTAAAAAGGCTGTTACACCTTTACACTAGCCTTAGAAGCAAAAGTATTTTTTACTATTTGTGGCTACATCTTGTAGTTACGGTTATTCATCGAGAATTGGTTCTTCTTGAGAGAAGTTGAAGTTGAAGTTTATTTGTCATTACACATGTACAAGTACAGTATAACGAAATGAAGTTTGGAGCAAGCCTCCGGGCCGCAGCCGATTATTCAGGCGCCGCCCTACGCTCTCCAGAAATACAAGAATGCAATTTAGCAAGCATTACATAGCAAACACAACAAAACATAAACATAAACATAAACATGACACAGTACACGTGGTCACGTGATGGGATTTTTTGTATGGAGTGGGAGAGGAGATAGATAACAGACAGGCAGACGGATGGAGCGGGGAGGGAATAATTTTTTTATTATTATTTTTTTTTATTATTTTTTTTATGAAAACCCTTAAGAAGAACCCGCTGTTAATATCAATTTCTTTCTTATTAGGGTAAGCCTTACATCACCTAATAATATTTGGATTTTGTCTGTCTGTGGATTTAATTGTCTCATTATTTTCACCTAGTGGTATTTTAACAACTTTCATTATCATGTTTCTTTTAGCTTTTACAGTAGCAGCCAAATAGTTTGGTCTCTTGTCAGGTGTGTATTTATCATGATAGTACAGAGCAGGGATGTGACGATTAGGACATTTTCCCACTGATTAATCGACCTGTGACAACACCGTAAAACCGGCATCACTGGCGAGGGCTTTTAAATCGCCCTCTAAACCGCAATGCGCACAACAGTGGATCCACACCGATATGTTTGCCAGTGCAGCCGTGAACATTATACTTTCGGTTTAGTGTGTTCAATATTATTCTTAATGAAAAACACAACAACAAAACAGTACAATGACAACCTCACTTAAATAAGTACCATTTCGCTTTGAAACCAAATCTTCCGCCATCATCTTGTCAGTCAGCTCCTCACTCTCGTGATGAATGAAATGCTGATCTGTGCTGCGACTCTCGTTCGGCTCACACTGTATTAAGCAGACACATTCAGTTTTTAATTGCAGTGTCTGTTGTCTAACTGAACAAAATTATTTTATTAAAGACGGTGGACAAGTGAAGTAACTGGCTGCGGCTGAACACCGGTAACACTGGCAACAACGACTATCACAGCAAGCATAGTAGAGAACAAGAGACACTGAAAGCCACAAAGGCTACGTTCAGTCTGTAGGCCTTAATTTTCAATTCCGATTTATTGCCAGATCCGATTTTTTTTTTTTTTGACTGACTGTTCATATTATTTTCTAAAATGTGGCCCGTATGAACTGGCCATGGCCTGACAGTGACCCGCATGCGCAAAAGAGTAATATGACGTCACTGTCGTGCGGAAGTAAACATGGAGGTCACAGAGGTTAGCGCTAGCATCTACAGTTTTGTTTTTATGTTGATTTCAGGAACTTTCAGAATTTGTGAGCAAATACTAACAAATTTGCTCTTACCCACTGTTCTCGGTTCCCGATAGCGCAGAATTGTGACGATGATCACTCTAGAATCGCATGAATTCCTATCCGACTGTCCATACTGAGGTCGCATAAAAAATCCGACCTATAACGGCATTGGACCACATATGAAAGTGGACCGAATCCAAACTGGAAAAGAGCAGATTACATGTTACTTGGGCTTTTCCGATTCGGCTCACTTTGGTCTGCAGTCTGAACGTAGCCAAAATGCTGTACAATACAGGACTCTAGGGGTTCACTGTTTTTAAAACCCGTATTGTGAGTTTTTAGTAGGCATATTACTCTGCTAAAACAGTCTCTGTGCTTCCTTTTCAGGTATTGATAGATATTTAGTCAGTACCCTAGAGGAGATTAAGGACAGGCTGACTATGCTGGAGAGAACAGTGGCAAATATCTCTCGATCATGACATATTACCCCTCCAAATTTTACCCCTATATTACCCCTGACGTCATATTGGCCTGCCCCCCCCAAAAAAAAAAATCCCCCGCTCCCCCTGAAAGAATTACAAAAATGATTAAGGGAATGCAGCATTTCACTGTCCAGTGGTCATGCCTTAACTGCAATTTCTAATATTGCATTTGTATTGCATCCTTTCCATGGGCATTTAACCATTTTTGACATTTCAGTCTGAGTTAAATCTCTTTTTTGGCTCATTTTATCTGTAAAAGAAAACATGCCTAATAATTCTGCACACCTGAATATGGTGTTTTTCATTTCCATCATTCATGAACAATTATATATCACTTATAAATGAATAAATAGAAAATGAATAGTAGTTATTACGATTAATGTGGTTTGGAATTGGTGAAATGTGCCTGGAAAAAAATAATTCTGATAATTCTGCACGCACTGAACCTCATTTTTTTACCAATGCAAATCACTTTTTAATTTTGGTGTATTTCCCTTCCTGTTAGACTGCCTATCTAGGAACCATTGGTGGGTGTAATGTCTAAGTTGCAACCAGTAGAATGCTAGCAACATTGATTGGCCATTCTTTAGCCACTCAATTGAACTGAAATGGCTCAAAACAGAAGAGACATTTTCAGAACCTGAGGCTAAGGGGGGTTGTAACCAAGCGGCAACCTCCCCCAGTTTCTCTTGAAGCCAATATGGAAGTGACCTAAACTGCAATTCATCGACTGGCCACTATTCGGCTCCAGAAGGGAGCAGAATCTCATTGAGCCCCATGTTAAAATGCCCAACTTTACAGCAGAATAAAAAACATGTTTACAGCTTGGGACAAATTGTGGTTTTGGTCTATACGGCTAATGGCTTCATGACAACTGTGAGGGGGTGATTTTTTTTTATAACTCATTCGTTTACATTATATAAAGCCTTAAAGTTCTGCATAATTAAGGGCGTGGCCACTTTGACTACCGTCTGCTGACTAGTCGAGAGACCTCGGGGGAAGAGTAAGCTTTGCCAATGAATTACTTTGGCACAGGGTTTTTCTGTTTCTGTTTCTTCATGTAATCCCAGATCAGATCATACCGGCTGTTTTCAGACTCCTTGTGCATACAAAAATCTCACTGGATTATTACAATTAATGGTAAAATTAATGTTTGGAGTTCCTACGAACGCTGACACCACACAAAAGATAAAAATAAACTGGCTTAAAAGCAGGGGTGGGTTTTTTTGGGGTGGGGTGAAATTGCTAACATGCCTAAGACTTTTGCACAGTGCTGTACATAGGCCTATCATCACTATTACATCATTGCCCAAAGTTTGGACACACTTGGCTGAAGTTTTGTTTCTCATGATCTTGAAATTAGCTTTGCTTTGTAGACAAACATAAACTATGCAAAATACAACTTTAAATAACAGTAAATATTAGAAATTGATGCACCTAGACAAACTAGAACAAATCTGGAATCTAGACAAAGCTCAAATATAAGACGGTTTCACATACAAGGCTTAAGTCTAGTCCCAGACTAAACTGATATATCTGTGCCATGGTTTTGTCTCATTGTTTTCTTCTAAGGCTTAAATGTCCTAATTGAACTAAGGTTCACAGGCCCTGTCTGTGAAACCAGGCATTTATGTTCACAACATAATTCCATTTTTGTGCTTTTTAATTATTTTTTATGACTTCTATATTCTAAAGTGTTGGTAATAATGAGTAGATGTGTCCAAATCGTTCAGATTGCACTTCTTTAAGCACAAACACATGCGGATGCATCATATATCTGACAGGCACTGAGCAAAACAAATCACAGACTCATAAAGAGATCATATCGACAGCACACCCTAGTCTTCAGACTTGGGATCAGCCGTGCTTATTTAATTCAGCTGTTGCATTAACGTGACCGCTGGTCCAGAAGCAGTGTTTCAGTGAGTACGGCCCTTGATCTCCCTCCTTCTATTCAGAGCGAATGTACTTAGGCCTCCTTGTCCTGCGAGTGCAGCATAACAACAGTGCAGCAGCATGGGGAGGTTACGATTGAAGTTTGATCCTGGGAACCCCATTGCACAATGCCTCGGCGGCACAAAGCCGGCCCACAACTCCCTGCGTTCCCACTGTCTCTGTTCTCTGGAGGGTAGAGAAGAGAACGGATCGCATCACCTGCCCCAAATACAGCCGTCTCCCCTGGGAAACCCCCACCCTGTCTCACCGGTCTGAGATAGATGGCCGTAATGCAACAGAGAGGTAGACAGGTTATAAAGGTCTCCTTGGAAGGGATGGACGGTGAACGGACGTTATGTAATGTTGCCTGAGAGTTTGAGCAAACTTCTAACACTGTGCTACAGACCTTATTGATAAGACGTCAGATTTATCAGTTATTTTTACCTGGCGAACGATACAAAAATGTAAAACTATTATATATAATTCCTAAAAATATAATGAAAATTATATATTATATATAATTACGTATATATATTTACGATTTATATATAAAAGGAATATATATCGTTTAATTTATATATGAAACGATTTATATATAAAAGGAAAAATATGAAAAGTTTATATATATATATATATATATATATATATATATATATATATATATATATATATATATATATATATATATATATATATATATATAAACTTTTCATATTTTTCCTCTTTATTGTAGTGGATATAAAACTATATTAATTCAAAATATGACAATTATATATATATAAATAATTTTTTATATAATTTTTATATATATTAAAATTAACTTTTTCATATTTTTCCGTTCTATTGTGGTAATATAATATTTAAATATTTTTAAAAAAATTAGATAACAGATTTATTAGAAACATTTTAAACTATATTATATATATAATTCCTAAAAATATAATGCAAATTATACAGTGGTGTTCAGAATTATTGATGGCACCCTGGTAAATATGATCAAAGATGGCTGTAAAAATAAATCTGCATTGTTTATCCTTTTGATTATCTTTCTAAAAATATTTACTTTCATTGAAGTAAAAGAATGATGAAAAAATAAAAGTTTTTCTCCAAAACTATATGAAAAAATAAATATTGACAAATAAGTGTATATAGGCCTATATATATATATTATTTTTTGTTTTTGTTGTTTTAGTGTGGGGATTGAGTAGAGGAATCAGTCAGATCACATTGTTATGATCACACATCATGCATCAATTACAGCAGAAAATGTGTTGGCGTCCTCCTGAAGTCATGTGTGTGCTTTAAACACCCACTCTTCAATGATGTCACACTTCCCATACTTCCCCTGCCCTAAAACAGTCAAAATCTGTCTCTTAGTTCAACCTCCCTTTATTGATTCACCTACAGGGAAAAGTCTATAAAACAAATATATCTTCTGCTGATACTTGCTGTTACACTGAGTAAGAAACAGTGCAGCAATAAGTAGTAAGAAAAACTACTATTAATTGGCTCTTCTTGTCTACATTTGAACAAATCCTGAAGCAGATGTTTCCCAGTCGTGCCTGTCGATCCCAAACAGTGTTTCCATGGAAACTCCACATCTAAGGGCCAGTTACTCGCTCCTAATTCAGACATCCCTCTTTTGTCATTTCCCAAAATGCGCCTGACCCGCTGTGTGCTTGTATGGGTTCCTCAAACACTTTACAATGGCACACTCTATCAAAATGACTTCCTAACCCCGTGTTCACCCCTCCACCTATAGCTGCCTTTACTTCAGGGTCAGAAATGAGCTTCTTTATAGAGTTTAGATGTAATTGCTGATTCAAGTTTTGTACTTTTGTTTTATTTGCTTTATATTCAGTGTTTTAGAGTCTTAGGGCCATTTTGAGTCAGTTCAAACCCTCTTGTGGCGTTAAAAAACCCCTCAGGATTTACTGATACAGTCACGCAGTGAAACATTAGCGCTGAAAAGGCGTGGACAGGGTTATTTTTGCGGCTGACCTTATTGCATAAGCATTTGTAGGAGTTTCCTTTTCAGATGCAAAATTTATGGGAGGAGAGTATTTAAATGAATCATACAAGGTGATTTAGTAAGGTTTGCGCTAGTCAATTTATTGGTGTTTGTGCCATTATTTACCAGAGGTGGGGGACTCGAGTCACATGACTTGACCTGAGTCAGACTTAAGTCACACATTTGGGACTTGAGACTTGCTTGACAAATATTAATAAAAGACTTGACTTTGACTTGATATTCATGACTTGAGACTTGACTCGGGCTTGAGTTAAATGACTCAAAATATATTTTTTTATATTTTGTTTAATAGATATCTGTTTTTGAACGCACTGCAACTTAACCATGTGACACAGCAGGCAAGCAGAGAGAGCTAACGTAAGAGACAGACGTGAATGAACCAGAATGAACATGGAATAGCTAGGCCAAGTTTCCATGATAATCAGTCACTCACGGATCATGGCACGCCCATGCTCGCACCTGCGTTCAGTGTTAAGGCCGCGCTGTATCCACCATTTTCATACGAAGAGGTTGCGATGATGAGTTCAAAATTTGCACCAAAAAAAAAACCCCTCTTCGCTACGAAACCGTCAAGCACTATAAGTTGAAATGTGGTATCCGACTTGTTGCACAATGATGGATAACTGTATTATATTTTTCTTGTTGAATAATTAACCAGTGTTGCTGAAGACGCCTACTGTGAGCATGCGTAGTGTTTTGTGTGTGTGATACGGAATATCCGTGGGAGTGTTACTACTATCTCAGTTCACAGATTGTTTGTTTCTGTATTGTTTCTATATAAAAATGTCAACACAATGTAAAGTATTTGCTCTGGCTCTTGTTTTCAATCGCTTTGCTCCGTTTGAGCTTGTTGTCAGCTGTTGACATTGTAGCTACCGGCGGGTCGTCGGTGTTGTATTTGTGATTGGACGGCTGGGTTAAAGTCACTCCACCATTTCTGTGCGTGTTCTGCAATGGAGTGGATTATTGACCAAATTATGTAACAAAAAGTAGGGTTAGGGTTAGGGTTGGGTTAGGGTTAGGGTTAGTTACTAACCCCCACAGTTACTAACCCTTTTTTTTTATAGTCTCCCATTGATTGAAATTATATAAATAAATAAATGCTTAAATCCCCAACACTGCACAAATGTAAAACATTTTAGTAAAACATGATTAAAGTGAGTAATATTACATTTTGTCTAATTTGTTTTTCTTCATTTAGGTCAAAAAGACCCACATAGCTTACATAAATAGCATTTTAAGCTAATTAAGCATTTTAAATAAATAAATTAATAATAATAATAAAATAAATATATATAATATATATATATATATATATATATATATATATATATATATATATATATATATATATATATATATATATATATATATATATATATATATATATAAAAATAAAACCATTAATTAGACACAGGTCAGAAAAAACGGGTATAACACTTGACATTCTGTCCTCCTCACTTTTGAAATGATGGCTACGCCCCTAAAATCAATTGACTGTTATTGAAGAAATACAAAAAGCCTTTATTTCATCATGGCTTTAATATTTTAAAAACAGGCAACAGGCAAGTACTGCACACCTACGTGTGCTAGCTAATGAGCCTTCGTCAGGGTGTGAGCAGCAAACACGATCTGAGTCCTCTGAAGTTTATTAGTCATATAACAATCACATGGTCACGCTCTACAGGACTAGCAGGAGAGAGAACATTCACATAATACAAAGAGAACGTATCCCACCCAATATATTGGCCTAATTTCAGTTACATTTACATTTTAGGCTATGTAGTTTTAATTTTTAGAATTTTATTGTATTAACAACTCGGCTGTACGTGGACACCTTTCGAGTAGAAATGCATATTGCAATTTTTGTTGCAAATAAAACTCCCATAGTCCATAACTACTGGAGTTTTAGCTTATTTTAATATATAAATTCAGCTCAATCCTCAAACATTTGGATGACTTGCCAGTGACTTGCTTGACGTAAAGCAGTGACTTGACTTGAGTTGCTTGATTCTCACAAAAAATGACGTGGACTTGCTTGAGACTTGAAGGTTAAGACTTGAGACTTGCTTGTGACTTGCACATGTGTGACTTACTCCCACCTCTGATATTTACCGCCCATGAAAAGCACGTCTTAAACCAGACACTAATTTGACCTGCTTTTAAAAAATTAAGTGCTTTTTTAAAATGTATTTAAATAAAATAAAATAAAAATCCTCTACATATTAATCAAGCCAGGATAGGAGAAAGTATTTTAACATGAGAAAATCACACACTCTTACACTGCTTTGACTTCATTTCCATTATATGCATTGTAGAATCACCTGAGACCACCATCAAAATCTTCAGGTTGTCAAATGTAATTGCAAAATAACTAATAATGTTGCTCAGGGTTGGCCAATCTAGGGCTTTTAGCAGACACTGTTCAGGTTTATTCTGCTCACCTGAGCTTGTTTCTCTCCAGGTGAGGCAGAAGCTGCTGAAAAGGCGTTGAATGTAACAGTGAGTACTTGGAGACACACAGGAGAGTACACACACAACCATGTGGGTTTTCATGCTTTATGGGAACTTCCCATAGACATAATGATTTTTACACTGTACAAACTGTATATTCTCTCCCCTTACACTAACCCTACCCCTAAACTACCCATCACACAAAACTGTAAGCATTTTTAGATTTTCAGAAAACATCACTTTGTATTATTTATAAGCTGTTTTCCTTGTGGGGACAACAAGGATTTTGGATATTGCCATTTATGTGCTGACATTTTGTTCCCATAATGTAGGGTTTACCTGAAGCACACACACTGAGATGACTTCTCTAACTATTCCAATTTCCAACACAAATTTCAATGTGAAAAGATTCTAATGTAAATAACTGTGGTCAGTCAAAATGTAGTTTTAATCATTTTTTAAATGTCACATTAGCCACACAGTCTTTAGATGCAAGATTCAAGATGCTTTGTTGTCGTTCCACCATGCATAGCGGTTGCAATACACAGTGAAACGAAACAATGTGTCTCCAGGAGCTACACATAACACAGAACAACAGGGAGTCAAAAAAGAACAAGTGCAGATAGTGCAAAACAAACAGTACGATACAATCCGCCACAGGACAGAAACATAGAACATAGCGCCAACTGTAGTGTAACGTGTGGCTTTGTGCTAAGTGATAATAACAGCATTGAATTAGAAAATAGCAGCATTTCTTAGCAGATTTGAGAATTTAAAGTGGCTAATTTTTACAGTAGCAACATTGAATAATCAAAAACAGTAAAAAATTACACTCACCTAAAGGATTATTAGGAACACCACACTAATACTGTGTTTGACCCCCTTTCGCCTTCAGAACTGCCTTAATTCTACGTGGCATTGATTCAACAAGGTGCTGAAAGCATTCTTTAGAAATGTTGGCCCATATTGATAGGATAGCATCTTGCAGTTGATGGAGATTTGTGGGATGCACATCCAGGGCACGAAGCTCCCGTTCCACCACATCCCAAAGATGCTCTATTGGGTTGAGATCTGGTGACTGTGGGGGCCATTTTAGTACAGTGAACTCATTGTCATGTTCAAGAAACCAATTTGAAATGATTCAAGCTTTGTGACATGATGCATTATCCTGCTGGAAGTAGCCATCAGAGAATGGGTACATGGTGGTCATAAAGGGATGGACATGGTCAGAAACAATGCTCAGGTAGGCCGTGGCATTTAAACAATGCCCAATTGGCACTAAGGGGCCTAAAGTGTGCCAAGAAAACATCCCCCACACCATTACACCACCACCACCAGCCTGCACAGTGGTAACAAGGCATGATGGATCCATGTTCTCATTCTGTTTACGCCAAATTCTGACTCTACCATCTGAATGTCTCAACAGAAATCGAGACTCATCAGACCAGGCAACATTTTTCCAGTCTTCAACTGTCCAGTTTTGGTGAGCTCATGCAAATTGTAGCCTCTTTTTCCTATTTGTAGTGGAGATGAGTGATACCCAGTGGGGTCTTCTGCTGTTGTAGCCCATCCGCCTCAAGGTTGTGCGTGTTGTGGCTTCACAAATGCTTTGCTGCATACCTCGGTTGTAATGAGTGGTTATTTCAGTCAAAGTTGCTCTTCTATCAGCTTGAATCAGTCGGCCCATTCTCCTCTGACCTCTAGCATCAACAAGGCATTTTCACCCACAGGACTGCATGATACTGATGTTTTTCCTTTTCACACCATTCTTTGTAAACCCTAGAAATGGTTGTGCGTGAAAATCCCAGTAACTGAGCAGATTGTGAAATACTCAGACCGGCCCGTCTGGCACCAACAACCATGCCACGCTCAAAATTGCTTAAATCACCTTTCTTTCCCATTCTGACATTCAGTTTGGAGTTCAGGAGATTGTCTTGACCAGGACCACACCCCTAAATGCATTGAAGCAACTGCCATGTGATTGGTTGATTAGATAATTGCATTAATGAGAAATTCAACAGGTTTTTTTTTTTTTTTTTTTTTTTTTTTTTTTTTAAATGAGTTAGAGTGTGGTTGAGTTTGGTGGGTTCAGTTCTTGGTGTTGAGAAGCCTGATGGCTTGTGGATAGAAACTGTTGGATAGTCTAGTTGTAGCGGCCCGAATGCTTCAGTAACTTTTTCCAGAAGGCAGAAGGGTGAAGAGTGTGTGTGAGGGGTGTGTGTAGTCAGCCACAGTGCTGGTGGCTTTGCAGATGCAGTGTGAGGTTTAAATGTCTGTGATAGGGTGGAGAGAGACCCCAATGATCTTCACCAGGCGCTCAGAGTGTCTATTTTAACCATAGACCCATAGTTCCTCTGTTATAGGTTCCTTTTTCACCAAACGTATGATGAAACACTTTTTGACTTCCTGGAATAGAGCGAGACGGTGCAAATGGAGACAGGAGAGAGTTGTGATTCTTATCTGATCAGCGGCCCAGATTTCACTCCAGTCACTCTGGGTGCCAAAAACAAAACACAGAATGTCACATATCATCTCGTTCAGCTCGACTGGTGAAGCAAAGCCAAAGAAAGCTTTCAGAAACGCAGTACATCCTTATAGAAAACTTTTAGGCAGATCATAAACAAAACTGTTATTTTATAAACTTTTAAAAAAGTGTGCTCATATAGGCCATGAACCCATAAACTTTTAATACAACTTTTTACAATTTAAAACAAATTTTTAAATAAATAGTGGCACAATTTTAAGGTGTCATTGTTACAATGTAATTATATATTTTAGTACTGATTAATATTAACTACATGTACTTAGGGTTATGGTAGGATTAGGGTTTGGTTGAGGGTTAGTTACATGTGATTATGCATAATTTACTTTTATTACTATGGTTAGTACCATATGTAACATCTGAGACACTGTAAAATAGTTCATTCATTACAGCAATAAACATGTATTACATAAATGAATACATCTTTTTACTTTTGTAAATTAAATGATATTTAATGTTTGCTCATACACTGTTTTGCGTTACTGTGAATAAACACATTAATTAAATAAATAAACTTTTTAATAATGGTTTATTCATTACAGCAATAAACATGTATTACTTGAATGAATGAAAGAATAATACTTTTAAATTAATAACCTTCCTTTTTAACCTTTAATATGATATTGATAAAATCAAGTCACTAGGGCTGGGTGATATGATGGTATATCATGACCACGGTATAAAGTGTCTATGGTTAGAGATTTTACTATACTGTAACATTTATTTTGCGGTCCACGTAGCACAGTACTATTTCAAGTTATATACACGTAAGAATGATAAAGAAACATGCATTAATGAGAAAATAAAGAGTGGTACATGCTTGATGTTGAGTGCAGTAAAAGAACTCCATGTGGTTGATGCTCTCGCTGACTGACATACAGCTGAAGCACGCGCACAGAAAGCCGCCTCTCTTAGGGGCCATTCACACAACGCGTTTTTCATTCCAATGTGCTTCTTTTCCATTGTTTATCAGTGTAAACGCGCCAGACTGACGTCTTTAACTGCTGCGCTCAAGTCTCACACGGAGCAGCATTCTAAAAACGTGGCGCTCAAGTTCAAATAAGTTCAACTTTTAAAAAAACGCATCTTCAGAACATGCAGGTTTTTTGTTTCACTTACCTACATCCTGTGTTTTTAACAGCAAAAATGCATTCTGTGTGCAATCACAAACTCAGAGCTTGGATCTGTGCATCCGGTCTTAAAGGGCCAGCAGCATAATAAACATGTTAAACAACAAAAGAAGGAGAGAATCATTCACTGCTCTTGACTAAATCACTTTTGTATATTTAATGAGAATAAGTTACATATTTGATTCATGCAGTGAAGACTAGGCAGTGTTTTAGTGTTAATACACCTGATTATTCAATTTCTGTAGTATTTGTATGTTATATCAATGTAAAACTTATTGTGTGATGGTGTGAGGACCCTATTGTAATTGCTCAGTCTATTATTATTATTCTCCAAAATGAATCACATTTTTGAGGGCCTAAACATGCTCAAAAACTCTTGCAGCTTTACGTATGATATGGGTTTCAGAATTAAGCGAGGCAAAATGGTTCAATAGCACCACCTACAAAATTTAAATTAAGCGCCATTTAGGTACGAGTATGAAATTCGTTAGACACATGTAACAGTCTGTTATGATCTTTAAAGGTCTAGGAGATGAAACGCAACATTTAGACTGAAATAAACAGAAACGGTCATGATTGAGAAGTAATTTCTTTATTCACACAATAAGCCGAAGCCACTGTGACAAAAAAAAAAAAAATAATAAAAAAAAAAAAACATTGTTGGGGGGAAAAAAAACTAAAGTGGTGCCAAAGCAAATAACAAAATAAAACCAAATAATGATTTTAAAGCTACCCCCAATCCCTCTAACCTACCAAAAGACAAATGTGAAAATTAAACCAAAGTCTTCGGCATATACGACGCCCTGTCCCTAACTAAGAAAACAAAAATACACTCCTTACGTAGTGTGTCTAACACTTTTTATCACTGCGGGTACAGTGTATGTCGCGTGACATAGAACTCAGATTATCAACAAACACATGACTACATGTCTTGAATAAACGAAACGAAACAAACGAATAAACAAAACGCACACTGCCCACGCTACCCTCCCAAACAAGGCACGCTAGAAGACTTTTAAACCTGCGGAATGGCAACGGATTGGACGCCCAAAGGGCCGCCCTAACGATGATTGACAGCTGCTGTAGCCTCTCACAGGAAACCTGAGAGCGAGATAGCAAAAAGGAGAGACAGAGAGAGAGAGAGAAGAAAATAAAAACAGCCCAATACCTACAAAAAAGTCCCTGGGTGCAAAATCTGAAAACCAACAGGAAGTAAGATATTTTGAATATTTGCAAATTCCGTACGTTGTACTTTAAAGAACTCCTATATTTAATCAGATCAACATCATATTTGGTCAGTCAAACCTAAAGGCCTTTGCGACGTCAAATTGCGAAGATCTCGAGTTTTCGTCGAAGGGCGTGTCCGGGTGGTGGTGGCCCCTGGGTGCGAGGGCCCTTTTATCGCTGCTTGCAGCTTTAATTTCATTTGCTCTATTGTATTTGTCCTACTGTTTGTAATTTGCTTCTTTGTTCTCATTTTAATAATACAATAAAAATAGCTATATTGGCATTCATATCTTTATCATGAAAGAACATTTCTGAAAGATGCTGAAGGTTTTGTTCATATTGCCCACCCCCAAGTCACTCCTACATTTTTATTTTGTTGAATAACTTTTTCTCTTTGGATTATGGAGTAAAATGGCATGTGAACAGCATCTTAACAGACTAGACCCAGCATGAACTCCACAATAAAAACCTGATAATCATGTTTTCAGATCAGCATAATCAACCTGATCAGCATGATCTGAGAGTGATCTAGAAAGCATCTTGAGCTTCAGTTGAAGAACATCTGATCTTTTATACACAGAAGTTGACATGAACAATGTCACAAATTAGCTTTTTCGAATAATCTCCTTTAGTGAAAAAACTTAATTCAACTTAACTTCAACTTAATTTCTCTGAGTCAGAGTGGTCTATGAGGAAAACAAACACATGCGTTCCCCTCCATCTCGTCATCTAGAGGGGCAGGAGACCTTTCCAAAGACCCTCCCACAGTTGAGCTGGCAGTTCCTCCTCTCCAGTGTGTGAAAGAGCTCTTCTCTCTTTCAACAGGCTCCACCCCTTCTCATATTCCCTCCACTCTGTTATTGGTTCTTCCCTGTCCTTCACACTCACACCCTCCACGCTTGCAGTTATTTTCTTCCTAACTCATGCGCTTTTCTTTCTAAGTACATACTTCTCTCCAGACTCTCAGCGCAGAGGATCTTCGTCACAGGAAGGGTTGGACTGGATCCCTTTATTTTGATGTGAGTACACAGTCTGTTATTCTTCTGAATGTGGGTGTTAGTTTTCTCAGACCATGTGAGTCCAAGTGTGTGAGAGGGGGAGCAGCAGTGTTTGGTCTGGCTGTATTCCTAGCACACGTGGAAAGATAGCTGCAGTTCTTGGTAACGCTGGCTGCGCTTCAGAGACTACTTCTAATGAAAAATTTACTGACAGACTACAGTGAGACTGTTGTATTGTTAAAGTCCTGATTGAAGGAGACTTTGTCAGATTAACAAATCCAAGAAGGCATTAATTGGTTAAAAGCCAATGTCCAAATTTAGGACATTGGATGTGTGTCTTCCAAACAAACAAACAAAAAATCTGATCCAAATGTTAAAAACTTACAACAGATTTTTAGTTTTAGGCAAGCATCAGTATTCTTGTTGCTCAAGAACAAACCACTAACCCTAATTATTATAATTTTGCATGTACCTGTAACTCGTTTTGCACTGTTGATACCTCAAATCTTTCACATGGTAGATGAAAAATATTTGAATTTAGTTTGATTTGCAACCATCTAGTGATGCAAACACAATTGCAACCCCTCCCATTGTGGCTGGGATTTTTGTACGAGCAAGTTTCCTCTATTATTGTTATTATCACAATGATGGATATTGCATTGATTATGTTACCCATATGTTGTGTTGTTCTCTGCAGTTTCTCATCAAGTGTTCATCGGTGTCTGGTGTGTTCGGTGTGGCGCCCCCTCCAGGGATGACTCAGAGTAACGGGGAGACGCGTCTGCAACGCAGCAGAGTGCAGCAGCTGCGGGACGGCATCACTGAGCGCTCACGGCGGGCCCGCACCACCGTACAGAACATCACCACTAATGACGTCAAAGGCTGCTTCATGCGCAATGCTTTCGTCATCCTCACAGTCATGGCCGTCATCGTTGGTGAGAGGATTATTTGTGCCTCCTACTCTGAAAGGGATCTTAAAATACAATATTATAATTGAGTAAAATAAAAAATAAATAATTAATATAAAAATTAACTGAATGAAATGAAAGTGAAAATGTAAATCTCAAATGGCATGATATTGGCTGATTAATTGGCCTAAATTTTAACATAACTTAATATTTCATGGAACATATTTAATGTGATTCAGGAATATTTAGCAAAAATATTTTATTATTCCATCATATATTTGACATCTTATATATTCCATTTCAGGAAGCCTAGATTATAACCTATAGAACCTCACCCATGTCATGATACTAAAATATTAATATAAAACAAAACTATTAAAGACGACATGAATGGTCTTTTTTCCTCTATTGGGATATATATCCAAGTGAAACAGCTTCTCAAACAAGAACAAATGTAGGGCGGGGCTTGATTTTGTCCATGTGGAATTGATTGGATGGTTGTGGTTTGCTATTGGTGGATCTCATGTGAGTGACACGTTGCCCCGCCCTCACGCCAGTAAACACGGCATCAGAGAATGAGCCGCAAGAGATATTTTGATCAAAGATTATTAGCGCACATGAATAAAAAAAGAATGAGCATGGATGCTATTCCATAAAAAAAATTGAATAGTCCGTTTTAATTTCATGATGACTTTACAGAAATAAGGAACACTTAAATGGAATTTCTAGAATAATTTGGAACCAATATGATCCAACTGGCTAAACTGAAAATCTATTTTTGTAAATGAAAAATAATATCCTGATTCTTGTTGGATCCCATTAGGATTGATTCCAAATTGGAATAGAAAGCAGTGGAATAGTGCGACATCACAATTTTTACAATCGTGACATTTATTTTTTTCAAATCATGTTACATAACAGCATAAACGCTCCAGCTTAAATGTGAATGTAATTTTTGTACAGACCCATTAAAGCTGCATGTGTGTTTCTCTCTCACAGGTATAATTCTGGGATTCGGACTGCGGCCGTATAAACTGTCATATCGAGAGGTGAAGTACTTCTCCTTTCCCGGAGAGCTGCTGATGAGAATGCTGCAGATGCTGGTGCTCCCCCTGCTGGTGTCCAGTTTAATTACAGGTACTTACATCCACTGTGGCGCCACCAGGCACTGACCAGACACGGGCAACTCTGCCAGCTAAACCTAGAACAACACAAGTGCACATGATGCAGGGGAAGGGGACGGGCCGAATGTGAAAGGGGACGACAGATTGATTTGTTATGTCTCACCTTTTTTTATGTCACTCGCTCGGGCAGCTAAAGTTATTCAGTCTGTATTCTGCAGCTGTAAATAGTCAGCAAAACTGTATATGCTTATGAAAATAAGCATAAACTCCCTTTATTATGAATTAGAAATGAAGATTTAAGCCCGGTTTCACAGACAGGGTTTAGATTAAGCCAGGATTAGGCCTTTGTTCAATTAGGACATTTAAGTAGCTTTTATAAACGTGCCTAACATTACTGGTGTGCATCTTGAGACAAAACAATGGCCATGACATATTTTCAGTTATATCAGTACAAGTTGCTTTCAGTTAAAACAGCTCAAACATGCATTTTAGTCTGGGACTATAGGCTTAAGCCTTGTCTTTTAAACCGGACGTTATTATCTTAGTCGATTTGATATTTGCATTGGAAAACAAGACAACAATACTGAGTATAAAATTGTTTGTTTTGTTTAAACATAAAGGAGAATTGTAAGGAAGGTTAACATAAGTTCTCTGAGGAGTACGACCAGTTGAGGAAAGTGAGGGGCAGGTGAGAGCACTTGTAAGGTCAGTCCTTTGATGGTGTTTTTTCAAATAGACAAGAGGTCAAGGGTCAAAGTGACCATACAGAGAAAAGAACAAAAGCTTCTTTCAGTCACCTCTCTCTCACACACTCTTTCTCTGTGTATAAATAGCATTTGCTGCCTTCTAAATAAAACTAGTAAACTATTTCTAGACAGATTGATGGCTGCTGTGGGTTAGGGTTACTAACGCAGTTTATATAGAATGAAGAAGACAATACTTTTGGTTTTTGTTCATCTTTGAAAGTTAAATAGCAATAATAATGCTATGAAACGGCATTCACAAGCCATTTCACACACATAATCGGGCATATTTCAGTGTGAAACGTGATATTTAATGAGAAAATGTATGGCAGGACTTGATTTTATCCATCGAAAATTAATTGGATTGAGAAAAGTGGATGTTACACACCAGAATGTCTGCAGTGGAGGGGTTAAAAAGTAAAAGATATTCATGATGTCATATAAAAATGCACATACACACACACACCCATGTGGTGCATCACAGCTTGTTGTCAGGTCAGCCAAATCAGTAAAAGCCAAAACAATGATAAACCGTTCAATGGCTGCCCGGCCATACATTTACTAAGCAGAATGCACAAATGTTAAAGGTGCCGTAGAATGAGTAGAAACAATATTTTAAATTGTTCTCTGATATCTACATAGAGGGAATGTGACTTATTTAAGGGCAAAAACTGTCCAGATACGGTTTTACGGGTCCATCTACAACCCTTGAAATTGTCCCTAGGATGAAATGGTCTGTTTTTGCCTTATTTGGAAGCGTCATGAATAATGATGTTGAGCTCTGCTCTGATTGGCTCATTTCAGCAGCTCACACAAGTGCAGTTATTCAGCGAACACAATCTCAAACAGCACAAGCGACAGAACACAGACTGACTGAACGACACTTTAAGCAGAAAATCTCAAATGGAGAAGCTGAAATGCAGTTTACTTGTTTATTGGTGTTTTCAGATCATCCGCATGTGCGCGAGAGAGAGAGCTTGCGTGCACATGGTTGCCAGATTGCACGTTTAAGTAAAGCTCCGGATATAATATGTGTACTTTTAACAGAAAAATTCTGATTGGGGAATTTAAATGACTGAAATCTGGCAACCGCCAGACAAGCACGAACACTCGAACACTCTTTTCCAGACAAAACCGAGTGCTTTTGTTTAAGTTTTTTTTTTTACTATTTTAGTCTCGTCTCTTTTGTCTCATCAATATTGCATGGTTATATAGTCACAATAATTGTTCAAGGACATTTGTGTCATTTCGTCTTGCCTTAGTCATGGAAAGAAAGGTTGTCAATGAACATTTTTCGTCACATTTTCGTTAACAAAATTGGCACTAGTCAGAGCAAACTAACAACATTGAATTAAATTGGTGCTGTATCCTGTTCTAGATAAACATCAACCATGCCTGTTGACAGTTCTGTTCTGTGGGAAGGCTGTGAAAATTGTGAACATAACATTTAAATCCATGATCTGCCGTTTTCACTATATTGCCATCATCTTCACAATACCTGCAGGACTCTTATTATTCAACTATGCCAAGATAAATACAGTTTTCCATTCTAGGGCACCTCTAATACACTGGGATTTAAAATGCTGTATATTTTCAATATAAACCGACAAAAGAGAAAGATAGAGAAAGAGAGCATTTTTATTGCTGTATAATAAGTTGAGCGAATGAACTAGAAAAACAAGATCTTTGCATTTTCTGAAGAAGCTTTATTTTACAGTAATGAAAACCTAATTGAATATACTGTAAAATTAAGCTTCTCTAATTATGAAGTGCTGTCAAAACAATTCATCGCATTGTTGTGGCAAAACAAATGTACTCCATTGCATTACTGAATAAGAGACAAACCTTAGCCAATTGTCTTTATAAAGATTTATTTTCTTGCAAGAAAAGAGCCACAGTCAACACAGTCATCAGTGTCTGCATCGAGTGTGAACTGAAGACATAACAGAAGCCACAATCTCTTATACCCCCAATGTCTAAACAATCCTTCTCCGTAGTTTTCCACACATGGTAAAAGTTAGAAACTCCCATCTGTCCTGATTTCCTTACACCTGGCCCTTAGAATTAGTTCTGCTCGACATCATTGGGTCGGGAGAGCCCTCAAATTAGGTGTCCTGCGACCCCATAGGTCACCAGAACAGTCTCTGTGTCTATAAAGTTTTAGAGAAGTGCCCTGCATGGCAGAAACGCATGTTAACTCCTGTATGAATTCAAACACGTCTATTAATCTTCTTCATCAGTGATTATATATATGTATATGTATGCATGTATATGGGAACACTTTAGTTTAGGGTCCAATTCTCACTATTAACTAGTTGCTTATTATTAGCATGCATATTACTAGAATATTGGCTGTTTATTAATACTTATAAAGCACATATTAGTGCCTTATTCTGCATGACCATATTCAACATCCCTTAATCCTACCCAATACCTAAACATAACAACTACCTTACTAACTATTAATAAGCAGTAATTAAGAGTTTTTTGAGGCAAAAGTCTAATATATTAGGGGTGTAACGGTATGCGTATTCGTACCGAACGGTTCACGGGGCAAGCTCCAAATGGAAGTGATCATCTGTATGCCCTATGTGATCATCCCTATGTCAGCAGGGCACGCACGTGTCGTGTGCAGCATGTTGAAATACACTTGGCAAAGGGAGCGGCGTAACTTCCTTATTATCTTCAGCTGGGATGTTCTTGTGACAACGCAGCACAGCACAGTTTTAACGGCATAATTCTTTTTTCTTTTCTTTTTTTTTGCCTAACTGTTGCAAATAAAAACATACATTTTATATTTTAAAATATAAAATAAAATATGCTATATAATACTGTATTTAAAAGTAATGTATATAAAAAAATATGAATTGTATATTTATTTATGCCAGCGCTGCATTGTCACAAGAACATCCCAGCTGAAGATAATAAGGAAGTTACGCCGCTCCTTTGCCAAGTGTATTTCAACATGCTGCACACGACACGTGCGTGCCCTGCTGACATAGGGATGATCACATAGGGCATACAGATGATCACTTCCATTTGGAGCTTGCCCCGTGAACTGCTCGAATACAGTGTGTGTGTGTTTGTGTATGTGTGTGTATATATATATATATATATATATATATATATATATATATATATATATATATATATATATATATATATATATATATATATATATATATATATATATATATATATATATATATATATATATGTGTGTGTGTGTGTGTGTGTGTGTGTGTGTGTGTGTATATATATATATATGTATGTGTGTGTGTGTGTGTGTGTGTGTGTGTGTGTGTGTGTGTGTATATATATGTGTGTGTGTGTGTGTGTATATATATGTGTGTGTGTGTGTGTGTGTGTGTGTGTGTATGTGTGTGTGTGTGTGTGTGTGTATATATATATGTGTGTGTGTGTGTGTTATATATATATATATATATATATATATATATATATATATATGTGTGTGTGTGTGTGTGTGTGTGTGTGTGTTTTTATATATATATATATATATATATATATATATATATATATGTATATGTATATGTATATGTATGTGTGTGTCTGTGTGTGAGTATATATATATGTGTATGTGTGTGTGTGTGTGTGTGTGTGTGTGTGTGTGTGTGTGTGTATATAGTTTTTCACCATTTATATTGTTCACCAGGTGAAAATCATAAGCCAAAATATCATTACCATGGTATAAAATGTCTATCGTTAGAAATTTTGCTATATCGTGGTATGCAAATATATAGCACTATTGACACTTAAGAGTCAATTTTTTTTTTTTTTTGCTTTAATAAGAATGCATTTATATGAATGCAGTGAAGACTATGCAATATTTTATTTTTCACATTTGATTATTACATTTCTGTACTAATTTTAACTACAGGTCAAATAAACCTATTCTACCTGTAAAAGTTAATTTGTTTAATTCATATTTTTGTTATATTGTAGTTGTCCTATTGTTTGTAGTTTGCTTCATTTTTCTTATTTTGAATAACAGAAATTAGATAAAATAACACAAAATAATTATATTGTGATATACTGTATATTGTTATCGTGAAATAAAATTTCTCATATTGTGAAATACAAATTTGGTCATATCGGCCACTAACTCAATTGCTTAGTAAGTAGTAACATGCTTTTCCTCAAAATTAGAGGAAATACAAACCCGATTCCAAAAAAGTTGGGACACTGTACAAATCGTGAATAAAAAAGGAATGCAATAATTTACAAATCTCATAAACTTATATTTTATTCACAGTAGAATATAGATAACATATCAAATGTTGAAAGTGAGACATTTTGAAATGTCATGCCAAATATTGGCTCATTTTGGATTTCATGAGAGCTACACATTCCAAAAGAAGTTAGGACAGGGAGCAATAAGAGGCTGGAAAAGTTAAATGTACATATAAGGAACAGCTGGAGGACTTATTAGGTCAATTGGCAACATGATTGGGTATAAAAAGAGCCTCTCAGAGTGGCAGTGTCTCTCAGAAGTCAAGATGGGCAGAGGATCACCAATT
Source organism: Paracanthobrama guichenoti (assembly GCA_018749465.1). Lineage (NCBI taxonomy): Eukaryota > Metazoa > Chordata > Actinopteri > Cypriniformes > Gobionidae > Paracanthobrama > Paracanthobrama guichenoti. The sequence goes on along the minus strand of CM031947.1, from coordinate 4,161,515 downwards.
CCCCCAATGCTGCGGCCAAAAATACTGGAGCAATATCAGAAAGAGTTTCTCAGAGAAAAACTGCAAAGAGTTTGAAGTTCTCATCATCTACAGTGCATAATATCATCCAAAGATTCAGAGAATCTGGAACAATGTCTGTGCGTGAGGGTCAAGGCCGGAAAACCATACTGGATGCCCGTGATCTTCGGGCCCTTAGACGGCACTGCATCACATACAGGAATGCTACTGTAATGGAAATCACAACATGGGCTCAGGAATACTTCCAGAAAACATTGTCGTGAACTCAATCCACCGTGCCATTCGCCGTTGCCGGCTAAAACTCTATAGGTCAAAAAGAAGCCATATCTAAACATGATCCAGAAGCGCAGGCGTTTTCTCTGGGCCAAGGCTCATTTAAAATGGACTGTGGCAAAGTGGAAAACTGTTCTGTGGTCAGACCAATCAAAATTTGAAGTTCTTTTTGGAAAACTGGGACGCCATGTCATCCGGACTAAAGAGGACAAGGACAACCCAAGTTGTTCTCAGCGCTCAGTTCAGAAGCCTGCATCTCTGATGGGATGGGGTTCATGAGTGCGTGTGGCATGGGCAGCTTACACATCTGGAAAGGCACCATCAATGCTGAAAGGAATATCCAAGTTCTAGAACAACATATGCTCCCATCCAGACGTCGTCTCTTTCAGGGAAGACCTTGCATTTTCCAACTTGACAATGCCAGACCACATACTGCATCAATTACAACATCATGGCTGCGTAGAAGAAGGATCCGGGGACTGAAATGGCCAGCCTGCAGTCCAGATCTTTCACCCATAGAAAACATTTGGCGCATCATAAAGAGGAAGATGCCACAAAGAAGACCTAAGACAGTTGAGCAACTAGAAGCCTGTATTAGACAAGAATGGGACAACATTCCTATTCCTAAACTTGAGCAACTTGTCTCCTCAGTCCCCAGACGTTTGCAGACTGTTATAAAAAGAAGAGGGGATGCCACACAGTGGGAAACATGGCCTTGTCCCAACTTTTTTGAGATGTGTTGATGCCATGAAATTTAAAATCAACTTATTTTTCCCTTAAAATGATACATTTTCTCAGTTTAAACATTTGATATGTCATCTATGCTGTATTCTGAATAAAATATTGACATTTGAAACTTCCACATCATTGCATTCTGATTTTATTCACAATTTGTACAGTGTCCCAACTTTTTTGGAATCGGGTTTGTATTTATGTCAGTAAGACAAAGAGTATGGATGTTGCAGTATCAGAAGCTTAAATATTTGATTAAACAGCTACTTTATGGAACAAACAGATTTAGTTTATCAGCTGCCATGAAGGCCGTTCACAGATGCCATGAAGAGTGTGCTCTCATTAGATGAGAATTTCTTTGTGAGAGGGTCACACACAATTCATCTTTGAAGACTGTGTGTGTGTGTGTGTGAGGTAATTACTCTGCGGTATAGGAGAATAAGACTTTATAAGACTCTTGCAGGGGAAGTCATCGTTACCATGGCGATGAGAACTAATGAGAGCAGCAGGAAGAGAACATGACCTGTGCAGAAGGTTCCCAGGCCAGTGTGTCTGTGGGTGCTGGGGTGGAAGCTGAGGGGCTTTATGGGCTCAGGGGCAGTGAGATCACTACTTAGGATCACACACACACACACACACACACACACACACACACACACACACACACACACACACACACACACACACACACACACACACACACACACACACACACCATGCCACAATAATGGAAGACATACATAGTTCAGTACAATGGCCGTTTCAGTCCTATAGAGAGAAATGTTGAATGGCAGTTTTGGTCCGTGACCTTCAGGAAATATACCACTTTACTACTATCGAATCTGTTGTTGTTGAGCATCAATGTAGAGTCTTTCTTTCTTTCTTTCTTTCTTTCTTTCTTTCTTTCTTTCTTTCTTTCTTTCTTTCTTTCTTTCTTTCTTTCTTTCTTTCTTTCTTTCTTTCTTTCTTTCTTTCTTTCTTTCTTTCTTTCTTTCTTTCTTTCTTATAATTTTTTTCAGAATTTTACAGATTTTTCTCATTATCTTAAAATGATTTGGTGTAACAGCTCTTACTTAAATTGGCTTTATAGACAAACATGAATTGTCCTTCTTTACAAATCATTTATTCAACAAGTATGGACTGGACTGGGGTGTGAAGGAAAATCAGCCAACAAATATCCAGCATGTTTCTTCTTAATTTTAAGGTAAACAAAACATTTCCTATTGGGTCATTTTGTGTCAGCTCAACCAGAGGTCCCCAGCTAAAATTGTTGATTTTGATGATAATTTCTCTGGTGAAAGACATATTTAAGGTCTTCGTTTGTGAATTACACTCAGGGTCTTTGGGGTCGACAGACGACAGGCAACAAAATGTAATTTTGCAACAAAACAATTGTTTTTTTAGAACAAGTGTAATTTTAATCTGTTTGTTAATGTTTTTACTCAACATCGGTGCAGTTTTTGGAGTATTTATAATAGTTTTTAATTTATATATATATATATATAAAAAAAGGATTTTCACACAAAATCCTTTTTTTATGTAAAATTCACTTTATAAAAGACCCAAATTTCTAACTTTAGCAACTTAACTTTTGCAATGTGCTGTTTTTTTTGTTTTTGTTGGATTCATATCTAAATGTCATGAAATCTCAATTATAACAATTAAAATACATTTTTGTCAGTTTAGCATTTTTTTTTTTTTTGTACTGAAAAAATCTTTTTTCAATGATGTTACATTATGAGTAGAATCAAACCTAAACAAGAGAAAAGTTGGAGTCTTTAGAGTTTATCATTTATTTCAAACATCTGATTTTATTATAATTCTACAAATTTAATCTACACTTCAGTTACTAACTGTATCAGAACAAAAACGAACAGAAATGAACAGTTATATTACATATTGAGTAAAAAATACACAACATGAACATCAAAATGCAATGAACTGAACAGCAATAACAAGCAATAACAAATGTATGCCTGTGTGTGTGTGTGTGTGTGTGTGTGTGTGTGTGTGTGTGTGTGTGTGTGTGTGTGTGTGTGTGTGTGTGTGAGCTTGATCATTTTGCATTGTGGATGTTTTATGCATTGTTGGAAGTGTGCCACCTCATTTCTGTATGCGTGTTCTGTGTTGTTTCTGTTTTTGAGGATGAATTTTGTCCATTTTCTAAGCGGGGTCTCCAGAGACCCTGAAGACCCTGAGTGTGACTCTTTTTGTCACATAAAAACAGATATCAATCCAATTAATTTTTTTGATTTGTAGATCTAGAGAGTGTTGACAACTGTACAAAGCCTCATGCCATTTGGACAAAGGGAACGTTTCTTTTAATTTGAGCAAACGTCCTTTGGGGTCAGAAAAGATCCCGAAGACCCTACGAGGGTTAAATGAAGAAGAAAGTTAGAATATTAAATTTGATGGATGCATATTGACTGAGAAATCCACTACTTTGTGGACAAGGCCAAAATGACAATTTTCACCTGGGATTTGGCGCTAAATTGGGCTTTAGAAAAATGACTTTAGAAAGATGGCAGCATCATGATTTTATTTTTACACCGAGATTGATAGGTCTATTAGTAAAATCTGTTGACTTTAGCTATCTTTGTTCCGTTATATGCCAATGGTGACAATTCAAAAATGGGAAAAAGCACTTCTTGTGTTTTTTCCCCCTAAGTTTGCATGCCTGTAACTCCAGAAGCATTCAAGACATCTTAATATCCTTTTATATTCTGGTACTTTAAACATTTCTTTTTGGTATCTTAATTTTAAAGGCCCTATATTGCGGTTTCTATGTACCCTTAATTCGGTTCTATGCGTAAATTGGTCAATTGCACACATTTTTAATGGTCAAAAACCAAAATTTTCATGAAAATCATGAAAAGGATGCTGAAAATTCAGCTTTGCATTGCAGGAATGAATTGCATTTTAAAACATTCCAATAGAAAACTTTAATTGTAATCATATTACTATATTTTTCATTGAATAAATGCAGCTTTGGTGAACATAAGTTGCTGTACTGACATATGGAACTTTTGAAAGCTAGTGTAGAATGAGCAGGACTGCCACTGTTTGTCTATATGCTGTTGCTTGCAATACTATACGGACTTGCATGCACAGAATCACGTGAGAAACTAACTCATATTGCGGTCTAACGTCACCTGTGTGCAGGTATGGCCGCTCTGGACAGCCGAGCATCAGGGAAGATGGGTATGAGGGCTGTAGTTTACTACACCACCACCACTATCATCGCTGTATTCATTGGGATCGTCATGGTGCTCATCATCCACCCAGGAAAAGGCTCTAGAGACGAATTCACCAAACAGGAGAAAATAGAATCAGTCAGTCCAGCAGATGCCTTCCTCGATCTCATCAGGTATGGTGAAGTACATTTTAAATTAAATTTAATTATGTCTGTTTTTTTTTTCTTTTTAACTTTATATATTTTTTCACAGAAACATGTTTCCTCCTAATTTGGTGCAAGCTTGTACACAACAGGTAAGTTTTTAATGCACAAAAAAACACTAAAAATCTATTTCCCCATAAACAACAACCAAGTAACTCTTTCTATTCTCTCTACCTTCCACAGTTTAAAACGCAAAATGGCAAGCGAGTGGTCACTATTAAAATTCCAGCGAACGACACGTCGGGTTTGAATAACGGGACGCAGGAGGTCAAACTTGAAGAGGTGATACCGGTGCTGGGAACGGTGAATGGAATCAATGCACTCGGACTCGTGGTCTTCTCCATGTGCTTTGGCCTCATCATTGGGGGCATGAAGGAGCAGGGTCAACCGCTACGGGATTTCTTTGACTGTCTGAATGAGGCCATCATGAGGCTGGTTGCAATTATCATGTGGTGAGTGATTTAGAGTGGGAAAGTTCTCAGCTTTGAGCAAATGAATGGACATATTATGAATTTGCATTTTATAAACTGTGTTTTTAATAATGAATGAAAACCACTGGCTATGAAACTATGATAAACCATGTCATGACCTGCTAGATTTTTTTATCCGTTAGCAAATAAAACAGAATTAGTTTGAAAGAGTTCAAAATTGACACTCATAATGAATAATAATGAACTGCTTTGCTAAAACACCAGCAGAAGTCCATCTTTTCATTCATCAGTTTGTGTGTGTATATACAGTACGGTGCAAAAGTCTTCACGCGAAAAATGTTTTTAAGCCAGTTATTTATATATTTTACTGTAGTGTGTCAGTAGGAAATATCAGTTTACATTTCCAAACATTCATTTTGCAATTAATTGTAATAATCCAGTGAGAATTTTTTTTTTCTCATGCACAAGTCGTCTGCCAGCAGCCGGTGTGATCTCACCATCACTGAGTCTGTCTGTGATTACAGGAAGAAACAGAACAAACTGAGACAGACTAAATCCAGAAGAACTGAGGCAACGTCTCCCAGACACCTGAGGAAACCTTCCTGCAAAACTACAGCACTGTGAAACGTTTAGGCACTCGTCAGAATGCTTTAAAGTGAGAATGCTGTCAAAAATAAGAACATAAATAGCTTTTATTTATGAATGAACTTCTATGAACTAAATCAAATCAATATTTGGGGTGAGCACCCTTTGCTTTTGTCACCTCATCTGTTCCTACACCTGTTCCTGTAGTTCTGCAGGAAGCTTTCCTCCAGTGTCTGCGAGACGTTGCCTCAGTTCTTCTGGATTTAGTCTATCAATGTCAGACTCGATGAAGATGAGATCAGATCTCCAATGTGGAGCAGAGAGACTATTGTCAGACTCTTTATGCATACAAAAATCTCACTGGATTATTAAAATGAATGGCAATTCATTTATAAATGTAAACTGATATTTCCTAACTGTACAAGGTATCATTGTTATGACTTTACTTGTTGAGGCACATGACTATTAACTAATGCAAAATTAATTCAAAAGCCATAACCACAATGACATATTACTTAACAATTATTTAATAGTGATGTGCTTCAACAAGTCATAGCATAATGATACCTTTGCAAATCATTAGCTAATGATTCATTAAAGCAGAAGTTGAAATGCATGGCTTTGACCCATTGTGGTAATTAACACGTTAATTTGCACTATTAGTTAATATATGTTATTAGGGAATTAATACATGATGAACATTTCATTAATAACAATTCATATATTATTTAATCTGTTAATCCATATATAATGTTCATTAGTAGCTGATGCAGTAATCATTAATAAATGGTTTAGTTCTTCATGAGTCATACATTAACTCATGATTATCTGTGCATTAGTTAAGCATGAATTAAGGCATATTAGTGCACCCATATTGTAAAGTGTTACCAGATTTTGTAACAATATACACTACTGTTCAAAAGTTTGGGGTCAGCCAAAAAGGGTTAGGTTATTAAAAAAAGTTATTTTTATTCATTAATGAATCCTGACAAAAGGTATCACAAAAACATATTAAGCAGCACAGCTGTTTCCAACATTGATAATAAATCATCATATCAGAATGATTTCTGAAGGATCATGTGACACATGGAGTAATGATGATGAAAATTCAGCTTTGATCACAGGAATGGGCTAAATGATATTTTAAAGTATATTGAAATAGAAAACCATTATTTTAAATAGTAATACTATTTCATAAAATTACTGTTCCAATTTGATGCTGTCACTCTGATGATCCTAATTGTATTTGTGCCATATAAATATCAAAGAATATTTAAGAATATTTCTGCCTGTTTCTGCCAGTTTAAGTAGATTGAAGCAAATCTTACGAACCTAAAAAAAAGCACAGGTCCTGGTTCATTTCAAATCGACATTGTGTGTGAAAAAATATACGCAATTCAATTGGGAAGTTTAGTTATTTAAACAACAGTCGTTGAAGCCAAAGTGCTGTACAAATATAAAAGAAACTTAAAACATACATATTCAAGAAAACCAAAAGGACAAATGAGAAATTTTACACCCTCAAAACAGAATTAAAACATAAAGAATAAAAATGGGTCTGGGGAAGACTGTTCCAGCAGCCAGTATAGGAGCAGCCACTGCAAAAGCCCCGTCGCCTTTAGTTTTAAAATGTGAACCGGGGGGTTTGAGAGGAGAAATTGACTAGATGACGAAGTGATCTAGAGGAATTATGCGGGATAAGGAGATTACAAAAATACTGGGGAGCACATCCATGTGAAGCTTTAAACACAAAGAGCAGAATCTTAAAATCAACACAGAACTTGAGCGGTAGCCAGTGTAGAGAGGCGAGCACTGGAGTAATGTGCGCATGTTTTCTAGTGCCAGTGAATAATCTGGCTGCTGCATTTTGCACGTTCCAGAGATGATTTAGCCAAACCCAAATAGAGTGAATGGCAGTAATCCAGTCTTGAAGTTATAGGGTTACGCTCCTAAAGAGGGTCAAGAAACACGAATCCATCACACCGGTTTTACTTGCAGTGGAAACTTGGAAACCTTAAAACTTGCAGTGGCTCCCCGTACAATCTAGAGTCAAATACAAGATTTAAATTTTTTGTCTACAATTCCCTGAATAACCAGGCCCCCACATATCTCGAAAAAATCTGCTGACCCCTTATGATCCCCCTAGAGCACTACTTTCAGGAAATCAAAACCTTCTGGTACTACCAACAACAAATCGCCGGAAAAAAAATGTCGATAGCGCCTTTGCAGTTATGGGACTGAGATTATGGAACGAGCTGCCTCTACCGATTAGATTGGCAAAATCTCTGCCAGTATTTAGGACCTTGCTGAAAGCTCATTTAGCGTTGACAGCGTATAACAGTTAAACGATGCAATATATATGGTGTTGGCAATGTTTGAATTGTAAGTATGTTTGTATATTACATATATTGTATCTTTTATTCCTTTTTATGTAAAGCACTTTGGTCAACTCCTTTATTTAACTGCTATTTAAATAAATGAATGAAAGAAAGAAATAAAGTTATAAATGCATGAAGTACAGTTTGAAGGTCCTTAGTGGAAAGCATCTTCTTGATTTTAGCAATGGCTCTTAATTGAAAGAAACTGCTTTTCACAACAGCACTGGGAACACAATAATCTGAACGATTCACTGAATGCTTTCACACCTCAGGTACGCACCACTGGGCATAATGTTCCTGATTGCTGGAAAGATAGTTGAGATGGATGATATAACAGAAATGGGAGGCCAGTTGGGAATGTACACCATCACAGTCATCATTGGCCTACTGATACATGCAGTCATTGTACTGCCCTTGCTCTACTTCCTTGTGACAAGAAAAAATCCATTTGTGTTCATTGCTGGACTTCTGCAAGCCCTTGTCACAGCTCTTGGTACCTCTTCCAGGTGAGCTTTTACACCCATACTACTACTACAGCTTTGTATACACTCACCTAAAGGATTATTAGGAATACCTGTTCAAATTCTCATTAATGCAATTATCTAATCAACCAATCACATGGCAGTTGCTTCAATGCATTTGGGGGTGTGGTCCTGGTCAAGACAATCTCCTGAACTCCACACTGAATGTCAGAATGGGAAAGAAAGGTGATTTAAGCAATTTTGAGCGTGGCATGGTTGTTGGTGCCTGACGGGCCGGTCTGAGTATTTCACAATCTGCTCAGTTACTGGGATTTTCACACACAACCATTTCTAGGGTTTACAAAGAATGGTGTGAAAAGGAAAAACATCCAGTATGCACGGCAGTCCTGTGGGCGAAAATGCCTTGTTGATGCTAGAGGTCAGAGGAGAATGGGCCGACTGATTCAAGCTGATAGAAGAGCAACTTTGACTGAAATAACCACTCGTTACAACCGAGGTATACAGCAAAGCATTTGTGAAGCCACAACATGCACAACCTTGAGGCGGATGGGCTACAACAGCAGAAGACCCCACCGGGTACCATTCATCTCCACTACAAATAGGAAAAAGAGGCTACAATTTGCACAAGCTCACCAAAATTGGACAGTTGAAGACTGGAAAAATGTTGCCTGGTCTGATGAGTCTCGATTTCTGTTGAGACATTCAGATGGTAGAGTCAGAATTTGGCTGTACTAAAATGGCCCCCACAGTCAACAGATCTCAACCCAATAGAGCATCTTTGGGATGTGGTGGAACGGGAGCTTCGTGCCCTGGATGTGCATCCCACAAATCTCCATCAACTGCAAGATGCTATCCTATCAATATGGGCCAACATTTCTAAAGAATGCTTTCAGCACCTTGTTGAATCAATGCCATGTAGAATTAAGGCAGTTCTGAAGGCGAAAGGGGGTCAAACACAGTATTAGTATGGTGTTCCTAATAATCCTTTAGGTGAGTGTAAATATCATTATAGTCATTTGTTCGTGAATCAGACTTGTTATTATGTCCTGTACACTGTTTTCTTTGCATCACATTCAATACAGACTGTAAACATTCATAACAAGTAAAATATGATTTTTTTGCCATAGCACTCCAGCTTACGTTGAAATTGTGCAACATTGTCTTCATGTTCCATGTAATCGTGTTATTATGGGTGTGAAACATCATGATGAGTAAATGATAGAATGCCATGTCTCTCCGCAGCTCTGCCACTCTGCCCATCACCTTTAAGTGTCTAGAGGAAAATAACCATGTGGATAAACGTATAACCCGTTTTGTGCTTCCCGTGGGAGCCACCATAAACATGGACGGCACAGCTCTGTACGAGGCTCTGGCTGCCATCTTCATTGCACAGGTCAATAACATGGAGATGAACTTTGGAGAGATCCTAACCATCAGGTACAGATAAGAAGCATTAAAAAAAAACGTATGACAGTGTACAACATTTATTCAGTTAAGGCAACAGATGAATAGAGTAAAATTTGTAATCACCATACTTTCCCAGTTAAATAACCACAGTACATTTAAGACATGCCGTTTTGTGTAATAGACATTTGAAATGTGTTTAAATGTGCAAATGTTTAATATCTAATTTTAAAAAATTCCAGAACAGAAATATGAACATTTGAATTGGATGCAGGTTCGAAATTCTTGGTTTATTTTTTTATTGATATATTGAAGTTGAAGGTTTTACAGAAGATTTTGGGTATTTGTGACATAAGTGTCATTGTGTCATAAGTTGCACAGGTATATCTGTGGCAATAGCCAACAATACATTGTATGAGTCAGAATTATAGATATGCATTGCTAAGGACTTCATTTGGACAACTTTAAAGGAGATTTTCTCAATATTTAGATTTATTTTCAAATAGTTGCATCTCGGACAAATATTGTCATATCCAAATAAACCATACATCAATGGAAAGCTTATTTTTTGTAATAAATAAATATATTTGATCACTCCATGCAACAGAAATAGTCAAATGTTATATGAACAAACCCTTCTGTAAAAAAAACCTTCAGAATATAGATAACACTGCAGCTTGGTGTATATAAGTGCTACTGAAGTGGAGATTTCTTGCTTAGTGCATGTGGGAAAAAAATAGGTATTCATTTTAATTTAAATAATTAAAATCTACAAATGCAAATAGATAAAGTGTAATAAACAGTTTTTTCTCCCATAATCTCAAAATTGACCAGTGCATTAAAATGTTTCTTCCTATCATATCTTGACTTAAATGCTGTTAATTCCTCACACCATTCAGTATTTTATCTCAATGAAACCAAAAATGTGCCATTTTTAAAGCATCACAGCAACAGCAGCCAGTATTGGTGCAGCTGGAATCCCTCAGGCTGGCCTGGTTACCATGGTGATAGTGCTGACCTCTGTGGGACTGCCCACTGATGACATCTCTCTAATTATCGCTGTTGACTGGTTACTGTGAGTACTATGTTTTGTGTAATATGACAGATGTTTTAAGTATTTTTGTGTGCGACATCATCCATCATAAGACTCAATATATGCATGGCTTACTATAAGTTTTGCACATCAAACTGGGATAGGAGGAGGTATTTGAACAACTACACTCATCAGCTATAACAAACAGACAGGGTTACCACTGGAAATATTGACGAATTTTCAGATTCATTTGTATAGTGCTTTTCACAATACACAGAAAATCATGATGTTTATATTATCTTAATATCTTCATGCCTTATAGTTACATTTTAGCAGATTAAAGCTGGGCGATAATATAGTTTACTTTGACGACAATACAAGCAATCAGTTGAGATTTGCTATATAGTTTATATCACCCTACGTGAGTATACTGTATATATGCGGATAAAGTTGGACATTTTTACATGCTTATACATCTTTATATAAAGAGCTGGATGATAATATAGTTTTGCAATAAAAAAACAAAAAAACAGGCAGTTGAGATTTGCTACAGTATATAGTGTATGTATGTATATATATATATATATATATATATATATATATATATATATATATATATATGTATGTGAGTGTACTGTATAAATGCAGATAAGATTGAATATCTTCATATATAGAATTGTGTAATAATATTTTGCAATGATAAAAACAATCACGCAGCTGAGATGTACTATGTAGTATATATTGCTTTATGTTTTTACTGTGATGTTCTGAAAGACATCTGTAAACTATATTATTATTATCACCCATCTCTAATCTGCTAAATGCAACCAAGCACTATTGCCCTGTTTACACCTGGTATTAAAGGGTTAGTTCATCCAAAAATGAAAATTCTGTCATTAATTCCTCACCCTCATGTCGTTCCAAACCCGTAAGACCTTCGTTCATCTTCGGAACACAAATTAAGATTTTTTTTTTTTTTTGGAAATCCGAGAGCTCTCTGACCGCTCCATAGGTCTGACCCCAACTTTCAAGGTTCAGAAAGGCAGTAAAGACATTGTTAAAATAGTCCGTCACTACAGTGGTTCAACCTTAATTTTATGAAGTGACGAGAATACTTTTTGAGCGCAAAACACAAACATAAATAATTACTTTATTCAATAATTACTTTCTTCTAGCCTGTGCCAGTTTCCGACACTGTTTACACTGTAAATACAGTTCTGCATCAGAACGCCAGCTCACCATTGGCTGACGCTGTTCATGTGAGCACAACGACAAATGCGTATGACGTAGAATAAAGAAAAATAAAATTAAGGTTGAACCACATGGACTATTTTAATGATGTTTTTACTACCTTTCTGCGTCTTGAAAGTGGCCATTGTGTTGCTGTCTATGGTCTATTTTCATCAAAATATCTTCACTTGTGTTCTGAAGATGAACAAAGGTTTGGAACGACATGAGGGTGGGGAATTAATGACAGAATACATTTTTTGGGGTGAACTAACCCTTTAAAATGCATTTTGGTTGATCGGATCACAAGTGGATGACGCTAAATACAGATGTAAACGGGGTCTATAACATTTTGAGCTTTTCCACTTTCGACCATTTGCAAAGTTAGTCGAAAACACATTTGACTGGATTGCTTTCATAGTGTAAACGCTCATGTGATCAAACAGCCACAAAAGACCGTCTACTCTCCTCCTACTGACCTAATGCGGAAACATTATGGGAAGCACGCTAGCCAGACGGGATTTAAACTTTGTCGGCTGGAGACCCAAGTTTGGTTTGAAGATGAAAAACGTACCAAGCACAATGTTCTCTCAGCATTCCTGATTTCTAACACACACACTCACAGCGCCCGGCTGGTCTTGTGTCTGTCAGAGCAGAAATGAAAGCTGATGCTCTCTGTGTGTTTTTCCATATCCGGACGGAATTCATATTTCGTCCATTAGATCGAAAGATCTGAAAAAGCTCAAACATTTACCAGCCCATAGACTCTCCCCTCGAAGAAATCAGGACAGAAGTGTTTGAAAGTGGACAAAAGAGACGGATTAAAACGCCAAGTGTAAACGGGAACGTGTCTCCCTCCCACTACTTACCAGAACACATCTTAATACCAGGTGTGAACAGGGTCTATGGCATTAAGATATTATGATATAATAAACATTATGATTTTCTGTAAAGATGCTTTGTAACAACTTGCATTGTGAAAAGCGCTAAACAAATTGATATCTGAAGGTGCTTTGATGTAATATTCCTACACAGACCCAGGGAGAATTTCAGGGCTGAACAGGAAGCAAAATATAAAATTTTTCACATGTCCATGTAACATCTGCTTTCAATGAGTTTTAAGACCCAACAATACACCCGTATCCGATAGCACGTTCTTTCAACCTTTATTTCCACCGCATTCACAGCAGTCACTGAGTTCAAGTTCAGTCAGGGACCTTGTTGTCAGATTATGTGCTGCTTAAAGAAGCGTACAGAACAGAAGAGGCATTGTGAGGGACGTTCATGCTAGGAAAGATGGGTCAGCAAAAACACCACACAAGATGGAGGAACTGTTTTTCTTAAGCGGAAGCTACATGAGGCCCTCAGAACACAACAAAGGCTCAAGTGACATTAAGCGGTCCAGATGTGTAAACCAGAGAATGATTCACTATTGACAAGACTAGATGATTTTGATAAGATGTTCTGGTGCATTTGGGTAAAGCACTGCATAATTCCACCATCTGTTTGTTTCATCGGCTATTTCAGAGATCGGCTGCGCACCACCACTAATGTTTTGGGCGACTCCATTGGTGCTGGCATAGTGGAGCACCTGTCCCGTCACGAGCTGCGCACTATTGATGCCGAAATCGGAAACTCCGTGGTGGAGGAGAACGAGACCAAGAAATCATATCAGCTCATCTCTCAGGAGAGCGAGAACGCCAAGATCGCGGACAGCGAGACCAAAATGTAACTGCTCGTTTCCTGAGGATTTCTATCTGTGGAGAACTGGAGTTTTTGTACAAACACTAGTAACTTAGTCAGACACTAGTCTGATATTCATCTCAAGTCTTTTTATATGCTTGTCAAAGGCATCCAAATGTGTTGAAGTCCATCACACAAGCAGAGATGGACATGTGTGGTCCACAACGGTCCTCTTTGAACTGTTTTATTGTAGCGTAAACTGATTAGATGGGTAAAAATATTGATTACATTAGACATGTTTTTAATAGTTTCCTAGGTGCAAGTTTGGATTTGTTAATTCAAGAGAAACTGAATGTAATTTTGGAAGTAGTTTGTTGCTTCTACTTGGGCTGGAAAAAATAAAAGCAATGAATTACATCCATTCAGTTTTGTAACTGTGTGAGTAATGCTAAAAAAGAAACTGGTTGTTATGAAACATGGGATGTTTTGGCTGCTTAAGTTGGAAAGTGAGGCAGCGAGTCCAGAAACAACAGTATATGGTACATTATTTCAGCAAACTTTATCTGTGAAGTCACTCAGACCGTGCATGAAAAACTGCATTCTTACTTCAAGGCTTTTATAGATGACTGTCAGTCTGTACAAAATTTAAAAAAAGAGCATTTTGGCCTCAACTGCTCACATTGCATGTGTTGTTCTCGGGACGTGCCATTAACAGGTCAGTGATTCTAATGTTACCCATTTTGTCTGTTCAGTGAGGTTTTTTCCCCCCCTAAATTGCTAAATTTCTCTCTTTTTTTTAACACGCAATCGATTTCACTTTGGAATGACAATATAGGAATGTTCTATCACTAATGTAACACCGCCCCGTTGTGCAGAATTAGTCATTATCAGCTGACAATGGCTCATCCTTGACATCTCTCAATCCCTCACTATTCTACTATACTTATCAAGTACATGGTGTTACTGTCTTAGAAAGAATGTGTGATATGATCTGTGTGCATATCAAGGCTGTGTTGACGCAATTTGATAATTTCCTTCTTGACCTGCCCCAGCAGGTTTTTTTTTTTTTTTAATCGCGAGTATAGTTTCACATGTTTCAGCGAGAACGTTATCACTCTTAAAAATGAAGGTTCTTTAATGGCATCGATGGTTCTATGAAGAACGTTTAACAACCTACATTCCACAAAATGTTCTTTATACTGGAAAAAGGTTCTTTAGATCAGGGGTTTTCAAACTGGGGTCCTCCAGAAGGTTCTAAGGGGTCCCCAGAAATTTTCAGAGAATAAAAAGACAAAACAAAATTGGTCTACCAAACATTCTGTTTCATTTCTCCTTTCTTGACGTATACATGCTTTCCAGTATTGTAAATGTTTGCTTTGTATCCTTCTATCTTAGTCCCCTTAATCTTGCTCACTGGGGTTGTAAGCAGTATTATTAACGCGGTATGTAAGCTGCATGCATACATACATTTATTGTTAAGGTTGCTTGTACAAATAATGTTCTTCTACACCCAACATTAAGTATAGCCAATTTAAGTTTGCAAACAACATGTTGTATTTATAATGTCACACTTACTTACTATTTATTGAACAGTTTAAATGTTTTTTCATACATAAAAATATATGGATTTTAGGAAGGGGGTCCCTCATAAAAGGTTTGTCATATTTGGGGGTCCTTGGCATCATAAAGTTTGAAAACCCCTGATGTAGATTGTTAAAATGTTCTTCACACTAAGAAGAAAAATAGTTCTTAGTAAAATCTTAGTGTTTTCTCAGTAGATTGAGTAAACGGTGGCCCCCAAGATGTTTTTGGACACTTATGCCTCACTAAACAATGTATGAATGTCACTGCATATACACTGACCTAAAGGATTATAAGGAACACCATACTAATACTGTGTTTGACCCCCTTTCGCCTTCAGAACTGCCTTAATTCTACGTGGCATTGATTCAACAAGGTGCTGAAAGCATTCTTTAGAAATGTTGGCCCATATTGATAGGATAGCATCTTGCAGTTGATGGAGATTTGTGGGATGCACATCCAGGGCACGAAGCTCCCGTTCCACCACATCCCAAAGATGCTCTATTGGGTTGAGATCTGGTGACTGTGGGGGCCATTTTAGTACAGTGAACTCATTGTCATGTTCAAGAAACCAATTTGAAATGATTCGAGCTTTGTGACGTGGTGCATTATCCTGCTGGAAGTAGCCATCAGAGAATGGGTACATGGTGGTCATAAAGGGATGGACATGGTCAGAAACAATGCTCAGGTAGGCCGTGGCATTTAAACGATGCCCAATTGGCACTAAGGGGCCTAAAGTGTGCCAAGAAAACATCCCCCACACCATTACACCACCACCACCAGCCTGCACAGTGGTAACAAGGCATGATGGATCCATGTTCTCATTCTGTTTACGCCAAATTCTGACTCTACCATCTGAATGTCTCATTGAAAAAAACATTTTTCCAGTCTTCAACTGTCCAATTTTGGTGAGCTTGTGCAAATTGTAGCCTCTTTTTCCTATTTGTAGTGGAGATGAGTGGTACCCGGTGGGGTCTTCTGCTGTTGTAGCCCATCCGCCTCAAGGTTGTGCGTGTTGTGGCTTCACAAATGCTTTGCTGCATACCTCGGTTGTAACGAGTGGTTATTTCAGTCAAAGTTGCTCTTCTATCAGCTTGAATCAGTCGGCCCATTCTCCTCTGACCTCTAGCATCAACAAGGCATTTTCGCCCACAGGACTGCCGCATACTGGATGTTTTTCCCTTTTCACACCATTCTTTGTAAACCCCAGAAATGGTTGTGCGTGAAAATCCCAGTAACTGAGCAGATTGTGAAATACTCAGACCGGCCCGTCTGGCACCAACAACCATGCCACGCTCAAAATTGCTTAAATCACCTTTCTTTCCCATTCTGACATTCAGTTTGGAGTTCAGGAGATTGTCTTGACCAGGACCACACCCCTAAATGCATTGAAGCAACTGCCATGTGATTGGTTGATTAGATAATTGCATTAATGAGAAATTGAACAGGTGTTCCTAGTAATCCTTTAGGTGAGTGTATAACAAAATATTAAGACAAAGAAGGTTTATTCATATACACATTTTGTATAAGGACTATATGACATAGAAAATGACTAAAAACATACAATTGTTCATTATAAAATAAAAAATTCATTATGAATTTTATCCAATGCAACATTTTTTTCCCATGGGAATCACATTGGCATTGCTAGTGCACGCTCTACTGTTTGAGCTGCAGGAATACCTAAAAGAAATTAAACACAAAAAAGTAAGCATAAAAAGATATCAACTGGATTGAA
>CM031947.1:3829553-4139553 GCA_018749465.1 Paracanthobrama guichenoti | reverse complement strand
GCTCTGCTAGTCGTTCTCCTCCGGCGCGCCCCCGTGGCGGGAAGCGCGTGACCCGGCGTCGCGCTCGTGCGCAGAGTCCGAGGCTTCTGGGGAGCTCGCGGAGGCCTCGCGACACAAACACGGGCGAGTGTTTTTACGTGGAAACTCAAAACGGATTATTTACAAATATCCCACGCGCACTGTGATGACCGAAAACGTTTCGACGTGCGACGTGCGGCGTGAGGAAAGAATGGAGGAGAGCAAAAAGTGTTTTTTATTGTTCACGAAGGGAGACCGAAAGATGTGCGTAGCCGAGCTAGCTTTCGCGAGTGTTTAGCTTAGCAGAGGCTATTGTTTGTTGAGACTAAATGACCAAACTACCGACAGAAAATTGTATGTGTAACATAACGGCGTTTGTTATTTGAAGAAGTAGGAACACAATCGGCTCGGGTTTGTGTAAAAAAAAAAAAAAAGAAAAAAATCACCCATCAGATCAGAGCAATGCTAGCTAGCGAGCATCTGCAAGGAATCTATTAAGTCCCCCTCTGCTAATCGAAATCACCAATCTCTCATTTACCCACGAACGGCTTGAATGTGTGCTACGGTAAATATTTACAATCTCTGGTGTTCATAACTTCGCCGTGTTCGTCATGTTTTGAGTCATTACGGCTGAATAAACGTCAGTGAAACGCTTCGAGGATGAATGGTTCCTCTCTCCAACGATCGACTTGTCAACACTGTGTTTTTGATCGTTTTGTGTCACCCTGTTTGTACAGACAGTGATGCTTGACTCCACCGTATGACCTGCCACATCCTCTAAGAGCATCTTGCACCAACGATTTAGAGAATAAAAATATAAACCAGGCACATAATTGCATGCAGAACTTGAGCGAGCTGAAAGTCGTTGTCGCCGTGTTTTCGCAAAGACGCATAAATATGTGATTTGCTGTGGACGCTGAAGTCGTTTCTGATTGTGCACGTTTGCATTTCTAGCTTCATGAGGTTTGGCCATGAAATAATGCATTATTGTGCGTATCGCTGGCGAGTTGTTGTCATGAAACCTGCGTGTAAGCGCTCGGAATGGATTCATGAATATAAATAAGCGAAGTATTGGCATTTAAAGGGACAGTGCAACGGATATGCCCGTTTGCATTTGTAATCTTCCCGTTAGGGATCAGCTCAGGACTGTTTACCTTCCCAATACACTTTCTCATGCAAATGGCTCATGAATATTAACGCATTCTAAATAGCCCGGATGCGGAAATGCATTCTTGGGATACTGTAGCATCTCCTCCTGAGGTTTATTATGATTGTTTTATGTTAAATGCATTTAGCATTTGTTTAAACGCAAATACACACATGTCTTGTGAGCAGTGATGTAGTGTTTTGTTTCGCTTGTGTGAAAAATGTTACATTTATGTGAGGTCTGCTCTTTTGTGCTGCTGTCAATCTCCCAGCTGTCATTGGTCCCCTAGGGAGACAGGGTTGGGCTTGCATATCTAATAGAGGGGTGTGTCCACGGGCCATCCTCTGTCAGTCCAGAGTGGGTGTGTCCGTCAGGCTGTCTGCACTGTTTGTAGATGTTATCCGTATGGCCTAATGCTCCTCTACATGGCAGTTAGTGTACATAGAAATCAATACACCTGTTACAGACAGTAAGTCCAAGTTCTGCCAGGAAGCGTAGCGTCTGTTTTGAAATTAGTGTATAATTTATGCCGCTCTATCAAGTCGGTGAGACTCCGTAACAAGCAAATGAAGCTTGTATGGCAACATCCCATGTCACAACCTCATGCAAACCCTCTTTCTTTTTGTAGGATTGAGTGAGATGTGAGGGATGGTCAGCGTATAAATATCTCTGTGGAACTCTGTGTGCATAAGACTTCTGTGCCCAGCCGTCAGTATGAATGGGGACATGCCACATGTGCCCATCACAACCCTTGCTGGGATCGCTGGTCTCACTGACTGTAAGTACATGCATCACACTACTCGTACTTCACCGGCCAATGGAGCGCAATGGTAACCGCCCACGCTTTCAGTGGATTTGGTTCTGGACTGATTTTTTCACAATCATTTTTTTTTTTTTTTTTTTTTTTTCTGTAGGGATTTTACAAAATTTATGGAGTTATAAGCCACAAACCAAGCTGCAAGATGAACCACAACATTGCAGTCTTTTCTTTAAAACACCAAAATCTGTGTACTTCAGTTAATTTATGTGTGAGTGAACAATTCATCAGGCATTACAAATGAGGACTTATCGGTGGCTACACGTCTGAAGTGTTTTTGCAATTAGGGATGCTCATAATTAATCGGTTAACCAGCATTAAGATGTTTGACTGATTAATAGTATTGGTTAAATGGTTTAAAATATTTTGAAAACATTTGCTGCATGGTTACACACACTACACATGTAAAAAATTAAGATACCGCCAAGTCTAAATAAAGTGAAATGTTTACGAACACTATAAACCTAGCTATAGGCTATTTTAGTTCCCTTCACTCAAACAATAAACCCTCAAATGGTCACATTTTGCAACTTTGTTCCTGCAGGTGCGACTACATTTTGCTAGTGGTGTCACTGGTGCCACTACCACATTGCTCAACTGAGAAGAGCTGTTTTTTAGGCCCCATTTACACTGCATGGTTCAAGTGCTTTCCTGTAGCTCAAACAATAAGAGCGTGGCGCTAGCAACGCCAAGGTCATGGGTTCGATTCCCAGGGAAAGCAAGAACTGACAACATGTAAAATGCAATGTACCTTGAATGCGATGTAAGTTGCTTTGGATAAAAGCGTCTGCCAAATGCATAAATGTAAATGTAAGTGACCCAATTCCGATTTTTATTTTTATTTTTTTTTTTTTTTTTTTCTCTCATGTGGCACAGATATGAACGTGTAAGCAGGGGGGGAAAAAAACGCATGAATTCCGATATACTCAGATCGGATTCAGGCTCATATGTGGTAATAAATCTGATATGATTCGGATATGTGCATTTTAGGGAGGGGCATTTCAAGCAAAAATATTAGTCGATGATCGCTGGGAATTATTCGATTATTCAAAAATCGCAACTCCTCCCCCGCATGCACATGTATAGGCTATAAACGGAGAGGGAAAGATACCCTTTACACTCTTAGTCTGTATAACAAACTGTTTAATTCATTAGGGAATAGGCTATATTAACTCAAGCCATATAATTATATGACTGTTATTTGGCATCGCCCCAAGTTACCGTGACCGTTACATGCCACGCAAGTCTACAGTGTGCGTGTGTGAGCAACACTCGGGTGCGCACTTGTTCAGGAAGAAAAGTAACCAACTCATGTGTTTTAGCAGATTACAATATCATTAGTTCAATAACGTAAGGGATGATGGTGTTGAGGATTTACCTTAGATACGACCGAGAGTGAGCCTGCAGAACTACTTTTTTTTTTATCCACACTGTAGCAGCCATTAAAATAGTTCAGCGTTGTTTTTAATTTCAAAGTAGTTATAATTTGTTTCGTTATTAAGTTAATTTAGAAAAATGTTTGGAGCATTTGTTTGTTTGTTAAATTAAAGTTTTTGTTTTTTTAAAGTGACGAGCAAGTGGCCGACAGTGAGTTAACCACGTTTGATCAGTTTAGCCTCTCAAATCAACACTATCCTTGCCTTGCCTATAATAAAGTCAGTAGATATAAAACACTTCAAGCATATCACTCTGTTAGTTTATATGTTTACTCTCACCACCACAGAAGAAAGGCGTTTTTGACATGTTGAGGCATGGACTGATGTTGCTCGCAACGGTGCTCCCAAACTAAATGGGCTTCACAATCTACTCGCTAGATGCACATTCAACGAAATCACATCAACGAAAGCAACAGATACGAGCTGCATTTTATTCATCAGCTCATGATCAAACACCGCAATAGAATTGATTTATTAGTGGTCGGATATTAATCCGTCTCAAAAGAATTTAGAAAGGCATTTATTCCTGGTCTTTTCACAATCGGATGGATATCTAATCAGAGAAAGCGAATGAAGTGAGCAGGTGTAAAGGCCGTAACTCTTGCAGCTGCGCTGAAGGAACGCTCGCGGCTGCTGCGGGTTGAACACGCGCGCAGCCTCGTGTTGTTTCCACCAGCGCAGCACATCTCATAGTTTCTTTTAATTAATGAATGTATAAAATATAAAAAGCTGAAGCCTAAAATGAACACGTCACCACCACATCAGCACCGAAAACATGGGGATTTTGTTTAGACGATAATCGCACGACCTATTCGATATTCTACAATTAAATCAACTAATTGAATATTCGAAAATCGTGACCCATCCCTAGTGCATTTGCGTCTGCCATGTAAGCGGTCAGATCAGATATTCCCCAGTAAATGCAAGTCGTGCGTCATTGAAAAAGAAATGGAGGCGAGTGGTGAACACAACAACTCAGGTGGACACGAACCGCGATCAAGGGCTCTACTTTTTTTTTTTTTTTCTCTGCCTTTCGAGAGCAATGGTTTGCTGACTTTTAACGAGAGTGCGGAGAGCAAAGCATTTAATAAATTATTTCGTCTGCGTCCATTGCATATCGTGCCGTTTTATTTCCTTTTCTGGGTCAGAACGTCTTGGGCTGTTTCGCCAGTGTATAGTGTAAATGCAAATATCGGATACGGGTCGCTTTTAAAAGATGATGTAAGCGGGTCGTCAAAAAAAAATTGTATATAGTCACCAAATCGTAATTGTGCATCGAGACCTGCAGTGTAAATGCGGCTTTGTATTGCATATGAGAAACCTCTAACAGCAAACAAAACGAAAGTGAAATGAAACTGCACTACTGAGCTGAGATTCACAGGCCATTTATAAGCAATACTAGACACGCTCAGAACAGGTACTCACTGGCCTTGATTCTCCATCACGGGACACCGTTACTACACGGCTCTGGGAGATCCAGTGAGAAAGTGCTTGAATGTGCAGCAGAATTAACATCGCAGTGGGATCTAGTGGGAATCATTTACATTCAGTGCAGAATTCTTATATCTGTGGTTATAAACCACAGACAAACATCGCTGGTGTGGAAACCATGGGAAACCTTGCATCATGAATGAAAGAGTTCTAGAAGGTTTTTCAATCCACAAATCACCAACAACTCTAACCATGGTATTGTTGCAGAAATAGAAATCGGAACATTTTTTTTTTTTACATAATTCATCTCCGGGTTCGTACAAACTTATGAGAGTGACATTCATGCACTTTTCGTGTTTCACACTTTTTCCAGCACTTCAAAGCTCTAAATATTATCCAATTTTAATGTTATCATTTGTAAAACTAAAAGTTTAAAGATGTAGAAAAACTAAAACTTTGCGGCAAACAAACACTTATTTAAAAAAAATTGCCTTGAAATTACCACTATAACCAGTAGATGGCAGCGGAGGGTCACTTTACAGCCGCTTTTCTACCGGTTCTTAGAATGTTAAAGGAACGGATCCAGTTGTGTTTCCACTTGAGCCTGGTATGGCACGGCACGATTACAAACCGCTCTTAGCCTGTAATTCTCGTTACAGTTGTCTAACCATGCGGAACTGTGCTAGTAGAATCTGGATTAAATTAACTTTGTTTAAAAATCCCCCCAGCGCTACCAGACCAGGTGCTGGCGCCACCATCTGTAGAACTATATATTGTTTTTTGTATTAACTTGGTGATAATATGCGCAGCTGAGTAAACACTGTATGTGTGTCGCATGAAGGCGGCTTTCTGCTGCTTGCAAACAGAATCTTTTATTAATCTTTTGACTTAAATGCACCATAATAGGCTAAAATGCATGTGCAGTGCACCCAAGTCCTTGTTGCTTTCACATTCGCATTTTCTTTGTGGCACCGTTTGAGTGCAACCAAACTCAGACCACCTTGTTCAGGTAGTCTAGGGTTACACATGACAACTTTCACATTAGCAATTTTTAATGCGAACCGTGCCCCGTTCCGAACTAAACTGCCAGTGTGAAAATGCTCTTGGTGGCACCAGTACTACTGCTCTCAAATGTTAGAATGGAGCCCTCCCTTTAAATTTAACTACACGGAACAGAACAAGAATGAAAAATTCCAAAATTAATTCATTTAAAGCAAAGCTAAAACAGAAACCGGCTCTTGTAGCCTACCTCTCTCATTCAGTATGAATCCAAATGTTTTCATATTTCAATGTATTTGGATGCTAAACTATTATTTATGTAAACTAGGCTCCACATAAAACATCATTCATATGCACAGAAATGTGGTGGTCACGCTCAACGGCACATATTGTACTACTGATTATTTAAATTGAGCACAGTGTAACTGTTTATGTGTTTGGTTGACTGTATTTTATTTTGATCGTGAACAGGCTGCCATGTCAAGTTTGCAAGTGCTGATATGTTGCGTGTGTAGGCGCCTGAAATTTTTTCTAATAAAAGCGGAAGAAACTCATTATCATACAAATAAGAGTTAAGACATCATTTCAAACTGTAAAAGGTACTTTTGTGTTCACTCAAACACAAAACATAGTGCTTTTGTAAACTAAAGAGAACAAACGGGACATAAATAATTTATTCAGATTTTCTCCATTCACAGAAGCACTGCTGGTGTGAGATGTGGTGGTGTATGAATCCTGATGTTCTGTTGTTCATGCTGCTATTTGCGCATGTAAAACTAAACCCTTGGAAAACAAATTGTTATTTTTTAATGGGTCACAGACACTTATCCATTCTAATTTAACAGTCTTGTCAGTTAATGATCGGTTGACACGTTTCGGTTGTTGGTTATGTTTGTGTATGTGTGTGTATATATGTATGTGTGTGTATATATATATATATATATATATATATATATATATATATATATATATATATATATATATATATATATATATATATATATATATATAAGGGAAAAAAAGTATCACGTGGTTTCTGTGGAAGCATTTACTGTTTTGTTACTATTATTTACTAGTCTTGTACAGTTTGTACATTATCGTTAAAAATACATTTCTATGGAGAGAATGAAATTCATTTTTACTTCCAAATTCTACTGTTGTGTTCTGTTGCTAGATTATAAAGAGAATTTTTCCTTGTAGGATGTGCATGTGAGGTCATTGTAGGTCATATGGATGGTTTCCTGTAAAAAAAGAAAAGACTAGTTTACAGTAAAAATGTTGTGCTTTTCTCATTGGCTATGATAAAGCAATCTAGTTGTTTACAGTTGCCAAACATTTACTGGTGTGTGGTCACAGGTGTTTGTGTATCTTCTGTTTTAAGCGGGTATTTCTTCTTATCAGAATTTACAGTCTGGATGATCCATTTTATAATTAAGCAATATGAGAGAGTCTAATGCTTTGTTTTTCTAAAGCTGTTTTTAATTTGCACTACCATTTAAAAAGTTTGGGGTAGAGTAAGAAAAAAAAAAAGAAGTATTTTATACTTAAGGCTGCATATATTTAATCAAAAAAACAGTAATATTGTGAAATAATTACTATTTAAAATAACTTTTATATTTTTAAATGTAATTAAACCTGTGATCAAAGCTGAATTTTCAGCATCATTACTCCAGTCTTCAGTGTCACATGATCCTTCAGAAATCATTCTGATATGAGGACCTGCTGCTCAAGAAACATTTATGATTATTATTGATTTAGAGATCGACCGATATTGATTTTTCATTAACGATAACAATTATTTGCATGTTTAGTGCCCGATGACTGACAATTATAACAACAGCACTGAACTGGACAATATGGAAGTAAAATAATGCCAAATGTTCTTGAAATAAAAAAGCTTGTTGAATTGCACTACTTTAAATGATATGCATCGCATTAGCCCTGCTTGCATTTTAATGCATTGTATTTTTAGGGCTTGCATTTTTATGGGCTGAAATTCAACATGGTTGCATATTTAAGATATTTAGTGAATATTTCAATTCAAAACTTTTCACACACATTTTCATTATTAATTCAATAACCCAAATTCACCTCTCAGATTTCACGTGTATTTATATATATATATATGTATATGGATATATATATATATATATATATATATATATATATATATATATATATATATATATATATATATATATATATATATATATATATATATATATATATACACACACACACACACACACACAGACACTGGTAATCATCACAAATACGTGTCGCTTCGCTCCATTTCTGTAAATCCATTTAATGAATGAATGACTCTCTCTAAACGTTGCTCTGGTCTTCGTCAACAGCCGCTTGCATTGCTGGTGAGGTCGACTAACACAGATGGAGATTATGCTCGGTAATCTACTGCTATTCCTGCTGTTCCCGGATGTGAACTGTTGAATTTTCTGTCGAATTTGTGGAAGTGAATTTGTAAAGCGAATTAAAATGGACCGAAAATTGCCTGTCGAATATTATAGGTTGTATTTTTAAACAATGAATTTAAGTAAAAAAATTTAAGTGAAATCTGAGAGTTGAATTTGGATTATTTAATTAATTATGTTTTGAATTTAAATATTCACATCTTAAATATGCAACCATGTTGAATTTCATCCCATAAAAATGCAAGCCCTAAAAATACAATGCAAGCAGGGCTAATGCGATGCATATTATTTCAAGTAGTGCAATTCAACAAGCTTTTTTATTTCAAGAACATTTGGCATTATTTTACTTCCATAGAACAAACGGTTTTATTAAACACTTTTTAAATACTGTAATTTTTGCTATTTCACTCCCTCCATGCATACAAACTAAAAACACAATAAATATCAATAAATAGTCTGAAAGAGTGCAAAAATATATACAGTGCACTGTCACTAAAAGTGTCTTGTTTCAATAAAATATTTGATAAGGTAAACAAATTTAATGAATATAGCATGTAAAAATAATTATAACAAATTAGAAAAGCATAAAACATTCTAAGCTGCCTGAATTAAAAAACCAAAACAAAACATTACTGCTGTTGCATCTTTTTATTTATAACAGCATCATATTAAAGGTGCACTGTGTAACTTTTCCGTCCTCTAGAGGTCGCCTATTCAAAACAAAGGCGTAGTTTGAAGCCAAGTTTGAGCGCAGAATCTTGAGACGTGGTCTTCACCTCACAGCCGGTGGAAAAGAATCGGGACTTGGGCAGAGATCATGTTCATGGATGTGATTATTAACGTTACTGTAGTGAAGCAGAGCAGGACTGAGTGTTGAGGAGCTGAGCGAGGCCGCCGGAGCGATTGTTAATAAGATGAACGCAACACACGCCTCGCGAGTAGCGGGTCTTTTATTATGCCACAGTCGCCGGCGCCATTTCCGCTTTTCCGGTCATGAGTATGAGGTAACGCAGCTCTGTTTATCATATTAGATACATCTGAGTGTGTTGAGAATGATGTTATGACGTTACTCTGTGCGTTCGCTCGGCGGCTGCTATGACACTTATTACACACTGCAGTGAGAGAAAAGCGTTTCTGCAGAATAAAACCAGAAACCGAGGGTAACACGGATATGACGTGTGACAGGCAACGCCCTCACACGTCCCGGTTCCTTGGTTAAAAAGCCAATTTTCTCACGATTTACAAATAGTTAGAAACAGTTGGGACATTGCATGTACTCAACTGAACAAAATGTATAACACTGGCCTATAGTGGTTTTTGGATATTTTACTGCAAAAATCTTACATGGTGCACCTTTAACAACAGGGAAGTTGTCTAATGTTTTTAAATGGATGACAGGGAACTCAACCATCCCCATAAATCTAAGCATTCTTTTTAAACTACAGTTTTAAAAGGTTTCTGTGTTGTTTGATAGTCAAGAGAACGGAACACGCTGGAATATGCAAACATTGTCAGGTAAATAAACAAAACTGCGAATACATCAGCGCAGTTACCAAGTCCATCTCATCTGGCATGTAAATCAGAATTATTAATGTTTCTGTCGGTCTCTAGATTATGAAATACCTGCTGCCGGAGTGCTGTTTTTATCTGTGCGTTTACACAGAACGTCTCTCGCAGAGATACTTAATTTCCATAGAGCTGTAATTACTGCAAAATAAAGGCTATACTTGGGTTATATGGTAGATGTTAACATAATTTAAGGAGTCTTAAACGAGTGGAAACGCGTGAGTCTTTTGGCGCCTCTCGTGGATAGTGCTGGGCAACAAACTCAAGCCCCTCTTCTCTTATATCGAAATCCTTCGTCATTTCTCTTTAAAAATACTCGTTTTAGACTCTAATTCATGACCGGTGTTTGGTTTTGCTCTATCTTCTGCGTTCGTCAGTACACATGCTTCAAGGGTTACTCTTTCGCCATAAATCAATGCGTACAACAATCCGCCGGAAGTTAGTTCTTTTGGTCTATAAAGTTTTAAATTTGGATATTTTTCTTACACAAACGCGCCGCTTCGCTTCAGAAGCCCTTTATTAACCTCCCGGAGCTGTGTGGAGCGGTTATATGATGGATAGATGCACTTTTATGGACTTCATGAACGAGACAACAATTCACTGCCATTATAAAGCTTGGATTAGCCAGGACCTTTTTAATATAACTCTGATTATTATTTTAACCAAATGCATTAAATATCATTCTTCCACTTTAAGATACAATTACTGATATATAAACAATAATATTGTACACATTGTTTTGCACATGGTTATTTAATAAACCATTTTGTTTGCATATTTCCAGAATAACTGCATTGTGTTGTTTTTACCTGTATACTTTATAACATTTTACTCATACTGTCCTTTCCTTCTCAAAGACTCATTTATATTCTTTGTTTGTTTTACCATAAATTATCATATATTGATTGTCTAATTAAATGTTACTTTGGTCCTGTTTAATAGTTATTTACTTATTTTGATTTTTCAGGGTTTTTCTCTGCTACAGTGTCTTTTATCTTCAAGTTTGGCTAAAATGAAATTGCTTTTTTTGTTTTACATTGGGTGCATCAGAACATCTCTGACTGCCCTTTAGATGCCTGTTAGATTTCTACCATGGGAGCTCTTGTAATGCAGAAAGCATGGGCTTATTGCGCTATGTTTGTGTGTACAGTGTTGAACCAGCTGCCCCTGCCCTCCCCTTTACCGGGCACCACCACTAAGAGCCTGCTGTACAGCGGGCGTGTAGCTGAGGAAGTGGGGCGTCTGATGGGCTGCAGAGATGAAACTCTAGTCTCTCAGCTTGCCAGTGGCCTCAGCCAGGTCGCCTCGGAGCACATGTGAGTTTCTGCTTACATTTGCCCTGTACATAAACCACACACCTGCATGCCTGTTCTGTCTCTTCCTGTCTAAAGGCCTGGGTATACTTCATTTTCCACATTCCACACAGCTTTCAAAGTATACTTAACAGCGGATAAGCACAGATGGATGTGTTCAACACATGCACCGTACAATTTCTTTTTTTATGCTCTCCCAGACGTCAGAGGGCAACATTGAGTCATGGCATTTACACGACATTCACTCGGAAGGATAGAAGAGGAAAAGTAGTGGATCCTCCATTGCATGCAAAGTTTAGAAAAAGAACCAAAACAGAAACAATGGAAAAGGATATGCTGCTTTGTTTACTGTTTTGTATATCTCTTTACTAGGGCTGCCACTACTTATTTTTATGTCGATTAATCTATCAACTAATTTATTGATTAATCTAAACAATTAATTTTCCACCGAAAGTCAACAGTTTTACTTAAAAACGTTTAATTTAACTTGCAGCTTTGGCATTCAGTAGTGTACCATTAAAAAAAGTATAAATGCAAACAAGCCCTTGACAAAATGTAAAACTAAAAGAGTAAAAATTTTAAAAGAATTTGTAAACAAACATAACAAAAAAGAAAATCAGCAAATATTTTTTATACAGATTCGATACAAAAACTATCTGTGAAATGAGATGCTAGTAACACAAAGAGTCTCAACTGAGCTGAAAGCGCCTGGCTGTTTGACACTGTTTTGGCAGCGCAGCGTTTTTTCTTTTCAGTTGAGACCTTTTTTTTTTTTTTTATCTATGGTTGAGACATATCCGCGGAAGTGTTACTAGCATCTCATTTCACAGATGGTTGGTAATTTTTATATATAAAAATGCCGATATGATGTAAATTATTCCCTCTGGCCCTTTTTTTTTTTTTTTTTTTTTTTTTTTTTTTTTTTTTTTTTATTGTTCCGTTATTATGCTTGTTGTCATTGTTTGACGTTGGGTCTGTGTTGTATTTGTCCCGCCCCTCCTCCGCTGTGATTGGTCGGCTGGGTGAAAAGTGACAGTGATGAGCTCAGTTTTACTCAGTTGAACATTTTTCAACTCTCGGCGAATTGATGCTCAGCGCCTCGCTGGCTCATGGTGTTCTGAAAACGCTGCGCTCCCATTGAAAACAATTGGATATGCCAGCGAGCCACATGGAAAAAACCATCACGCTTTAGTGGACACGCGGCCATACGGTGGTTCTCAATTCCAGTGCTTATGACTCGCGACCCTACCTCTCTTGCTTCAAAAAGTATTTAGTAGCTTAAAAGACAGCAGATTTTAATATTTCTGCCTGCAAAGTTAATTTAATGGACACACACTAACATTGTGGTTGTGGCTTTGTCTTTTCCGGCGGCCCATCATCTAGAATAGTCCCGTTATTCAGATGTTCATGTATTGAGCTTGTGCTGCTGTGTACAAACCACCTTTTTATTAGCAGCTAATCTGAAGTACTTCCATACATTAGACCCTTTCGGCCTTTGAAAACTCGTTTGACATCGCATTCGACTCTGCCATCTGCCCGCCAACTTTGACGTAACGCGTGTAACGTTAGCTCATATTAGTGGTGTGAAGAAAACGGTTGTTATTTTAGTCAAAGTGTGGAAATGATATTTAAAAGGTAAAATAATATCCAATGATCAGTCGATTTAAAAATATTGATGTTGACTAATAAGCGTTGACGCAGTCAATTGTATCGACCAATCGCGACAGGCCTACTCTTTACGCACTCTTCTTGGACTTGTACAGTACATCACAACTGTGTGTACAGTGTGACTCTTGGTGCCCTATCATACGCCTGCCGCAAAGGGTTTTTTGCTAGTTTCAGCCTGACACAGTTATCACTGATCCATTATTTTTTGTTATTTAAAGTGTTCGTTAGTAATATGCCCTATACTCAACTAGCATAATAAAGATTCCTCTCTGGAGAAGCATTCAGTCTTTCCGCTTGCAAATTCCGCCCTGTAAATAGCGAATCCGCCATGGTGCAAGCGCAGCTGGCTTTTAAAGGGAATGGGAGATGAGACTCTGATTGGTTTGTTACACGTTATGCCCAAAACACACCCATGACTTGTTAAGAGACTAGGTACAACCTTTTTGGACCATGCGCCTGGTGTGTTGACTGTTTTTTCTTGTCATTAAACTAGCAAAAGTGGATTCACTGTCCCTAAGTGCACCTGTGCCATGTGCTCAGAACGTTAAAATAGGGCCCTTGCTCTCAACATTCACCTTGCGCACCATCCGCATGGTCACAAAAATTGGACTGCACACAGACATGTGCGTGGTTGTTGGCGGAGTGCGGACCCTCCATATTAAATTACGTCACATCGACAGTGCTTGGCCTGTCACAGAACGTGGACAGCTGAAGTATACTTCGGGCTTAACTCCCATCATTTCATTAATCATCCAAAATTTGCCCAACTCTGTGACATTCCGTGATATACAATAAATTCAATTTTCCGATGATTCTGTCTGCATTTTCTGCATTGTGGAAATCATAGGCCCCTGTGTACTCTATCAGTGGTCTGTGAGTGTTTCAAATGTGATATGTTTTCCACAGAGAGCTGAAGGACAACCTGGGAAGTGAAGATTTGGAGGGAGATGTTCCAGTTCTGCTGCAGCTTTTGCTGTCCAGGAACCCAAGCATCTTCAGAAATAAGACTTCCCCCAGCACTCCCCAGTATCCGGCCCAGCCGGGTAAGGGTAATTTCAAGTACATAGGGAAACGGATATTACTATAAGGTTAAAGGCTTTTGTAACCGGGGGTTGCCAGTTTGCTGTCAGGTCACTCAGTGGTAAAGATCAAGCAAAAGTTTAGTCTCTCTTACAAAGTATTTATTCCGCACAATCATATTAACTTACAATAGACCAAAGACTTGCAATTGATTGGGTAAGTAAATGGACTAATTTATATGAGGCCTCCTATTTCCTTTTACCATACGTTGACACTTCTGTGCCATCTTCAAGGGTTGGTTCACCCAAAAATGAAAATTACCCCATGATTTAATCCACACATGAAGTAATCCACATGGATCCAGGGGGTTAAAAAGGCCTTCTGAAGCGAAGCAATGCATTTTTGTAAGAAAAATATCCATATTTAAAACTTTATAAAGTAAAATATCTAGCTTCCGCCAAACTGTCTTCCGTATTTAATTTATGAAGAAGGTGTAACTCCTCTCGCATTTCAAAACGCTTACGCTACATCCTACTTCCTACGTTGTGTCAGTTACGCTTTAGTTGAAATCTGGAAGGCGGTCTGGCAGAAGCTAGATATTTTAATTTTTTATAAAGTTTTAAATATGGATATTTTTCTTACACAAACCCCTTGATTCACTTCAGAAGGCCTTTATTAACCCCCGGAGCCATGTGGATTACTTTTATAATGGATGGATGCACTTTTTTGGGCTTCAAATTTTGGTCTTCCATTCACTGCCATTATAAAGCTCGGAAGAGCCAGGACATTTTTTTAATATAACTCCGATTGTAATCATCTGAAAGAAGAATGTCATATACACCGAGGATGACTTGAGGGTGAGTAAATCATGGGGTAATGTTTGTTTTGGGTGAACTATCCCTTTCATCTACTTTGTCTTCCCCATTTTATAAATATCTTTACTCCCACCCAAACATGTAATGATATGTGTGTCTGCCTACAGAATGTTTCATTTTCTCTCTGCAGCTTGTGTCTTTCTGATAAGACATTACCATTAGGGCTACAGAAAGAGGCATCGTTTTTATTTGACCTTGTAATGTTCCGTTATACTAAGAAAATAACAATATTGAAACGACAGAAAGGAAAGTAAACCAAATGAGTTATTTCTCTGTAACATAACATTTAGTTCATACACACATGCGTGTTAATACAATCAGTATATAAAATCAAGGAGCTTTGTTAATAAAAAAAGCATACAAGTTAATGTTTCCACATCCAATGCACTTGGCACTGCTCCATTCTTCATTAACAGCCTTTTTACAAAACCTGCATTGCATTGACCACATCACAAAACAATCCAAGCTGATGTGTCAGAAAATGTTGTGTGTGAAAGTTTATATGTTTGCAAACTCATCGAATTTAAAAATGTCCTGCTTTATGTTCTGTGACTTCATTGCGATGACTTAATGACTGATTTATGTCATTCTTTCCTATTTTAGCAGCAAGGCTTGCCATTTTTAAAACTTTTAGTAAACCTCTCAAATGGAGTTGTGTTGTTAGAGTTGCTTTTCTACTTGTTCTTCTCATCCAGACCATTTTTCACATTCTTGTTTTTCGCAGGTATAAGTCAGCAATCAATGGCACCGCCATACAAAATCACACATGGCTCCATGCAGGGAAGCCCAGCCCCTGCCAGTTACCAGCAGGCCTCGATGTCCCACAGCCCCTCTGGGTGAGTCCGCTTTCTGATTCAGTTTTCATGTGGGGGACTAACTCGTGTTTCTATTTGTCACGTCAAGTTGCTTCTTGTTGTACAAAACTAACCAAAAACTGCTGTTATTTACGATTATTCCCAGCATCCAGCATGCTTCAATAACAATGTTACGTGTGGGGTTTAATTAGGGCCCAGGCACCGATGGTGTGTGGACCCTATTGAAATTGCTCTGTCTATTATTGTTATTCTCTGAAATGAATCGCATTTTTGAGGGCCTAAACGCACTCTGAAAATGTGTTTCAGAACTAGGCATGGCAAAATGGCTCTATAGCACCACCTACAAAAATTCAGTTAAGCGCCGTTCGAAGTATGAAATTCGGGAGACACAAAGTCCCCTGGAGCAAAATCTGAAAACCCAACAGGAAGTGAGAGATTTTAGCAGTTTTTGACATTTCCAGGCGTTTAACGAACTCCTCCTAGAGATTTAATCAGATCAACATCATATTTGGTCAGTCTAATCTAAAGGCCTTTGCGATGTTAAATTGCGAAGATCTTGAGTTTGCGCTGAAGGGGCGTGTCCGTGGCAGCCTGACAAAATTCGACGTTTCGCCATGAAACAGGAAGTTTTCTAACTCGGGCATACAATGTCCAATCTGCCTGAAGACATCTACACGCCAATATTCAGTTAGTTATAGCCCCACCCGCTGGCAGCAGGAAATGGCATGCTTTACACTGTAATTCACTCCCAGAAACTCAAAATGTCATGAAGCATCAAACATGCTAGAAACATGTTAAATCATGCAAACACTTGGCTAAATGCTAATGTATGCGATTTATGCCACTAAACAGGAAGTTGTTGCAACTCGGGCATAGCCTGACAAGCCAGACCCACATCAAGATGTTGGGTCTGGGATTTTACCATTGGCAGGGCTCAGTCAGAGGGGCGGGATAAACGGTTGTCTTTCAAATTCCCTCTGCATGCAATAGGATAGCGCTACAACCAACCAGAGCAATGAAGAAGGTGAAGCTGAGCTAGTTGATTGATTAAACTTTCGCCGTATCCAGTCGGCAAAACTCCGAACACATCTTCCTTTCTTAAGAATGACTTCAGTGCCGTTCTTTGTTCTTTTCTCAAAGAAAAGTTTAACAGTTTTCCCAGAGTCGCGGCCAAAGCCGATTCGAAAGGCCGCTGTTCGCCAGCTTCTTTGTTTTTAAGTAGCACGTGGAACCTTGGCAACTCTGCCGCCATTATGTTAAGCCCGCCCACCGACTCTATACACGATGTGATTGGCCTGACCAGAGTTTGGTTTTTCCAGCTCGCAGGTCTACCGAGAGTTGCTAGACTACACTAGCGGGAAATTAGATTTGCTGCCGCTAGGGTGCGTCTAGATTTCTAGGCTAACTCAAGCATGCAATGTCCGATCTGCCCCAAACTTCACATGTTTGATAAGAGTCCTGACCTGAACACATCTACATGACCATATTCAGTTTTAGTAATAGCATCACCCAGTGGCAACACGAAGTGTCGTGTTTAACACCGTGATGCACTTCTAGCAACATACTAAAATATGCAATTGAGTACTAAACATGCTAGAAACATTCTAAAACATGTTAGCAACACTTAGCTGAATGCTAAAGCCTGCTATTATCATCACGAAACAGGAAGTTGTTGTAACTCAAGCATACAATGTCCAATCTGCCTTAAACTTCACGTTTGATAAGTGTCATGGCCTGAACAAATCTACATGCAAATACAAATGGTTGACGTAGTCCTCTTATTCTTATATACTCTAATGCATATTGCCCACTGTGCTCTGTTTCGGGTGCAAAACCTAAAACGCAATATTGCTTAGTGTGAATATCACATCGCGAAGGCTGTGATTTTGAATAAATGTGCTGCGTGTTCAGAGTGAAGAGTGGCACTGTGTTCATCACCCGAGCAGCTCATGAGTATGTGTTTTTCAGTGTCTCAGCAGCCTGGTTCAGAATAAATACTGCTCCACAGTCCACACAAACTCATATTCTCTGAATTTGTCACTTATAACATGCCTTTAGAAACGCTACATGCAGCAACCATCTACCCAAACTTGTATTGTGAAGTTCTTGTAAACCAGCTGTTATAAACAAAAGAGAAACTTTAAGGGCTCCCTGCAGTTTTACGACAAAATAAAAGCTTGATGGCTTAACATTTAAAAAAAAAAAGTTGTGAAATCTTACAATAGTAATATTTCTTATTTTGTTGAATTATTTTACAGGGTTTTTTCTGCATGGAGGAATATATAGCGGTCACCTCCGTCAAATTTTGCGCGCCTCTGTCTGACAACAAAACTCATCCAGGTGGTCACGTGCAAGCTTTACAACAGCGTCCATTAGGGCTTTTAGTCCAAAAATCTGATGAGCATTTGCAGCTTCTAGCGCTGTCTGCCTGTTTACTCTTCCTCAATTGCTTCTATGACTCAGAAGCTCGTTCGCTGCTCATGTCGCTCATATTACTCATTTATAACCTGCCTTTCTCTTCCTTTGATGAACTCCCACTATACTTCCGCATTCTGTTATGTTAATAACAAACCCAGCGAAGCGTTTCTACACATGGAACATGAAGCTAGTAAACATGATTGCGACAGTATATGATTTGAATGTGATTTAAGCGATTTGGGTTTACATGTGAAATGCTAAGCATTTGTAGTGATTAGCTTGGTATAAAAGACTACATATTTAAAAAAAAAAAAAACATATTTAATGATATGACCAAAAGCCATATTAGATCGCAATCGGAAGTTATTACAAACACTCAATCATGGTTTGAAATGTGTTTTGAGTAGTATTAATCCTATAAATTGTCTTGTGTGTCATGATGCTAATTGGAGCTCTAATGCACCTGTCACCCTGCCCTTTGGCAGTGTAGTTGAACATAAACGTAACGTAAGGTCGTTCATTTACACAGTGCAGAACCAGAGGCAGAACATTTCAGCCTCCTGTTTTTCCAAAGTCTTTGCTTTAGCCAGTTGAAGGCATGGCACAAGTGCATGTGTGCACATGATCAGGATGGTACCACCTCCATCTCATTTTGTGCCAGGAAACCCTCAGATTTAGTCTTTTAATTTGCTGATAATAACATGATATTCTATTGTGGCAAGAGTTTTTATTTTACATTTCAGTGTTGGCAAGTAGGTTTAATAGTCTCTTTATTGATAATGTCCTCTCCTGTTCCTTATGATAGGCGTTTTGTGGCGGGACAGTCTGGTTCTGGTGGACGGTTTCTGCCTCAGCAGGGCAGCCCAGTGCCCAGCCCATATGCCCCCCAGAGCCCTGCTACCGGCTACAGACAATACCCACACCCTCCAGCCTACAGTCAACACCAGCACCTACAGCAAGGTCTGCACAAAGACGCACACATGCTCTTCCATGCATCGAGATCTTTCTCAATTTTCTGGCTCATTTACACTTCATTCTGTTTTTTCCCAGGTTCAGTAGCAAGTCCGATGATTCCAGGAGGCATGAGAAATGTTCATGAGAATAAGGTAGAAGTTCTAAGGCTGTCCTGATTTTTATATTTGGGTGATGATTAATTGTCTAAGAAATAATTGTGATTTATGATTTTTAGAGCTTTGACTATTGTTGATTAATTGTCATACTTTTTGTGTGCATTTATTTCAACATGTCAGAAATACACATATATATTACACACATATACATATACACAACTTAACTGCCGGAAATAAGAGGAGCGAAGTGACTAAATTATTGCGAAATCAGCAGAGCAACATCGTTTGAACGCAATAATTGTGGTTATCTGAAATACCTGTGGTTAAATTAAATAACCGTGATCAGATGGTCTTAAGAAGCTGTTCTGATTGTGTTTTTCTCTGTAAACTGCTAGGATCAGATGAGGACGGGTTTCACGTCTCACATATTGCAGTCATCTCCACCTTACACCCCTCCTTGCGATGGGGCTCAAGACCTGCATCTGGGCTCCCCGGACAAGCAGCGCGGTCTGAAGCCTAATGAGGGAGAGCGGGACACCGCTGAAAAGGCTGCGGTGTATGATATTGTGGGATCACCGGCAAAAGACACACTAACTCACACTAAGCTGATTCTGAGGCAGTCACGGACGAGGCCAGCGGACGTCGATCTTGGGGGAATGTACCCAGGTTCGGACCCAGAAGGAGAACTTGTGGAGGCTCTTGCCGCAATAGAAAGGATGGAAAGTGAAGCGGCCATGGAAACGGACCGTGGTGCTAAAGAGGTGCAGGACAAAGGTATGATACAGGATGTCATTTAAACACATTGTCTTCAAAACTAATATTTGCGCTGATATGGGAATCTTGAAAAAATAAAATACTTTTATGTTATGGCGTATGGTTACTGACATATCAGTCATTCCTGAACCCTGCTCAGGCTGAACTGTTTAGCAATACATTTTTGTTCACATGTTGAAAGAAGTCTCTTATGCTCTCCAGGGCTACATTTATTTGATAAAAAATACAGTAAAAACAGTAAAATTATTAAATATTTTTATTCTATTACTATTTCTATGATTACATATTTAAATTTTTTTTTAATATCATTAATTGCACTGAACATTACTTTAGTACACATCATCATAAGCATGACCTGGGGCTACATGCTGCGTTTCGGCACAGTGCCACCTACTGGTCCGGAGATGCGAAAAATGCTATTTTTGCTTCTGAACTTCTGAACGGTTTGCCAAAAAAACATAAGTGGTCTAGTTAGACCACTTGTTAGACCTCTAGTTAGACCACACCTCCACCTCCATCACCCTGAGTGTGGGAGCTCCACAGGGCTGTGTCCTGAGCCCCCTGCTCTACTCTCTCTACACGCATGACTGTTTGTCCACACACAGCTCCACCTCTATCATCAAATTTGCTGATGATACTGTTGTCCTGGGCCTCATTTCCAACAACAATGAGACGGCATACTTGGACGAGGTGGAGCATCTAACATCATGGTGCCAGGACAACTGTCTCTCTCTGAATGTTGGCAAGACCAAAGAAATGATTGTGGACTTCAGGAAGAGACAGCAACGGACATACTCCCCCTCATGATCAGCGGGTCACCAGTAGAGAGTGAGCAGCTTCAAGTACCTGGGAGTAAACATCTCCGAGGACCTGACCTGGACTGCTCACATTCAGACACAGGTGAAAAAGCCAGGCAAAGACTGTACCACCTGCGCCAGCTGAGGAAATTCAGGGTTTCACCAGCTATCCTGAAAACTTTCTATTTAGGGGCGATAGAAAGTGTTTTAACACAGTGCATCACAGCGTGGTATGGGAACAGCACCAGTCATGACCGCAAAGCCCTGCAAAGAGTAGTGCGCTTATCCGAGCGTATCTCAGGGTCAGCTCTCCCGTCTCTGCAGGACGTCTACACCAAACGCTGCAAAGGTAGAGCTACCAAGATCATCAAGGACTCTAATCACCCTGCAAACCCTCATTTCACGCTGCTGCCATCTGGTAAGCGCTTCCGTAGCCTGATGGCCAAAACTGAGAGACTCAGGAGGAGCTTCTTCCCCCAGGCCATCAGACTCCTGAACTCAGTCACTTAACATCACGTGACTTCACGTCAGGATAAACATCGATACACTGACATTGCACTGCACTTTCTGTTCTCGTTGTTACTGTGTAACAACCTGTCATAAACCTGTTTGCACATTATACTCTTTATACATTTGTTAACCACATATTTATAAGTCTACAGTTTACTCACTGCAAAGTCTACTTCAATTATTTTATTCCACTTTATCCTTATTTGTTACCTTTTTTTTCTTTGACTTGATTATTTATAATTCTACAGATATAGACATATATATATATATATATATATATATATATATATATATATATATATATATATATATATATATATATATATATATATATATATATATATATATATAGAGAGAGAAGTACTTTTTTTATATCCTATTTCTATTATAATTTCTTCCTTGTGTTTTTAACTGTGAATTTGCACTGTCCATGGAGCGGACCTGTTTACATTTCACTGCCGGTTGTATATTCTGTATATAACTGTGTATGTGACAAATAAAACTCTTGAATCTTGAATCTAGATTCGGGGCGACGTGCTGAGTTTAATGATATCCATTTTTACCATATCGGCTATTTTGGGCGTCAACCATTTTGAAATTTGTAGTAAAGTGCTGTATTTCATTTACATTTATGCATTTGGCAGACACTTTTATCCAAAGCGACTTACATTGCATTCAAGGTACACATTTTTACATTTTTGTCAGTTCTTGCTTTCCCTGGGAATCGAACCCATGACCTTGGCGTTGTTAACGCCACGCTCTTATTGTTTGAGCTACAGCTCAGCTACTGGTTCAGGCTCTGGGGCTCCAGGTGGGGGAGGAGGGGCTAACACAGGGCACAGGCTGGCCCCTCAAGAGGCCATGAACGCATTAGCGTATCGTTATGAAACTCTGTATGGTTCATTGCTATGATGCCCTGAAGGAGCATGAGAAGTTCAGAGTCAGCGCCACCTGGTGGTAAAATCAAATATTCACATGCTTATAACTTTGGATTTAGTTGACCTATTTTCTTTGAAAAAATACTATTTTATATGGGAAGCTTATTTTTTACCATTTTCATATCTTGAAAATTACTATTAAACCATTTAACTGAGAGTATAAATCTGTCAAAATTGTTAATGTTGGTTAACCAGTTAATTATGAGCATCCTTAACTGTCACTTTTGATCAATTTAATGCCTCCTTGGTGAAAAGAAGTATTAATTTATTAAACAACAACTTTACAGCGGTAGTGTAACTAATGCAAAATCAAAAGAAAGAAGAAATTGCATTTTGCAAAAAGAAAATCCTGCTTCAGGACCTTGCTGTATTTTGACATTTATTTTTATAAATAAGATTTTGGTGGTTTAAAATATGACCTGTACACGTGAAATTCAATGTCTCATGCATGTTTCTTTCTCTCTGTAGATAAGCCTTTGAAGAAGCGTAAACAGGACTCCCACCCACAGGAGCCTGGTGCAGCTGGCACAGCTGGTTCAGGCTCTGGGGCTCCAGGTGGGGGAGGAGGGGCTAACGCTGGGCACAGGCTGGCCCCTCAAGAGGCCAGTGCTGCGGGCACCAGCGCCAGCCGACCGGGCTTGCAAGTGAGTTTGGAGCAAGCAGGAAGAGTGGAGGACGCATGCATGGGCATGCCTATCCCTGCCAGCGAAGCTCAGCGCTGGCCTCAGGAGCCACAGGAGGGCGTCACCCCGAAGGCTGTCAAACACAAGCACGACCACGCTCCAGAACACCGGCATCGCCATGATGACAAGCAGCCCGATACCCCGCGGCAGAAACATAGACCTGAAGGTCGGCATGCTGATGGTGGCACGCAGCGTGCTGCTCAGTCTGGGAGTAAACCGGTCGAACTTCCTCCATACATGCTGGGTGATAACACCAGTTCGGGAGTGCTTAAGAACTTCACCATTCCCAAAATCAGAAAAGGGGGCGATCACGGAGGCGGAGATCTTCCAGAAGGCTGGAAACAGCCGTGTGTGCGGCTAGAGAGACTAGAACCCGAGATGGATGTGAAGAAGAGCGTCAAGCCTGTGGTCGTTCTGCAGAAACTCTCCATAGATGAAGTGCAGAGGCTTATGAGAGAGAGAGACTCACGTGGCTCCAAGTCCGGCAAGAACAGACTCTCCTCTGGGAGATCTGGGAAAGGTAGGGGAACTCCTTTTATCTTTGTTTTATTCCAGTTTGAATGACGGTTTCCCACTCTGAGAGCATCATGATGGTTTTTCCTTTTGAATTGGACGAACAGCCAGCCATGGAGAAATATTACTTGGCTACTTGTGTAAGGGCAGTTATGCACATTGTTTCTTGGGTTTTCCAGCTGGTAAGAGCTGAACCATTAACGCTTTGGGGTTTTTAACACTTTGAAATGGCTCTTGTAAGTGGATGTCACTGAATAGTGTCTCATTTATATAGCCAGATATTGTTGTGTGAGAAATCGAAATAAAGAATAGGGATACAGCGATTAACCAAGTTCTCAATTAACTGCGCTTAACAATGTCACGGTTAATTAACCGTAAAGGCTCTGCTACACCAAGTGTTTCTTTTGCACGGATTGGAACTGTTGCAATTTGCACAAAACGAAAACAAAGTTACACTAGCGGTGCGTCCCTATAGAGTGCCGTGCTTTTCAGAGACACGGAGGCTACTACTGTACACACTGGATTAACTATGGCAGAGGGACCAAACAGCGACACTATATTTCCACCAAAGAAATGCCTGAAGTCGGTAGTCTATAGCTTTTTTTTGTTTGTTTTTTAAAACAACCATTATTTTAGAACGCATAATTTTTTCCATGCCAACGCGTCATGGAGTCACAGTACAGATAAGTATCACGTTTATTTCGTTTTTCCTTTTTGTTCAAAATATTTACAAACTGGTATATCATGAATTGATGTATTCCAAAGTGAATGTGGTTTGACGTTTAAACACCTTGATAATGATCATGTTAGTTAATATAACGTGCGATGAGTTTGCAATTCAGAGGATCTGTTTGCATTACGTAAATTCATAAATTTTCCCCAAAAATGCATAGAAGTGGCCAGTGAACATGGGAGAGCAAACTTTGTTTTATGCACAATGTGTATCTGATATGAATAAAATATTTATTCGAATTATAATTGAAAGCATTATTATTGCAGCTTTCATAGATAGTGTATGGAATTTAAATTTAACAAACTATACATGTCTTTTAGTAATTCATTTTAATCTATATAACCTCAAATAAACATTATGTGGTTGAATAGTGATATATGAATAGTAGGGGTGTAATGATATATCTTTAAACTATATATATCACGATATAAAAATATGACGATATGTATCATTGATGGAAACGATATGATTCGCGATAGTCGTTTTATCTCTTTATCGCTCAACTTGCTGTAGTAGGCCTATTTATAAGGAATAATTCACCCAAACACAAATTTACAAATGTACCACAAATGTAAATTCTGTCATCATGTACTCAAGTCGTATTTCGTTTAACTTCCAAACACAAATGAAGATATTCTTTATGAAACCTGAGGGATTTCTGTCTCTCCATTTATAGTCCATTCCTCTCAAACTTAAAAGATCCAAAAATGTCGTAAAGGCATCGTAAAAAGAACTAGTCGAGTGGTCTAATCCAAATCCAAGTCTTCTGAAGACACACGAACGATGGCTTATGATGAACAGATTTACCACAACGCGCATACTGTAGTAAACACGGATGTTGAAATGAGTGCGTGACATGCGAAAACAACATGCGAGTGAGTAAATGCAGAATTCAAATTCTTGGGTGAGCTAAACTTTTACAGTTTGAGAGCGGTCATTTTGACACTTTCTTGCGACTAGAACTGTGATTGATTGCTCTGATCATCTGAAGAGCACACGCTTCACTCTTCAAAGTGAGAGCGCAAACATTTAAAGCGGCACTCCTCAGACTCAAAGCGTAAGCATCATTTAAATAATCAGATCACATTTAGTGTAGGTAGTATGATTATTCAAAGCATTTTAGATGGTTTATTCTTATATGTATAGTGCATTAATGGCGAGAGAGGCGGGACAAGCGAGCACGGGAGAGAATGCTGCCTGCATTGAATGCGTGAGGGGAAAAAAAATACGTTTACGGAGTTTCATTGACATTACATTAAACGACTATATATAATGTTGAATATAATGTATAATAATGCAATGGGGGAATATTTGTGGGACCTGATAATAATACACTAATAATAATTATAATAATATTTTAATAATTGTAAAAATAAAAAAAAATCTTTATTTTGGCTTTACATATCGTATCATGAGTTCAGTATCGAGATTTATATCGAATCGTGACACGAGTATATCGTTACACCCCTAATGAATAGTGATATATGAAAAACAATGAGCGTGTCGTCACTGGCTCAGCGCCAGCCAAAGCACGGAAACACGTTTGAATTTATCAGTGACAAACACACAAACCAAAATAATAGACATGACTTTCTCAGGTCACATGTAAAATTAGATGAATTATTAAAAAGATTATTCAAATGAATATGTATGGATGATATTTGGTGACGGTAACAGCTCAGTTTATTCCCCTCATATTGACATGGATGTTTACAGAGCAGAGGTCGCATTTCTTTAATTCCAAAGGGAGAGATGGACTTTTGTCTTTATACTTTTTTTTTAACCATTTTTTTAACCATTTTTTACCTTATTTGGTTACGGTGTTATTTCTGGTTCAAAAGGCAGCAAAAATATCGAAAATAAAATAAAAAATTTGATTTTATACATTGTGAAATTAATGAATGCATAATAACCGTGATAATCGTGAAACCGTGATTATTTCTCAGACTATAATCGTACCAACAAAATCTATAATCGTTGCATCCCTAATACATAAACGAAAAATGGTAATAGTACTATTAAATAAATGGTTGTATTTGTATGTCTTTTTTTTTTTTTTTTTTTTTAAAACGTAATACTATATAATTAGTAAAGGCTGATGTTTTTGATTGTTGAATTGCTGTTGGTATGATTGTCATGATCAGATCTGTTTTAGTGTTATGTAGTAATTGTTAATATTTTGAATTTGGTTTTATTTTTAGATTTTCAGTTTGCGGTTTAGTAATTTTGTTTTGCTTTTGTCACTTGTTTTCTTTTTCTGAATATTTGTATTAGGGCTGTCAACGTTAATGCATACGATGAATTAAAAATCCTTAGTGCTTTAAATTAATTTAACGCAAATAAATGAATGAAGCACAAACAAATTGCTTCATTAACATAATTGACGTCACACAGTTAGATGATCTTAGAAGTCGGGAGTTTATTAAACTGAGCATCTGCAATGGCACAAGCACCTGTAACACCGGTAGGCAGAAATTTCTATTCTAACCCTTTAACCCGGTTTCACTTCTTCTATGTTTGTGATCAGATCATTTTAAGCCACTAAGTTCTAATTATCCCATAAGCAAATTAATTCAATCAGTCCAAAACAGCCCTAATGTATAGAAAACTTATTGGCTTATTACATCAGAGATGGCAGAGAGAACAGTGACTCGCTGGCCAGGTTTCAGTGAATTACTTGTTTCAGTGTCTGTTTAGCTTTAAAACACAAGCTCTGTCATATTCTGTCATTGTTTCTGAAGAGTGCAAGGCCTCACGTATCGCGCTGTGTGAAATACAGACTGAATGGAGCATCAAAACATCCCATCGCTGTATGGCCAGATGATATGCAAAGTATGTTTTTCGGCTGGATGAAGCAAACAGCTTCTCGCTAGTAAAGTTTTGATGGATGAGAATTGTATTCAAGGTAAAGACGCTTTCAGAAATGTACAGTAAGCGTG
Source organism: Paracanthobrama guichenoti (assembly GCA_018749465.1). Taxonomy (NCBI): domain Eukaryota; kingdom Metazoa; phylum Chordata; class Actinopteri; order Cypriniformes; family Gobionidae; genus Paracanthobrama; species Paracanthobrama guichenoti. The sequence continues at coordinate 4,112,641 of CM031947.1, read as the reverse complement.
CGCGAGTCTGTTATTATTGATGCGCAAAACAAACCGTGTAGGCTATATGTGCTTTCAATGCACTGATCACACATTCAATTTATGCACAGACACGTTTCAGTACATTGTTTCCACAAACATTTTATTTTTCCGTGTATATGTTGCTGTGTTTAGTAATTCTGAATTTATCCGTGTACTGTAGTATATAATGCAGTCAGGTCAAGACCGTTGGTGTAGTTTTTTTTTTTTTTTTCATCTCCATGTGGTTCTGCTCAGTATCGCAACTTGACATGTCTAAAACGTAAACAAGCTTTAAAATAGAGATGCACTGCCGAAAATTATCAGCCGAAAATAACATTGTCGTCCTTTTTACTCTTTCGGACAAAAAACGAAAATGTATGCCGCGCTGCCCCCCAGTACTCAGGTTTCACTCTCATGCGGCATTTTTTGTAACTTTGCGAGCAGCACCACTTCCGAAGATGCACAGTGGTGAATGCAGAAGTGGTGAAGTCAAGCAGTCTGACACACAGCTCGTTAACGGCGTGTTATTACAGGTTATTACAGGCCAGGAAATCCAAACACACTACTATCATCAACCTCAAATATGGCTTATTTGAAATATGTAAGTAGTAGCAACTTTACATGGCTGCACACTCTAACATTAACCTAGGTAAATGTGCACTGTTATTAGGCCCATATCCAAGTGTTTGTGCAGAGTTTGGAAGCTGAAGTTTTAGCGCGCTTCGGCGCCAGCACGATCACTTGCATTTTTTTCAACTTTAAATACATTCAATCATTTTTGGCCATACAGATAAGAGTAATGCACCATTCCAAACAGAGGTGTAAATCGGTCGGTTCATCACGATACGATATTATATTGATTCTCATAGCCAGCGTTATGATATTTGCAGATATCTCAAAAAATTCTGCGATGAGTCGATTCATGCAGGAGCATATTGATTTGATATATCGTTATTATGTGCTTATTTTACACATCTAGTTACATTTTTATTAACTCACAAATGCAACCAAAATATATAACATTTATCTGAAAACTTCACATCCTGCAGCCTGATTGGGACATCCACAATTAAAACATTCACACAGGAGATCAGTAATCTGATGACCGCGTATGACATAACAGAAAATATTTTCAGCTTCTGTGCTAAAAATGTGAAATTTCAAAAATCTACTGAAAATTAACTAAATGTATTTATATATAAATAAATACTATAAAATTAAAAAAACATTTCTTTTAAATGTATAGCATAGCTTTTTAATGAGGCAACAACATATGATGGATAGGAAGTCGGCATCGTCAACTTCATCTTTGCAGCCAACACTGACTCAGAAAACACTATTAATAAGCAATTCAAATGTCTCCTTGCTCTTTTTTTTTTTTTTTCCAGACACATTCATAATCTAATCATTACTTTTACCAGTGCTTTGCTGCAAACTTTATGTGTGCACTTGAGCGCGGAATAGGCATATATTCAGCCCCTGCATATTTAAGTATTAATTTAATATAAACGTCCAATTAGTCGACTAATGTCTAAAATTAACATCTACTAATCAATTAGAAAAATCTTTAGTTGGGGGCGGCCCTAGTTAAAGCTGATTTGCTTAGAACTGAATGAATAATAATATTATTTTAATATATTTTCTGTCTAATTTTGGTTACTTTAAATAAAAGTGTGGCTAGAATTTGTTTAAAGAATTTGTTAATTCAGATTCAGTAAAATAAAATTCTAATAATAATACAATTATACAAAAACTAATTTAAAATAAGAAATAATTTTTTTAAAAAAAAGAAAAAAGTCATTTTCCGTTTCAGCCCAGAGTTTTCATTTCGGTGCATCCCTACTAAAATGTGCTAAACATGCTCTTTGCTTTTACACTGTACACTGAATTCTGAGTTTTGTTCTGTAATCTATTTTATTTTTTTCTGAGTGTGCTTTGGTGTGCATGCATTTATTAATTATATGGACTCATATTTGGAGATTTTCTTATGAAGCCACCTAAATTTACCTTGAAAAAAAAGCTTGCAGAAAATATAGTTTTGTGAGAATCGTCCTTCAATCTGAGAGTTTACTTTGCTGGATATAGCATGTTATGACAAAATAAATGTGTTAAGCAAGATAACTGATGTATGCTTAATTTCAGTCCAAGTTGAATGTAAATCTTTGTGCACAGGTGGAATAGACCCCTCCGTGCTGAAGGATCTTCCTCCTGAGCTGCTGGCAGAGATTGAGTCCACCATGCCACTGTGTGAGCGGGTGAAGATGAACAAGCGCAAACGCAGCACTGTTAATGAGAAGCCTAAATATGCGGAGGACAGCTCAGAGGACGAGGAGATCTGTGAGTAGCACTGCTTTCCAACACTGCAATGATCACTGTCAACTCCCTCACAAAGAGGAATGCCAAATCAAGAAACCGTGCTTAATGATATTTAAAATTCTCTTAACGGTGTTAAAGAGGTGCATCCTGAGATGCTTTTATAAACAGTGTTGGAGTTCACATGCATGCTGAACATTTGTTGACTGAATTACCTTCACTATCTTCTCCAATTTATCCATTAAATAAAGAATATACATGTAATAATAGCGATGTGCCCGAAGCCGAATACCGAAGTTTTGTGTGCGAATGCAAAAGCATTGAAATATATGTTTTCCTCCCATCTCAAAGGGAGCGATCTTTAACCTTTTAAAAAAAATAAACTCTGCAGCAATTTAAAATTGCAATTGAACTGCATGTCCATTTAGGGGCTCTGTAGAATGCATTATTCATTATCCGGTTCTTTTCCAAATAAGGTATTCAGCTTCGGCACATCCCCGTGTAATAATAATAATTCCACCCATTTAAGCAAACTGATGCGCCATTATTGCACAGAAAAATTTGGAGTAGAATTTAATTATTTGTGAAATTTACGAACGATTTCTGAGTGAAAATTCTTTAATAAAACGGCAAGTAACAAAGTTAAACTGGAACTTTTGAAGTAGATGGACTAAAATATATTTTTTTGTAAAACATACTCCAATAAACTTTATGTACAACTTAAAAAAAAAAGTGGTTTTTTTTACAGTGTGGTTGGAAATTCATAATTCAAAATAATCATTCAATTTTTCAGTCAAGTCAACAAAAATCTGCCACTGTTTTCTGCCCCAGCATCTCGTAAACGTCAGAAGAAGGATCGCGATAGAGCATGGGAGTTTGAGGATCGAGACCGGAGGAGTTCGGGAGAACATCGGAGAGGAAATTATGACGTGCGCAGAGGCTCAGGCAGCCGATACGACGACTCTGATGAAGATTCTCCTCCTCCCAGCCTTAGCGATGGTTAGAAGAAAAAAATTCAGTCTACAGTAAAAACAGTAATATTGAGGATATACAATGTAAAATAACAGTTTTTTTTTGTGTGTATAATATATTATAAAATGTAATGTATTCCTGTGATCAAAGCTGAATTTTCAGCATTACTCCAGTCTTCAGTGTCACATGATCCTTCAGAAATCATTCTGATATGATTTGCTGCTCAACATTTCTTATTACCAATGTTGAAAACCGTTGTGCTGCTTAATTTTTGTGGAAACTGATCAAAGTTCAAAACGACAGCATTTTTTTTTTTTGTAACAAATATCTTTACTGTCACTTTTGATCAATTGAAAAACTTCATTAGAATTTAATAATGAGCTAAAGGCTCTGCTCGAAAACTTAGTGAAGCTAGTGTCGTCATATTGTTTGAGTTTTGCAGATGTTAGTGGTTGATTTGGAGATTTTTATTCTTTCAGTTGCAAGACGTTTAAAGACGAAAGAGAAGCAGAAAAAGAGGAAAGCATATGAGCCTAAGCTAACCCCTGAAGGTAAACCCTTTCACCTCCCTCATCATTGCTCTGAATTTTCCCTGTCAGAATGAAGCTCATTAAATCCCACTTGATTTTTCCTCTCTCCCCAGAAATGATGGACTCGTCCACTTTTAAGAGGTTCTCTTTGAGTATTGACAACATCTTTGAGAATCTTGAGGATGTGGACTTTACCGCTCAGGGTAGGGTTAATATATCTGTGGGTTGTACCAAAATTCTTTCAGTTTTTGAGTAAGGTCATCTCTTACTCCGTGTTGTTGTGTTTGTGTGTTCTCAGATGACGATGAGATCCCTCAGGAGCTGTTGTTGGGGAAACAGCAGCTAAATGAATTGGGCAGTGAATCTGCTAAGATAAAAGCCATGGGCATCACCTGCAGGGTAAGCGATACAAGATTTGTTGGTTTTAGGCTAGCCCATGTCTATGAGCAATCTATATCCTTCTGGGACCCACGAATAGACTTCTGTCCACTGTAGTAAGTCTGTAAGTGTAAGTCTGGATGTGCTGTAAAGAGCACATTCAGGGCTTTTCAGAGATACCAAATGTTTGGAGGTTTCACCAAGACAACGATGACTTCTTGGTCTTTAAAAATGACTGACATTTAATGTTTAGCAATCTTATGGAAATATGATTTTAAAAAATTATTGTAATTTAAATCTGATTAATTTTCAAATTGTTTGTTATAAATCAACTTCTCAGGAAAATGTTATGGGGTTTATAATCAAAATATGACTTTCTGTTACAGAACAGGGCATTGATTTCATACATGTCCTCTGTAGAAGACTTAAAGCATGTTTATCAGGCATTTTGGAGACATAACAAGTGAATAGGGAAAGAAATGACATATCAATATTCATATGAAATATTAGATGTTATTATGAAAATGTTGCCAATTATTACTCTCATTATTACACTTCTTTTCTCATTACATGTTGCACCAAGAACACATTAATATGCAAATTAGATTCAGTGCATGGATAGATTGATATGAATGGGAAAAATCCAAGTATGCCCATTTTACCCACATATTGCATAAAGTAAAATGGTATATCAATACATTTCATTATATCTTTCATAATATAGTTCAGAATCCTCTTTAAACAAAGTTTGTTTAAAAACATCCTGAAACCTAAAAATTGATTGGTGAATTAAAAATAAATCCCGTTGAAATGTAATTTCATGTCATTTTTATTAACAACGGAGTCCTGGTGTCAACTACAGAGGACATAAGAAGAGTTCAGATGCAAAAGCCTCTAAATCCGTCTGACGTTTTTCTTTAAAATAAGCATTTCTGTCAGGCTCCTATGTGTAGGTTTCTACCTAAGAACTGGTACTTCTGAATGGGCTGAGGCTGGGATTTAGTGGGTTTGAAGTGAAGTATTTTATGAACTATATGCGGAGAGCATTCACTCAGTGTTGTCATCTCATTTTGACCGTAGTGGCTTTTAGAGGCTTTTGCATCTGAACTCTTAATATAACATATGAATGAAATATAATTTTTCACATTTTTTTTTTTTTTCCCGTTTGTTTCTTAAGCTCTAAACAATGTAATGATGTGAAAAAATACTCAATTCAAAAAACTTTTTTTTCTGGGTCCCAGGAGGATATAGTAGTGCATCTGTAAAGGTCATATGATATTTGAAAAAAATTTAGTTTACAGCCTGTCTCTTGGGAAAATGGACCAATTTTGGATGACTTGTCTTACTTGACGTGGAATATTTTTGTAGAATCAGGGGTCTTTTAAAGAGGTCTCATTCTGCACTTTAGTTGCATTATATTTCTATTGTAAATATTTACAAAATGTAATGTATTCCTGTGATGCAAAGCTGAATTATCTGCATCATTACTGTCACCTGATCCTTCAGAAATCATTCTAATATGCTGATTTTTTTTTTTTTTTTTTTTTGGGAACTGTGATACTTCAAAAGAACAGCATTTATTTGAAAGAACTCTTATAACTTTATAAATATCTTTGCTGTCACTTTGGATCAATTTACTGAATAAGTGTTTATTAAAAAAATCCTCTCAACCAAATCTTATGAACACAGAACTCTTATGCTGAATATAAGCAAGAAAATTCCTATTGTCTGTAATATCTCAACTTTAGCCATATACCTTATATTCTGTTGTATTCTTTCCTAATGCTTAGATTCCTTCTGATAAACTGGTGAGACTGTTGAACATCCTGGAGAAGAACATTCTGGATGGAGCCAGTCTTTCTACACTCATGAACCTTGTAAACAGCACTTTGTTCCTTTTATTCACATTTTATGAATTTATACTTAAGATGATGCCTTTTCTTTGAATCCACTGCTTTTCCTCACTCTTGTCTCCTCTGCTCTTCATCAGGATAATGAGGGAGAGGACGAGGAGCGTCTCTGGCGGGATCTCATTATGGAGCGTGTGACCAAGTCAGCGGATGCGTGTCTGACTGCACTGAACATCATGACATCATCACACATGCCCAAAGCCGTGTACATTGAGGATGTGATAGAGAGAGTTCTGCAGTACACTAAGTTCCACCTGCAGAACACTCTTTACCCGCAGTATGATCCGGTATACAGAGTCAACCCTAAAGGAGGTGAGACTGTTAACTTCTTCTAAAGGTCTGTTCACACCAAGTCTAAGGCATGTCAAGTCTTCAGGCGTCCAAGACCAACACATTATTAGCTGTTTTATAACGTAGTCAAGCAAAAGACAAATCATATTAATTATAATTACGTGTCTGACATTGTAAAGAATGATACCATGGTGCAGTGTTTACTACAGTAAAGTTTACTGAGTGGATCTCTGAGCTGGTGTGAGTAAGTGGAGGTGGGGCTAATTTGCATATTCATGGCCCGCATATACTAAATGAAGCAAGGGAAGCTATTTTATGGCATATGTCATTTTGGTGGTCAAAGGTGAGTTTTAGGGGATAAAATTATTGACTAGAGGGGTGACTTTAAAATGACAATGGTAATAGTAATATCATTGACATTTTTCATTGGGGTTTACTGCCATTGCTGTAATAAATAAAATCAAATGTGTTTGTAATTGTAAATGAATAACATGAACGATGTGTGGTTTTAGGTTCCTTGCTCAGCTCCAGAGCAAAGCGAGCCAAGTGCTCCACCGCCAAGCAGAGAGTCATCGTCATGCTCTATAACAAAGTGTGTGACGTGGTCAGCAACATCTCAGAGCTACTGGAAATTCAGCTAATGACTGATACAACAATACTGCAGGTAGGAACTGATCGGTGCAGTATACTTGTGTATACTGCCTACATTTTTGACATTATTACGTGTTGTATCACTCTCTGATTTTGACAGTTTTTGTTCTTCTGCAGGTCTCTTCAATGGGCATCACTCCTTTCTTCGTGGAGAATGTCAGTGAGCTGCAGCTCTGTGCCATAAAGCTGGTGACGGCAGTATGTTTGCTTAGATTAGCAGTGAAACCCTGTGCATTCAGTCTATTATGCATTGAATACATTTCTCAACATTTACGAAAATCGGGAATAAATATTGCTTACCAGCCATTAAACTCTTTTGCATGATTTCATTAAAATATATTTAATTACTATGACTTTCAGCTATTTTCCCCCAAAATCACAAATGTCAATTTTGTTTCTTAAATGCTAATTTTGTCTTAATGACAGGATGTTTTTTTTTTTTGGACTAAAGAAAAAGTCTCTTAACCCAGTTTATTGTTCAGTGACTACTATCAGTATGCCATTCATGGGTTTATCTCCCCCAAAAGTGAAACATTGAGCCTCCCAGGCACCATCAAAGCATTGAGAGCGGTCCACTCAGATCCGTCAATCACTTTCCAGCTCAACCTATAGTGAGAGTTTGGGGCGGCTGATGCATTACATGGGATGGGCTTAATATAAGCGAGACGCTCTAGTTCGCTTTAGACAGAGTGTTAGCCTGCTCAGTTGCTTACTCATGAGACATAACACCGCTAAAAGCATTCCTAATATTTTTGACCTTTTGTTGAAAGTAGCCTAATTTTACCTGTTGAGACATGCTTTCTTCACAAGCACCCGTAAAGGCTATGTTTGTTATGTTTGCAAAGTTGTTTGAACATGCTTCATTTTTGTAGTTTGGCTAGGTGGCACAAATGTCACAGAAACTATGCTTCACCCTCATCAACTGTATTATTTACTTGTTTAAGGCCAGCGTATGTTTGCATTGTAAATTTTGATTCCTGCTTTGTTCACATGTATCTGTATTGCAAAACATGGTACTAATGGAGGCATTTTTCTTCTCTCTATGGCTCAGGTCTTCTCTCGTTACGAGAAGCACAGGCAGTTAATTTTAGAGGAGATCTTTACCTCTTTGGCCAGACTGCCCACCAGCAAACGCAGTCTCAGGAACTTCAGGTACTGATATAACCATTTATATTTGGACTGCAGCTATGCTTAAACTGATCTGTGATAAACAAGCAATTCCTGCATGTTGATTCTGTCTGTGTGCTTAGGTTGAACAGTAGTGATGCAGAGGGTGAGCCCATATACATTCAGATGGTTAGTGCTCTGGTGCTGCAACTAATTCAGTGCGTGGTTCATCTGCCCTCTGACAAAGACTCTGAAGACGATCACAGGAAGGTACTAGTTACTCACCCAACACCTCTTAAACTAGTCTTGCATTTTTACTATCACCATAAACCCTGGTGTAGATTACATGCTGCATTAACAATATGGATTAATCCATTTATCAGGTTGACGACGATGTGTTTATCACCAACTCGTATGAAACAGCCAGACGGACGGCTCAGAACTTCCTCACTGTATTCCTCAAGAAGTCAGAACATCCTTTCCATTGTCTACATTTGCTTTATGATATGTGTGTATGTGGTTCTTGCAGTACTCAACGTGTGTTTCTGTGTTGTAACTACATCTCAGGTGTGGCAGTAAACAGGGTGAGGAAGACTACAGGCCGCTGTTTGAGAATTTTGTGCAGGACCTGCTGTCTACGGTCAACAAACCGGAGTGGCCAGCCTCTGAATTACTGCTGAGCCTTCTGGGTAGATTACTGGTAAGAACGGATCATAGCCAATCACTTTGTCTGCAACAGAGCTTTAACTTCCCCATCCGTGCTAAACATGAAATGAATTAATATTTATGAACCCTTAGGAGTTTATGATGGAGCTTTGGGTGATTTGTGAGATTGTCATACCAAATATAGTTGAAAATTTGAAGAAAAAAAATTTGAGTTAAGTAACTTAAGTTACTCAAAAACAATTTGAGTAACTTTAGAAAAAAAACGTGCTTTCAGGGAAACATACAAAGGTTCTTTCTCTTTCAGTGACCCTTGACCCTACGTAATCTGTCCCTAGGTGCATCAATTCAGTAACAAGCAGACAGAGATGGCATTGCGGGTGGCGTCGCTGGATTATCTGGGTACGGTAGCAGCCAGATTGAGGAAAGATTCAGTCACCAGCAGGATGGACCAGAAAGCCATCGACTGCATCGTCAGAGAGGTATACGCACCTTACATTAAAATACACATACTGGTAGACTACATCTAATAAACATTCTACTTTCTCACAGTTTTTGAATTAAATGCTCCTTGTATGTGTCTTTAGGGCTCGGAAGGAGACGAGACTCAGCGGCTGCAGAAAGCTCTGCTGGATTATATGGATGAGAATGCAGAAACAGACCCTGCCCTCACTGTGAGTCCAACTAAGATGCACACAGACTTATTATAGAGTTATGTATGAGCCAATAATTAATTTCTCTATGGTCAAGTGTCAACATCTTGCAAGGTTGCCTCTGGTTAATATAACACCTTTACAAAATCTTTAAGCTTCTGCTTAAATTTTTATAAGTAAAATTTGGTAGAAGTAAGAGAATTTTGATTTGTTCGAAGTTTCATATATGTGACCCTGGAGCACAAAACCAGTCATAAGTCTCCTGGGTATATTTGTGGCAATAGCCAACAATAGTATGGTATGGGTCAAAATGATTGATTCTTCTTTTAAGCCAAATCATTAGGATATTAATTAAAGATCATGTTCCATGAAGATATTTTGTAAATTTCCAACCGTAAATGTATAAAAAAATAGTAGTAGTAGTAATATGCATTGCTAAGGATTTCATTTGGACAACTTTAAAGGTGATTTTGTTTTTTTTCAATATTTAGATTTTTTTTTTCGGTTGTATTCCAGCCAAATATCCTAACAAACCATACATCGATGGAAGGCTTATTTATTCAGCTTTCAGATTATGTATACATCTCAATTTCCAAAAATATTTACCCGTATGACTGGTTTTGTGTTCCTGGGTCAAATATATCATCACAGTCTATCACTAATGAATAGTTTGTATTAAGGTAAATTATCTACTGTTTGGTGCATGCGTTTTCTCTACCCATAATCCTCCATGTCAGCATTCCTCAATCTGATTTTGTATTGTAGTTTGCGCGCAAATTTTACATCGCTCAGTGGTTCAGAGACTGCACTACAGAGGCTGAGAAGGCCATGAGGAGTCAGAATCAAAAGGATGACGACTCGGAGGGTACACAGCACGCCAAAGAGCTCCAGGCGACCGGAGACATCATGCAGCGTGCTGAAACTCGCAAGAAATTCCTCCACACTGTCATTAAATCAACTCCCAATCAGTTTACTACTCTCAGGTATTGTCATACATGAATTTATGCTACCCATCCTGTCTTGATCAAGACTGTATTATAATGATTGGATTGTGGTATTAATGAAAAATAAAACTTTTGACAGGATGAATTCAGACACTGTGGACTATGAAGATTCCTGCCTTATCGTACGCTACCTGGCCTCCACCAGACCCTTCTCTCAGAGCTTTGATATCTACCTAACACAGGTGAGAAGATGGGTCTAAAATGTAGACATTACCACTTTCCACCTGGTATTAATGTGCCTCTTGCTATTTAAAGCTTGCCAGTTTTTTTTTTAATGGTTTGCTAAGTATTTGTAAGTAACATTGTCTGTGTAGGAAACAAAACTTAACATAACTTTTAACCCAATCTAATTAATCTCTTTGAAAGAGGGATAAACATCTTTGAGAGGTGACTTCCCAGCACTACTACTGTGTGTGTGGAGCAGAGTTTAAATGCATGCATATGGTTATGCATAGTGCATTTTCACTTTTGTCTTTTCTTTATTCTAGATTCTGAGAGTTTTAGGGGAGAGTGCCATAGCTGTCAGGACCAAAGCCATGAAGTGTCTCTCTGAGGTGGTGGCAGTTGACCCCAGTATACTGGCCAGGGTAAGGAATGCAACTCTATTAAACCTGGCAGCACAAAACTATAGTTAATTCTGTCAGAGTTGACTGTTCATATCTTTTAATTGGTATGTTTGTCTTGTGTAGTCTGATATGCAGCGCGGTGTTCATGGGCGGTTGATGGACAACTCCACCAGCGTGAGGGAAGCGGCGGTTGAGCTGCTGGGGCGGTTTGTGTTGAGTCGACCTCAGCTGACGGAGCAGTACTACGACATGCTTATCGAGAGGATATTGGTATGACCTTAAGACACTATCTGTCTAATAGTTAAAGCAGCACAATGCAAAGCTTTGGAACAATATGGAACAATATCTGTATATGTTTGTGTATACAGCACCGTTCAATACTTACATTCAATAAGAATAAATTACATTGATCAAACATGACGGTAAAGACATTTATAATGTTGCAAAAGGTTTCTAGATTTCTTGAACTTTATATTTATCAAAGAATTAATATTATCACAATTTCCACAAAAATATTAAGCAGCACAACCTTTTTTGAAAATGTAATGAGAAATGTTTCTTGAGCAGCAAATCAACATATTAGAATAATTTCTAAAGGAAATGTGATTTAAAGACTGGAGCAATGCATTAAACCCATAAAAAAAAGCATACAGACCCCAAACTGTATGTATGTGTATTTTATTGTTTCCTATTTTTTTTTTTACTTATTGTTATTGTGCATGCAGCTTTTAGGATCCATATTCATTTATAAATATAGCCAATATTTTTTTCATTTTAAAAATCCTTTTGGCACTCTACAGGACCATTTAAAATGAATTAGTGGGGTCAAAAATCTGAATAAATTTTGTTAGAATTAAAGGTGACCCATTGAAGGGCCTATGATATGCACTTTCGCTTTATACATTCATGTAAATTTGTGTCACATTCTGCGGTGGTGTTCTGCTATCTTGATTATTGTACATGTAATTTGTGAGACATTTAAAGTGTTTATATTCGTGGTCTCTTCAGGACACCGGTATCAGCGTGAGGAAGAGGGTTATCAAGATTTTGAGGGACATCTGTTTAGAGCAGCCCAACTTCAGTAAGATCACAGAGATGTGCGTCAAGATGATCCGCAGGGTCAATGACGAGGAGGGAATCAAGGTGCAGTCATGTTCTCTGCTTTGCATGAAAACCGAAATGCTGAACTTTTTGTTGTGGTAGGTTTGTCCTGTTAATTTTGAGCTAACGGTCTTTCCCTCCCTGCAGAAACTAGTGAATGAAACATTCCAGAAGCTGTGGTTTACACCCACAGCCAGCCATGACAAAGAGACAATGAATAGGAAGATTCTCAACATCACTGATGTGGTCAGTATTTACTCTTAGGCTGTATATATGTGTGTGTATATATGTATATGTGTATGTATGCGTTTTTTTTTTGTATATGTTTATTTGCATATTTATATGTATTTTATATATTTGTTTGGTCTGACCACAAGTTTGATTCCATCTCTGCCCCTGCAGGTGTCTTTTTTACATTTGTATTATTTGGGTCTAAATCACAGTATGTTTGCATCATCAGTGTGAGAACCCCCAGCAGCTGTTTGTCCTTGTAGCTTGGTAACACTGAAGAAGGCATGTTTTTATTTATTTGGCTTTACTACCAAAACATAAGACGTCCTAGTGGTGCTTGCATCTGTCTGGAACAGATGCTTTGCAAGATATGCAGAAAATATGAGCTGCTCTCTGAAGGCAATTTCTGCAGAGACATCAGCAAGGAAATGCAATTGCTGCTCTTTTTGTAGGGCATCAGTCTCGCTTTACTGGATTCATTCATAGGATTTGTACCCTAACCCGAGTTTGGTTCCTTGGTGCACACTGAAATTAATAAAGCAGCTTTCACACAAATCATCAATCGATCAGATCAGTGTCAAACAGACTTGTGTCTGAAACAAAAGCTCTAGTGTGAAAATGGCTTTTCTTTGAAAATAGTGAATCGTCATCCCGAAGCCGATCTTATTCTTTTCTGTGCCTCAGGTTGCTGCCTGTAAGGACACTGGCTATGACTGGTTTGAGCAGCTCCTGCAGAACGTAAGTGTTTCTGTGTCAAGTCCATTTCCATCTGCCCGCCTCTAGTTTGGAGGCCTGTAGCGCTTCAGTTCACTGTGGTTTGTTTTCTCTAGCTTTTAAAGTCAGAGGAGGATTCGTCCTATAAGCCAGCCAGGAAGGCCTGTGTGCAGTTGGTGGACAATCTTGTGGAGCACATCCTCAAATATGAAGAGGCACTTGCAGGTATGCACATACTACTGGACTTGAGAAATCTGATTCAGTTAATTTAACCTGTAAAGCCTGACATGAAATAAGAGTCATGAAAATATATTTTTATGCCTCATGTAAAGTACACTGAAATTTCTTTTTTATCATTAAAGCTCTAGTTTTATTTTGGGGGCAAACATATAATGCAGTGCAATACAATGATGATATATCATTATACTAAAGGCCTTTTACTTGCTAAAAAAACAAACTATCAATCAGGCGACAGAAGGCATAGTAGATTGTGTGCAACAGGTTTTTCAGCAAAGTTTTGATCATGTTGATAGTTTAAAAGCCTTGAATGTGTAATCAAACGAGACAGTAGGCTTTATAGGGTAATCGTAGTTGTTTAATTTGATTCAAAAACACTGGAATCACTGGAAGTGTTCCTAGATGTTGCTTTTTCTAGTGTTTATTTTCAATAGGGTGTTTGTTGCATTTAATGTAATTTTAGTTTAAATAAATTATTCAATAAATAGTTAAAACACAAATGTTATGCACCTAAATTCACAATTGAAGCAGTCATGATCTGTCAAGTCAATAGAAAGAACTTGCCCTACAGTTTGTTTGTAAGTCTTGAATTTGTTCTTGCTAGTTTTGCTGTAATTTTCCCCAAATAAATGAATTTGTTGTTGTGATGCTGTCTGTGTGCAGAGCATAAGAGTGTGAACTCGACACGGTTGGTCGCATGCATCACCACGCTGTATCTGTTCAGTAAGATCAGAGCACAGTTGATGGTCAAGCACGCCATGACTATGCAGCCCTACCTCACCACCAAGTGCAGTGTAAGTGCACACTTCCTCTCTGCAAGCGGCAACCGCTAAGCACCACTTTCTACAGTGCAATATTTGAGGTCATTCTGCCATCTAGTGGCCGTGTATTCTTAGTGATATTGTGCCAAGGTACACGTGTCAGAAGGTTTTCATTTATATATGTTTATGCAAAATTTGTCTTTGCCATTTTCACAGTCTCAGAGTGACTTCATGGTGATTTGTAATGTTGCGAAGATCCTGGAGCTGGTAGTTCCTCTGATGGATCACCCCAGTGAGAGCTTCCTGACCACCATTGAAGAAGACCTGATGAAGCTCATCTTAAAATATGGCATGACCGTAAGTAATAACCAAACTCGTAAACATAAATCACATTTCTGAATTAACAATTGATTTACTTAAATAAAACAAATAAAAAAATGGTTACAGTCTTATGTGTACCTTTTTAACTGATGATGAAGATGTTCATTAATCTTAAATTGGATTAACTACTGGCTGGCCGTTCATTTGATGAGATGTAGTTGCAAATACTCTCTTGAATCATATTTCTACACACACCACTAAGTTCTTTCTCTCTTTTGCACAGGTTGTCCAGTACTGTGTGAGCTGTTTGGGTGCAATAGTCAACAAAGTGACCCATAATTATAAGTTTGTATGGGCCTGTTTTAACCGTTATTATGGGGCTCTGACTAAGCTAAAGTTGCAGCATCAGGAGGGTACGAACAACATGGCACTGGCTGCCACCAAAGCAGCCCTGCTCAGATCTCTCTTCACTGTGGGAGCTCTCTGCAGACACTTTGACTTCGACTACGAGCAGTTCAAGGGCACCACTAAGGTATCGCAACCTTTCCCCTATAAATAATTATACATGATTATACATAAATCTGTGTAGTTTGCTTGCAGCAATTCTTAATCTTATTATGCTTTTGTTTAATTCGGTATGTTTTTAACTATAACTGTTATTAAACCTGGAATCTTGAATTGACAGGTTGTGATAAAGGAGAAGGTTTTGGAGTTATTACTGTACTTCACTAATCACGAGGATGAGGAAGTCCGATGCAAGGCCATCATTGGGTTGGGTAAGATGACTCATTCAGTATTTTTTTTGGTAGTAATTTTAGTTTTATTAATTTTATTAAGTGTTTTTCTCCTTTTCAGTTATATAGAAATACTTGATACTTATTTTTAAGGTTTTTAGTTCAACTGACTTTAAGTAAAAATGTCTTAATATATGTTATAAGCTTAATATATTTATTTAATTTAAACGTTTATTTCAATTACCAAAACAATAAGGTTTAAAGGGGCTATATGTAAGAATTTTTATGCATTAATCGCTTTTTGTATTGCCAATGTGTGAACAGCTTCCTAGGTTGTCTATGAAAAACTGTAGACTGATATTTATGTGAAGGACTTGGCGCAGTTTTGCCAGGAAAATCCAAAGGATGTGACGTTTACACATTCCCGAGAGCGTCTCTTCTGTTCAGTGACGCATGAAACGAATGCTTATACAATGTTCAGGATAATGCCAAAAGAGCCTTTCTGTACTGTAATGTCAACGTGTCATGCAAAGAAAAGGGATTAGTTCAAACTGTAGTCTTATAATCAAACTATCAGAGCAGTGTTATTTTAATAACCTCATCGACATGATGGCGTTAATCTAAAGTCACTCTCAGCAGCGTAGACGGCGTCGGGATGTTCGCTGCAAAGGTATTTCCATCTTTTTACTTCTAAGCGAACTACTTCTAACTTTGCTGTGAGTATATTGGGGCCTTGAATCACATTCAGTCTCTTGTGCTTTATGTGTGCACGAGTGCAAGCATAAGCAATAACTGCAGTTCACTTAATGGCCACCGGTGTTGCTAATAACAAGACTTTCTGAATTCTAAATATAGCCCCTTTAATTTTACTTAACAATAACAACACGATTGTTTACTTTTTCAGCTTTTTGTTGCAGAGCCTATTTTTGTCAGAATAATTTTATGTATTACGTATCATCATAGCAATTTTTTAAATGCTGAATAATACATAAACCTTTTAACTTTTCTCTCTCTCTTGCATTCTGCAGGGTTCCTTTTCATCATGCACCCGAGTCAGATGTTCGTTCCAGAGGTGAAGTCTCTGTATAACGGGCTCCTATCTGATAAGCGGTGCTCCATCACGCTCAAGATCCAGGTGTTGAAGAACCTCCAGATGTATCTCCAAGAGGAGGACTCTCGCATGCAAGAGGCCGACAGAGAGTGTAAGTGACCGCGACATGATCACTCATAAAGCCGTGCAGTGACTCAATATTTGCCAGCATGATTTTGAGGTTAACAGCATGACTAGATCCAGTATACAAACAGGAGAAAACTTGGACCAAACTAGGAACTGGAATTGATAAACTTCATAATGCTCTATAAACTCTGGTCCACCCTTAAAGAAAGCCTGTGCTTTTATTTTTCCAGGGCAGAAAATGTCAAAGCAGGAGGATCTGAAAGAGATGGGTGACATCTCCTCTGGTATGAGCAGTTCGATCATGCAGCTTTATTTGAAGCAAGTGCTGGAGTCTTTCTTCCACACACAGTCCAGCGTACGACACTTCGCCCTCAATGTCATTGCTTTGACCCTCAGCCAGGGACTCATACACCCCGTACAGGTACACACACCCGCATACAGTAATACAGACATTATAAACCCAGCATTGATGTCATTACTTGTCCTGCATCCCAACCCTTTGCATGTTGTTTTGTTTTACCTTAATAAAATTGCAAAGCGATGTTCAACGGTTTGATTCCCAGGAAACCTACATATGAATAAGATGCATTGGTTAAATGTGCAGTAGGTCTGTCAAATACACTACCATAGTGGTGAGAATTTTTTTTTGTGTGTAAAAGTCTTTTATGCTCTGTAAAAACAGTAATATTTTGAAATATTTCAATTTAAAATAAACGTTTTCTATGTGAATTTATTTTAAACTGTAATGTATTCCTGTGATCAAAGCTGAGTTTTCAGCATCATTACTCTAGTCTTCAGTGTCACATGATCCTTCATAATGCATTTTTTCAGGATTCTTTGATGCATAGAAAGAAAAGCATTTATTTTACATTGTCTTTACTGTCAGTTTATTTTTTTAATATATTTTTATATTGCCATTTAATGTTGCTTCCATAAATACATTTGACTGATTTGGACATTCTTTCATCTCTGATTAAGAGTGCATTCATTTATTCAACACATTTTAAGGGATTTAAATCCGTTTCACCACAATCCACACAGGAATTGGAAAAAATAAAAATAATTTAAAAGGTGAAGGTTGGGTGTGGGCCTACTCATCACTGTCACAACCTTGGCTGTAGAACTTGCAACTAACATGGACTTGTCGCTTTTCCTTCCTCCTTCCAATCAAAGTGTGTGCCATATCTGATCGCCATGGGGACGGACCCAGAGCCCACCATGAGGAACAAAGCGGACCAGCAGCTGGTGGAGATTGATAAGAAGTACACTGGATTTATCCATGTGAGCATTAATCTGCACACCTTGACACATGTCATATGCATAAACTGGATCCCAGTTCACTATTCTTATTGGTTAAATGCATCGACGCTGAGTGTAAGAATGTACCATGGGATACCACATTATACTGTATAATGATAGCTGTCCTGTAGCTCAAACATTAAGAGCATGGCGCTAGCAACGATTCCCAGTGAAAGCAAGAACTGACAAAATGTAAAAATGTGTACCTTGAATTGCTTTTGGATAAAAGCGTCTGCCAAATGCATAAATGTAAATGTGAATGTATCCAGATTAAACCAACCTGTATTGGTTTTATTGTATTTTGCATGTATTTTCATGGAAGCTAAAGTTTGAACTAGAGTGATCCAGTTTATTTATGCACATGTATTGTTCCAGATGAAATCTTGTTTTTTATATTATAATTGTTTATCATTATAATAATAAAAAAAAATTATTATTATAATTTTTTTAAATGTGCTATAGTTGGTTTATTAATTTATTTTATGTACAGATGAAAGCTGTAGCAGGAATGAAGATGTCGTACCAAGTGCAGCAGGCCATCTGGGCGTCATCAGGATCTGTGATCCGTGGTTTCCGTCAGGACGAGTCCAATTCTGCTCAGTGTTCCCACCTCTACAGCATGGTCCGTGCAAACAGACAACACCGGCGAGCGTTCCTCATCGCACTGCTCAATCTCTTTGACGACAGCTCGGTTAGCAGTCTTTGTGTGTCTGTCTCTTCTTGTCGTTGGCTCTTTGTTGTGATGTTGAGACTGACCTTTTCCATCTGTCTGTCTTTCTCTGTCTGAGCAGAAGATGGAGGTGAGCATGCTGTTGTTCATCGCTGATAATCTGGCCTACTTCCCCTATCAGACTCAGGAGGAGCCGCTGTTCATCATGCATCATATAGACATCACACTGTCTGTATCAGGCAGCAACCTGCTGCAGACATTTAAAGAGGTAAACGTGCTCAAGTGCTTGTGTCTGATCTTAACCGTCTGTGTAGCACATTTCAGCACTGATTGTTTTGTGGGCCTGTCACGGTGTAATCCAGCTCTACGAAGAAGCTGTATTTGAAGGATGGGGCAGTGCTAACTCTCAGCCTCGGTGTGAACACAGCAAAACGCTGTTGCATAGAAGACATTTACGTAGTGGTGTAATAGGCACAGCAGCAAAAAAATGGCCCATTTTATTTTAAAGGTCAGAAAGTAGGAAATGGTCATGAAAAACTAAATTATGATGGTGCAAAAAGTTTATGTAGACAAACAAAAATAAGCTTCCTTTAAATCCCCCTATAATCAGTTTTTTTTTTTTTAGTTTTGGTTTTTTCATATTTTTATGGATGTCTGTACTTCCAACATAAAGTATGAGTAAAGTATGAATTCAGACTGAAGCATGGTACTGTGTCCATTTACACACAAGCAGCTCGTGATCCAGTGTTTTCAGTGTCAGAGAAGCTCAGTTCAGAGTAAAGCCCCGTTCACTCTACCTTCGTCATGCAGCAACAAAGCAACATGATCCCATTCATTTCAATGGCGAGCTGGCGACAGGAGCGTCAGTGACCATTGGTGACAGGATGTAGGTGTATCCAGTGATGCAACAAAATTGAGATGTTTAACTTGGCAGCAGAAATTAGAACGGCTATAAAACATTAGTATTTTTATTTTACAGTTATAAATGTATTTATTTTTTACAGTTCATTAGTATTATTGTAGTGATAGTATTTATTTGATTTGTTTAATTTAAATAAAATGTAGGAGTACTTTTTGTCCATAACTCAAACACATGCATGTATAATATTTGCACCTGTTTTTTTTGCACCAAAAACAGTTGTTTTACATGATCTTTTTTCACTTTCTGTCTTAGTCTTACAAGTAAAGCAAGAGGTTGTTTTACTACTTTACCACAACGTTTTCTATAATTAAATGACCTCTGAAGTTAACACATTGGTTATGACCGTTTCATTTATCCGATGCAAACGTGAATGGTTGTGAGAAACTCCACCACTATTTCTAAACGGGCTGTTTTTGTACCAGTCTCTCGTTAAGGTTCCAGGCAGGAAGAGCAGGAAAAGGAGACGACGGCGGCGGCGGCGACAGCCACAGCCACAGCCACAGCCACAGCCACAGCAGCAACAGCAGCAGAATGGCGCGGAGGAGGAGAGGGGAGAGCAGGACGAGGAAAGAGAAAGGAACAGCGGAGATGAAGAATATGACGGTGATGATTTTGAGGAGGATGAGGAGGGGCAGCGTGTTAGGAAGCCCAAGCCTGTGGAGGTTACCAAGCAGTCAGAGTCAGATTCTGAGTCTGACCTCGAGGATGCTGATGCTGTCATGGAGCGTCTTCCTGACGACACATCTTCTCTTCTGGACTTCGCTAGGGCTTCACAGGGCATATTGTTACTGCTAGTGCTCAAACAACACCTTAAGAACCTCTACGGCTTCTCAGACAGGTAGCAAAACACCCATCATGCACCTCAACAACTCCCCAAAATATTGATTGCTATTCTCTCTTTATGTTTTATATATACTGTATTTATTCTGCTCTACCCCAATGCAGCAAAATTCAGAAGTACTCTCCCACGGAGTCAGCCAAGGTGTACGATAAAGCTGTCAATAGGAAGTCGTCAGTCAACTTCAGCCCACGGCAGACCATCGACTTCCTCCACCATAATGAGGTTCATGACGAGCTGACCTACGAACTAAAGAGGAAGATCGTCAAACAGTTCCTCGATGTGAGCATACTTTTTTCTTCAGGATTATATTTCTAAAATATATATTGCATTTATATCACTCTTAGTATTATTTAAAAAAAAAATTTAATTAATTACCATAATATTTACCTGATGGTAGTGTGTTCCATCGGTTTGGTGCATAATTTGCAAAGGCAGCAGCACCAACTTTCGTTCATCTATAGCTGGGAACTTCCAATAAACCTGGATTAGATTATTTTAAGGTTCTTGATGGGATATAATTAACAAGAGAACTGGCAATATAGTTCAGTCCTTGTCCGATACGAGCTTTGTATCTGAGGAGTTGAACTTTTATATGAAATAACTTTTTTTATATTTTAAAACATGCAGCTTTTTCACACCAGAAATGATTAGAGAATATAGTGTTGGATAATGGTGGACGTTGATGTTGAGAATTGCCGATTTATACTGCATGCTCTGCTTGATTCTCAGTTTAAGTTGCTAATGGAGCACCTGGACCCTGATGAAGAGGACGAGGAGGGAGAGAATAGTGCAAACGTGAGGAATAAAGCCATCACCGCACTGCTGGGGGGAGCAGCCACAAGCCCCCGAAACCACCACACACTTGACTCAGAGGATGAGGACAGTGACGGAGAGGAGAGGACACCAGGGGTGAGAAAACATAAAAACAGTCCAACAGACTATCATCCTAGTCTGATTCTCTTAGCAGCATATTCTGGCCAAACTGTCTGACTGAAAATCATTGTTCATGTTTTGTTTTTGTATCTTTCGTCACCTTTATTTATACAACGCTTTATACCATACAGATTGTTTCAAAGCAGCTTCACGGTGATAAACAAGAAAATAACAGTGTTAATGTTGCCAAGTTCTTCAATTATGAAAATACAACTTCAGTGGTAAAGCAGCTCTTAAAGGACAGTAGTGTAATTATTAAACTCGATTTGGTTCAATGTAGATTCAGCTGATTTAGTTCAATGTCAATGTTGCAAAATTAATCAGTTATGAAACTATGAAGCAGTTCTGTGGAGGATAATAGTATAGCCATAGTCAGCTCAAGTCACATGATTCAGTTCAGTAATAGTGCAAAGTTCATCATTTATGAACAAGCTCAATTCAGTTATAAGCTCTAGTGTTGCTATTCAGCTCAAGTCAGTTTTGTGTTGATTTGATTCAGTTCAATAACAGTGTTGATGTTGCAGAGTTCATAAATTATGAAATTAATTCAAGGGTTAGTTCACCCAAAATTTTAAATTATGCCATAATATACTGTCCCTCAAGCAATTCTTGGTGTATATGGCTTTCTTCTTTCAGCCAAACACAATCGGAGTTATATTAAAACATGTCCTGGCTCTTCCCAGATTTATAATGGTAGTGAGTGGAGATTTTGAAGGTAAAAATAATCCATACGGCTCCAGGGGATGAAGCGATGCATTTGTGTAAGAAAAATATCCATATTTATAGCTCTATAAACTGTAATCGCTGAATTCTAGTAATAGGTGGCGGAAGAGTGACCTCTGACCCGAAGCATTACATAGGATGTAGGAGTAGCGTAAGCTTAGCCTTTAACCATTTCCCTTTAAAAATTCTTGTTTTAGACTTCTAAATTGTGACCGGTGTTTTGTTTTGCTCTATCCTCTGCACTTCCCTGTTCGTCAGTACGTCGTGCGTTGGGTCAGAGGTCACTCTTCTGCTCGTGTACGGCCATTACTGGAAGCCAGAGATTATAGTTAAGCCATATTTAAGTCATAAGGATATTTTTCTTACAAAATTGCATCGCTTCGCCTCTGAAGGCATTTATTAACCTGCTGGAGCCGTATTAATTATTTCTATGTAATGTATAACTAGGATGGCTTGAGGGTGAGTACATTTTATAGGATAATTTTAATTTTTGGCTGAACTATCCCTTTCAGTTAAACTTTAAAGCAGCTGTATAGAAGACAATAGTGTCATTATCCAGCTCAGTTCAGTGTTGATTCAGTTTATTTCAATAATAGTGCATAGTTCATCAATTATGAAACAACTAATTTGAATCAGCTATAAAGCAGCTCAACAGAAGACAATATTGTCACTATGCAGCTCAGTTCAAGTTTGTGTCGGTGCAGTCAAATCGATGATATTACTGAATATTAAGAGTATTTTAACCCCTCTTCACAGGCGTCTCGACGCGGGAGGCGCACAGGAGACTCTGCGGACGTGCTGTTGGCGAACATGAACGAGTCCGTCAGCGCGCTCGATATCATCGCCATCCACTGCCCCAAATACCGAGACCGGCCGCAGATAGCACGCGTGATCCAGAGGAACAGCGACGGTTACAACATCCACTGGATGGCAGGCTCGTACTCCAGCTCTTGGACTGAAGCGAAGCGCCGCGACGGACGCAAGCTGGTGCCTTGGGTTGACACCATCAGAGAGACCGATATCATCTATAAAAAAATTACACTCACCAGTGGCAACAAGCTCAACCACAAAGTGGCGCAGACTCTACGTTCACTCTACGCTGCCAAGGACAGGAACTCCAGCTAATAATACGTACGCACACGCACGCACATACCTCCCATCTCAAATTCTCTCCCTGCCTATCAGCCAAACATCTCCCGGGTCAGCCAAACATGAACACACAAACACGAGCGGCTATTCTACACTACACTCTCTCTCTCTCTCTCTCTCTCTCTCTCTCTCTCTCTCTCTCTCTCTTTCTCTCTCTGATGCACTCTGGGTCTGGTGGTGACATTTTGCCCTCTGCGCCAGGGTGCATCGTCGTATCGCAGGAATAAAATGTTTGGAGAAACATTGTATGGGTGCTCCTTCGCTGTTGTGCAGCAGATTTCTGGTTGTTTGATTTCTACTCCCAGTGTATCATAGTTTAACATAAAAATATTGTTTATATCTATAAAAGAAATTTAAATATATACTGAATGTTGAAAGAATTAGTTTGTTGATGTTTTTACTTTAATTCTTTCAGTTTTTTTTTCTCATTTTCTTTTTGGATTTCTTAGCGTCAAGCAGCTTTCTATAGCATAGCTCCTTCTTTACTGGCTGATGATGATTCTCTCTGTTGAGCTGTTTGTCCATTTTGTACGATAGCACCGTGTGGCTGTAATTTATTGTGTATAGCATGCAGTGTCTGTGAGGAGGGCTGTGTCGAAGGAGATTTGCGATTTAACAGGTTGCCCTGCTCAGCATAAAGGGACTCACATGCCTCTGATGGAACAAATACTGCAATAAATTTTCTACTTCTCTTACTTGCAAGACTCATCCTGTCCGTTGTTCACTTGTCTTTTATTTTTTTTAATTGACAGGTATAGTGAAGCGAGGACAGAACATTATGCGGGACGACATGTCCAGTGTGTTGGACACCTTGTGCACGGTTCTTGTTAAAGGTCTTGTTTTTTCTATTATAGAATTCAATAAGAAATGAGCACTTTTTATGGCAACACTTTTTTTACAGTGTCATTGTTACATATGTTACATGTATTTACCATAGTAATAACAGAAAATTATGCAGAACTACAGGCAACTAACCCTCGACCAAATCCTAACCCTATAGTAAGTGCTTGTAGTTAATATTACTCGGTACTTAAATGTATAATTACACTGTAACAATGACACATTAAAATGAAGTGAAACCCTCTTTTAATGCGTTTTAGTTACACAGGTACTGAATGATTATATTAAGTAACAGCATGTTCTTACTATAGGTTTACAAATTGGTGTGGGACTTACTAGTACATTTGACAAATAATTAAACAGCAAGTTAAATGGGATTACGTTTTGGAAAGTCTGAAATAGTATTTTCTTATAAAACACTCCAATAATCTATTTTAGTGTTGCTAATTATGCATAATTTGCCATTTTTTATTATTAAAGTAAATGCATGTTACAAGGGCACATTAAAATGAAGTGTTACCCATTTTATTTATTTATTTTGCTCAATTTAATTGTATATTGGAGCAAACCACATCTGCACACAAGAATATCACTTTCAATCTATACAAAGATGGACTCGAAAGATGACTTGCTTAGTCGTTTTTGAAAATTTGCTAAACATTTAATAATGATAAACTTGTCTTAAACTGACTTTTGCCAGGCAAAGCCATCCTTCTGTTGTGGGATCATCTCATATCCTAAGAGTGATCCAGAGCTGGTGGGGTCAGCAGAGAGACTAATGTAGGTTTTTTAGTTTAGGAGACACCAAAATAAACATGTATGCAATATACTGTATAGTATGTACTATATGCACCCTGTGCAAGTTTTATGCATAGAAAACTCAGATGGCCTACTTGATTTTTACCTGAACTGTGTCATTGATGAACCGTAAGTAATATCAGCCAGAGTTAACACTATAAAGCCTGCTGCACCATATTTGCACATTTCTAAAGTCTCTAAATTATCAGCATGATCTTAACTTTGCTGGAAAAACCTGTTGCACACAATCTACTACATGCCTTTTGTCGTTTGATTGATAGTTTATGCTTTTAGCAAGTAAATGTCAGGGATCTCAAGGAAAAGTGACTCAATTTAAGTCAAATCAATGTCCCAGTAGAAGATCAAAGTCCATACTGGCAGGGCGGCTAGATCACAGGATTAAGTGCAGGCAAGGATAGATAGAAATCTAGTCAGCGGGCAAGTCAGAGACGGAATAAGAATAAGAATAAGAGTCCCTGGCATAAGAAAGCTGGGCCAAAAGAAAATAAAATATATAGAACAACTGAAGTAAACGTGTAATCAAACAGACAAAACACACTGGCAACGAAAGAGAAAAACCGAGAGGTACAAATAGGAGCACTAATCAAAAAGAATAAGAAACAACTCTGAGCGTATGCACGGCTGCGTTGATTTCCAACCCCGATCAGCTGCGAGCTGCTGACACGTGCTAAAGAAAAACAAAGAACATGTGCAAGAGGAGAGACAGATCAAACCTGCGACCTGACAGTACCCTCCCACCAGGTACGCCTCCTAGCCAACCCCTAGCTGAAGGAGACTGACGGCGATGAAAATCCTTAGTAAGTGAACGGTCCAGTAGGTCCCGAGCCAGGACCCAAGATCTCTTCTCTGGACCATATTCCTCCCAGTCCACTAGATATTGAAGACCCCGTCCACGCCATCTGGAATCAAGAATCCGTCTGACGATGAAGGCAGGGGCGCCCTTAATCATCAGCGGAGGAGGAGGAACAGGAGTAGAAAGAAAAATAGGAAGAACGCAAAACAGGTTTAATAAGAGAAACATGAAAAACAGGGTGAACACGACAAAAAGAATTAGGCAAACGAAGCTGCACCACGACCAGACTGATGACCTTGACAATAGGGTATGGTCCAATAAATCTAGGGGCCAACTTATGTGATGAAACCTTAAGTGGCAAATCTCTCAGACAGCCATACCCTTTGTCTCGGAGCCGCAGTCCGATGGTGGTCAGCTGCTCTTTTAGTACGTCTTTCAGACCGAAGCAGCGCCTCCCTGGCCCTCCTCAAGGTACGGCGACAACGCTGGATAAATGCTTGAACCGAGAGAACAGCTGATTCGATAGCCCGAGATGAAAATAAAGGGGGCTTATAACCAAGACAACACATGAACGGGGAAAGCCCAGTCGAAGTCAGCCCAAGTTAGCTGCTGACTCCAGGATGGGGAAGGGGGAGGGTTATGGGAAGGTAGACAATGGAACGTTGCTCGAGATCCTGGTTAGCGTTCTCGGTCTGGCCGTTAGTCTGGAAACCAGACGACAGACTGGCGGCGGCACCCAGCTGTCGACAGAATTCCTGTCAGAGACCACGTTCTCTGGAAGACCATGAATCCAAAAGACGTGGTCAATGACCATCCAGGCAGTCCCCCTAGCTGAAGGGAGTTTAGGGAGGGGAATGAAATGAACCACTTTAGAAAAGCGATCCACAACAGTAAGGATTGCAGTATTGCCACTGAAATGAGGGAGACCAGTAATAAAAATCCTGTGCAATATGCGACCAAGGGTGGGAAGGGGATGAAGCAGACCAACGGGAGGTTGAGGTCTTATTTTGAGCACAGACCTTGCACGCACCCACGAACCGGTCGACATCCTCAAATCATAGCAGGCCACCAAAAACGCTGACAGATAGCTGCTAACGACTTCCTCACACCCGGATAAAGTGAGTTTGGAGGAGTGACCCCCACTACAAGACGGCAGTGCGGACTCAATCGGATACGAATAACCGACCCGCCAGGCAACCCAAAGGAGTCTTAACCTGAGCCAAAGCCTGTTTAACCTGTGTTTTGACACCCCAGACAACAGCCCCCAAGAAAAGATCTGACGATAAGATCGTACCAGGAGGCACATTGCCAGGGGTGCCGAACTGTCACGATAAAGCATCGGGTTTACCTTTCTTCGAACCCAGTCTAGAAGACAGTACAAAATTAAATGTACTCGAGATTCTTGTGATCAGTCCACACCAGAAATGGAGTGGCCTCCCCTCCCAGCCAAATGACGCCCAAAGCCAAACGTACTGCCAGCATCTCTATTGCCGATGTCATAATTTCGCTCGGCGGGATGTAACTTATCCTGGGGGGATCTTTGGGAGAGAACTGCTCCGACCTCCACCTCTGAAGCATCCACTACCACAAACTGTCTGCTAGAATCAGGCAAAATTAGAATTGGAGCAGTAGTAAATCTGAATTTCAGATCATCAAAAGCTGCTTGAGCAGCACTTGACCAGCAAAATTTAATCTTGGTGGAGGTTAATGCTGTCAGAGGGGCTGCCACCTGGCCAAAATTCCTGATAAAGCGTCTATAAAAATTTGCAAAACCAAGGAATTGTTGTAATGCCTTTCTAGAGCCAGGTACCAGCCAATCAGAAACAGCTTTCACCTTCGCAGGGTCCATGCGAATCCCCTCCGCTGAGATTACAGACCCTAGGAACAAAACTGACTGGGCATGAAAAGTACACTTCTCCGCCTTCATGAACAATTGATTCTCTAGCAGCCGCAGAAGCACTCGTCTGACGTGCTGAACGTGCACCTGAAAAGAACGACAAAAAGATCAAAATGTCATCAAGGTACATAAACACAAAATCATTGATCAACTCTCGAAGCACGTCTTTGATGAGCGATTGGAAGACGGCTGGAGCATTGGCCAGGCCGAACCAAATATTCAGAGGGCCCCATAGGTGTATTAAAAGCCATCTTCCATTCATCCCCCCCTCCCTCATCCGGACAAGATAATAAGCATTGCATAGGTCCAGTTTCGTGAAGAATCTTGTGCCCTTCAAGACCTCTAAAGCCATAGACAAAGGCAGGGGGTACCTGTTCTTAACAGTGATGTCATTCAGCCCCCGATAGTCAATACAAGGGCAGAAAGAGCCATCCTTCACGAAAAAGATCCCCGCACCTGCCGGAGAAGAGGGACAAATCAGGCCTGCTGCCAGAGACTCCAATAAATACTTCTCCATGGCCTCACGCTCAGGTGCAGACAAGGAGAAGAGACGTCCTCGAGGTGAAGTGCCTGGGAGGAGATCATTAACACATATGGTCAATGTGGAGGAAGAGAAGCGGCTTGGGGCAGACTAAAGACCAAGACAAACAGAATGACAATGAGAACTCCAAGATAAAACAATATTTTCTGCCCAATTTACATGCGTATTATGAAGAGAAAGCCATGGATGGCCCAGCACAATAGGTACAGAAGAGGAATTAAATAAATAAAACTCTAGTTCCTCTCTGTAGTTCCCAGATATAACGACACTCACCGGACCAGTTATATGGGTGACAGTCATTTACATTTATGCATTTGGCAGACGCTTTTATCCAAAGCGACTTACATTGCATTCAAGGTACACATTTTTACATTTTGTCAGTTCTTGCTGTCCCTGGGAATCGAACCCATGACCTTGGCGTTGCTAACGCTACTCTCTTATTGTTTGAGCTACAGGAAAGCTTTAACTCGTGTCTGTTAAGTGAATGAGCTATGAGTGGAGACTTAAGAACAAATACAGGAATGTGGAGGATGATGAGCCCAAGTCAAATCCATAAAATTTCCTTCTGCTCCCGAATCAACAAGTGTAGAACACCTGATAGCAGAGCGATTCTGTAACACAGTTGATGTCAGGGATCTAAAGGAAAAGGACTCAAGTGCAGAAAATTGACTCAATATATTGAGTAATAACGGTCAAATCAATGTCCCAGCAGAAGATCAAAGTCCATACTGGCAGGGCGGCTAGATCACAGAGGAAAAGGTCAGGAAGCAACGGATGAACATGTCCCTCCATGACAGCTCACAGGAACAGGGAAAATCCAAACTCAAGCTGGCAGTCAGTTTACACGGTCCACAAAAAAAGACAGAGATTCAAAGCCAGGCAGACCATTCCCTTGATTAAGTGCAGGCAAGGATAGATAGAAATAATCCAGCGGGCAAGTCAGAGACGGGAGTCCCTGGCATAAGAAAGCTGGGCCAAAAATAAATAAAATGTATAGAACAACTGAAGTAAACGTGTAATCAAACAAAACACACTGGCAATGAAAGAGAAAAACCGAGAGGTAGAAATAGGAGCACTAATCAAAAAGAATAAGAAACAACTCTGAGCGTATGCACGGCTGCGTTGATTACCAACCCCGATCAGCTGCGAGCGGCTGACACGTGCTAAAGAAAAACAAAGAACATGTGCAAGAGGAGAGACCGATCAAACCTGCGACCTGACAGTAAAGGGCCTTTTAGTATAATTTGTAAAAACGTCCCCTTCAGCTCGTGGTTCAGGTGTCTGTCTGCTGTGAAATCTTTACAGATTTTTTTATAAAGTAAACATAAGAATAACTTGGTGATATTTCAACTTAATTTACTTGATTAACATTAACATTTCTTGATTATTAAAATATGAGTCAAATATGATCCATCAGGGTTTGAAGAACATTTATCTCAATCATTGCAGTGCATTATATACTGCCCAGCCAAAAAAGAAAAAGTCACAGTTTGGATTTAAAAAGGCAAATGTTTAAGAGTCTATGATTGGATCATTATCGCAGTGATTATCATGTTTCTAGCATGTTATATGTTTGACAACAGTTCTTCTAACCCTAACTGATGGAGTGTGTAGCTTTTAATTTCTTAAACAACCATGTAGGAAGACACATCACATGGCCTTATTCCAGGATGACAATGTCGAGATTCATCAGGTTCAGATTGTGAGAGAGTGGTTGGGAGGGAGCATGAAGAATCCTTAAATTCACTCAGTCTTTGGGATGTGCTGGAGGAGACTTTACAGAGTGCTGGCAATACAAGATCTTGACCAAACATTGAAGAACCTCTTGATGGAAATAAATGTTGTGATGTTATCTCCATCAAGAGGTGCATCACATTTTGGTCAAGGTTTTTTAATTAATTAATAAATTTTTAAATACAGTATAGGAATTCCCTAAATCTTCCTGTGACTGTGGAAAGGGAGCCTGAATATTGCATCCTACAGGATTACTTTGTTTCTTTTTTTAAAATGTGTCTTGGTTTGTTTATACTCTCTTGTAAAGCTTCTGCTCCTGTATGGCTACAGTTTTCATTCCTGTGGCTCAAACAGTAGAGCATGCACGCGTTTCATTCCGTGGGAATGCACGAACTGAAAAAATATGAAGAAATTGTGTGTGTGTGAGAAGAAATGTTGCTCTGTTAATCTGTTAAACATTAAGCTTGCTTTAAAAAAAATGAAACCATACCAATGAGCCAAAACATTATGCCTAATATGCTGTTGGTCATGCGTGTGCTGTCAAAACGGTGTCGACCCACTGAGGTCTGGACTCTACAAGAAGGTGTGCTGTGATATCTGCCACCAAGACGTTAGCAGAAGTCCTGTAGGTTGTGAGGTGGAGCCGTCGTGGATCAAACTTGTTTGTTCAGCACATCCCACAGATGCTCGATTGGATTGAGATCTGGGGAATTTGGAGGCCAAGTCAACAACTTCAATCATCATGTTCCTCAAACCATTCCTGAACAATATGTGGCAGGGCGCATTATCCTGCTGAAAGAGGCCACAGCCATCACGGAACACCATTGTCATGAAGGGGTGTACCAGGTGTGCAACAATGTTTAGGTTGGTGGCACGTGTCAAATTTACGTTTCCCAGCAGAACATTGTTCAGAGCATCACACTGCCTCCGGCTTGTTTCAACGGCATTGTTCCACAGTGACCCTGGTGCCATATCTTCCTCAGGAAAATGGCATACACGTACACTGCCATCCACACAATGACAACAGTACTCAATGGACCAGGCGACCATCTTCCACTTTCACAAGGTCCAGTTCCTACACTTGCTAGTCCATTGTAGGTGCTTTCGGTGGTGGACGGGGGTCATCATAGGCACTCTGATTGACACATTCTTCCCATAACCATCATTAAAAAGATTTTTGACTAGTGCTTTGACCAGACAGGATAGCCTTTGTCCATCAATGAGCCTTGGGCGCTAACCAGGAGCAAGCCATGCCGTTTTCAGAGATACTTAGACTCTGTCGCCTTACCATAACAATTTGGCCCTTGTCAAAGTCTCACAGATCTTAATTCCTGCCCATTTCTCCTACATCCAACATGCTGATTACAATAACCGATTGTTTGCGTACCATCTGATCTACCCAGATCTTTATATGTGGCCTTGTTAGGAGATGATCAGTGATATTCACTTCACCTGTGACTGGTCATGTTTTGGCTCATCAGTGTATGTTTAAGTAACGTGTCGTGACTCCCAGTGAAATCTCATTGGTCCAAAAATTGTATATACAATATACACTCACCTAAAGGATTATTAGGAACACCATACTAATACTGTGTTTGACCCCCTTTCGCCTTCAGAACTGCCTTAATTCTACGTGGCATTGATTCAACAAGGTGCTGAAAGCATTCTTTAGAAATGTTGGCCCATTCTGATAGGATAGCATCTTGCAGTTGATGGAGATTAGTGGGATGCACATCCAGGGCACGAAGCTCCCGTTCCACCACATCCCAAAGATGCTCTATTGGGTTGAGATCTGGTGACTGTGGGGGCCATTTTAGTACAGTTTAAACGATGCCCAATTGGCACTAAGGGGCCTAAAGTGTGCCAAGAAAACATCCCCCACACCATTACACCACCACCACCAGCCTGCACAGTGGTAACAAGGCATGATGGATCCATGTTCTCATTCCGTTTACGCCAAATTCTGACTCTACCATCTGAATGTCTCAACAGAAATCGAGACTCATCAGACCAGGCAACATTTTTCCAGTCTTCAACTGTCCAATTTTGGTGAGCTCGTGCAAATTGTAGCCTCTTTTTCCTATTTGTAGTGGAGATGAGTGGTACCCGGTGGGGTCTTCTGCTGTTGTAGCCCATCCGCCTCAAGGTTGTGCATGTTGTGGCTTCACAAATGCTTTGCTGCATACCTCGGTTGTAACGAGTGGTTATTTCAGTCAAAGTTGCTCTTCTATCAGCTTGAATCAGTCGGCCCATTCTCCTCTGACCTCTAGCATCAACAAGGCCTTTTCGCCCCACAGGACTGCCGCATACTGGATGCTTTTCCTTTTCACACCATTCTTTGTAAACCCTAGAAATGGTTGTGTGTGAAAATCCCAGTAACTGAGCAGATTGTGAAATACTCAGACCGGCCCGTCTGGCACCAACAACCATGCCACGCTCAAAATTGCTTAAATCACCTTTCTTTCCCATTCTGACATTCAGTTTGGAGTTCAGGAGATTGTCTTGACCAGGACCACACCCCTAAATGCATTGAAGCAACTGCCATGTGATTGGTTGATTAGATAATTGCATTAATGAGAAATTGAACAGGTGTTCCTAATAATCCTTTAGGTGAGTGTATACAGTAGACTCAAACCTTAATCTAAGTTACTTGGTGTCATTATTTATGGGTATTACTGTAGTACGTCACATTGCTTTACCTGTCAGCAGGTGCTGGAAACAGGACAACAGGTGTTTGCTGCAATGGAAACGTTTCCCTGTACGTCATTCTGGGAGAAGAATGCATGTTATGACTGACTACAGCCTTCATGATGGAGAGAATACGTGATTTTAAACTGATGAAAAAAACAGATAAGTGACCAGTTGTTGTTGAGAATAAATGTGCATGAAATATAGAACAATGGAAGTTATGTATTTATAATTGTAAAACATGTTATTTATAACTAATAAATTACAAATGAACCTAAATTAAAATTGTTCTATTCTGTCAAACCAAAACATGTTACCATTCCTAAATCCAGCAGCTTTCTTAGACTTCTAATACTATGGCCTTTTGATTTGAATTTTTAAAAGCTCATTTATGTCTAATTAAATATGCACTTCGGTCAAACGTTTTTGACGGTAAGATTTTTTAATGTTTTTAAAAGAAGTATCTTCTGCTCACCAAGGCTGCATTTATTTGATTAAAAATACAACAAAAAAAAAAACAAAACAGTAATATTGTGAATTATTAAAATTTAAAATAACATTTCTATATGAATATATCATCAAATGTAATTTATTTCTGATGCAAAGCTGAATTTTCAGCATCATTACTCCAGTCTTCAGTGTCACATGATCCTTCAGAAATCATTCTCATATGAGGATTTGATGCTCAAGAAACAGTTATGATTTATTATCACTGTTGAAAGCAGTTGTGTAAAAATTTTTTCTTTTGATAAATCAGAAGTTCAAAAGAACAGCATTTATCTGAAATGGAAAGCTACCTTGGTTCCAAATGCCTTAACATTTGTCCAAACTTGATTTTATGCGCTTCCATATATACGTTATAATATTCATCATGTCAATCATCTATAATAACAAAATAAATCAATAAATTGCATCACTTTTTCTGAGGTTTTCTTAGCTGTGATGCAACATAAGAACTAACAAACATGATCAAAATATTTTGTTTTCCTATCAAATGAGACCCCATGCACTTGTAAATATCCTGTTTTTTTTTTTTGTAGTTATAAGCCATTACTTTTAAGTATGTCACTTAAATGTGCAATCATTAAAGAAAATGCCTTTAGGGTGTAAGTGGTTAACTATAAAGAAGTAATGTAGTTATAAATCTGTCGAACAGGTATGTACCTTCATTATAGGCATGCCACAAGTGTACTGAACTATATCATTTATATAAAGCATATATAAATCTTAAGTATAAGTATGTATAAATCATAAGTATATAAATCTTTTAACCTCTCCTCTATTCTAGAATATAGCTTATTGCTATTTTTTACATATATTTACGTGTTCTGACTTTTTCAATCTGCATACTGACCGTATGTACCATAAATGGTATGCAAGCGCATCCTAAATTGTAGTATGTGATGTAGATGTATGAAAATGGTATGCTAAAGGAGTCTACATTAAATATTGTATCTTGCTTTTGAGATATTACCTACATCCCTTTGCAGTAGAAAAGTGTGATTGTTCTTTAAGCTTTTTCCACTTGATCAGACAAATATGACCTCAAAGCATTTTTAAATGAATAAGAGCTAAATAATAATGAATTCAGCTACATGCTAATGTATATCTGAACAGTGTATGGTAAGTGGGTCTGTCGTACTAAGATGCAATACTGGTGTACATCCTCAAAATGCTGTATATAGCTAGGCCTACTTACCCATTACTAATGAAGAAACCTATGGTCTGCTTACCTGTTGTTTCAATTCCCTGTGTTGCATATTAAATTGATTACAGTGAGGAGTAAGCATGTTTAAAGGAGTTAGGAATCCCTTCCACATCTCTCTCTATACCTTAAACAGACATAAAGAGATGTTTGATTACTGCTCATGATGGCAAGTCTTCTGTTAAAACACAATACACTGAGACTGCTTGGTCACTTGAGTTGAATTCTGCGGCCGTTCTTTTAGATATTGACTGGTGAGCTTGAAATGCTGCTGCTCTATAATTACAGATGAGTAAAAGGAGAGGCTGGAGCATCGAGGTTGACGCTGAACAGAAAGAATAGCTGTATACAAGAAAAAGGTAAGATGCGAGAACGAACCTCATTGGTTCTCGCTGAAGCTCAAACGTGCTGCGTAACATGAGAACGAACCTCACTGGTTCTCGCTGAAGCTCAAACGTGCTGCGTAACACGAGAATGAACCTCATTGGTTCTCGCTGAAGCTCAAACGTGCGGCGTAACACGAGAACGAACCTCATTGGTTCTCGCTGAAGCTCAAACGTGCTGCGTAACATGAGAACGAACCTCACTGGTTCTCGCTGAAGCTCAAACGTGCTGCGTAACACGAGAATGAACCTCATTGGTTCTCGCTGAAGCTCAAACGTGCGGCGTAACACGAGAACGAACCTCATTGGTTCTCGCTGAAGCTCAAACGTGCTGCGTAAAACGAGAACGAACCTCATTGGTTCTCGCTGAAGCTCAAGCGTGCTGCGTAACACGAGAAATGAACCTCATTGGTTCTCGCTGAAGCTCAAACGTGCTGCGTAACACGAGAACGAACCTCATTGGTTCTCGCTGAAGCTCAAAAAACGTGCCGTGTATAACAAACGAGAATGAACCTCATTGGTTCTCGCTCAAGCTCAAGCGTGCTGCGCTGAACTCAAACGCGCGTGTATAACCTCACTGGTTCTTCGCTGAAGCTCAAGCGCTGCGTAACACGCTGAAGCTCAACCTCATTGGTTCTCGCTGAAGTTCAAACGTGCTGCGTAACACGAGAATGAACCTCATTGGTTCTCGCTGAAGCTCAAACGTGCTGCGTCACATGAGAACGAACCTCATTGGTTCTCGCTGAAGCTCAAACGTGCTGCGTAACACGAGAATGAACCTCACTGGTTCTCGCTGAAGTTCAAACGTGCTGCGTAACACGAGAATGAACCTCACTGGTTCTCGCTGAAGCTCAAACGTGCCGTGTATAACACGAGAACGAACCTCATTGGTTCTCGCTGAAGCTCAAACGTGCTGCGTAACACGAGAACGAACCTCACTGGTTCTCGCTGAAGCTCAAACGTGCTGCGTAACACGAGAACGAACCTCATTGGTTCTCGCTGAAGCTCAAACGTGCTGCGTAACACGAGAACGAACCTCACTGGTTCTCGCTGAAGCTCAAGCGTGCTGCGTAACACGAGAACGAACCTCATTGGTTCTCGCTGAAGCTCAAACGTGCTGCGTAACACGAGAACGAACCTCACTGGTTCTCGCTGAAGCTCAAACGTGCTGCGTAACACGAGAACGAACCTCACTGGTTCTCGCTGAAGCTCAAACGTGCTGCGTAACACGAGAACGAACCTCATTGGTTCTCGCTGAAGCTCAAACGTGCTGCGTAACACGAGAACGAACCTCATTGGTTCTCGCTGAAGCTCAAACGTGCTGCGTAAAACACGAGAACGAACCTCATTGGTTCTCGCTGAAGCTCAAACGTGCTGCGCGTAACACGCGAACGAACCTCATTGGTTCTCGCTGAAGCTCAAGCGTGCCGTGTATAACACGCGAGAATGAACCTCATTGGTTCTCGCTGAAGCTCAAACGTGCTGCGTAACACGAGAATGAACCTCATTGGTTCTCGCTGAAGCTCAAACGTGCTGCGTAACACGAGAACGAACCTCATTGGTTCTCGCTGAAGCTCAAACGTGCCGTGTATAACACGAGAATGAACCTCATTGGTTCTCGCTGAAGCTCAAACGTGCTGCGTAACACGAGAACGAACCTCACTGGTTCTCGCTGAAGCTCAAACGCGCTGCGTAACACGAGAATGAACCTCATTGGTTCTCGCTGAAGCTCAAACGTGCTGCGTCACATGAGAACGAACCTCATTGGTTCTCGCTGAAGCTCAAACGTGCTGCGTAACACGAGAATGAACCTCACTGGTTCTCGCTGAAGTTCAAACGTGCTGCGTAACACGAGAATGAACCTCACTGGTTCTCGCTGAAGCTCAAACGTGCCGTGTATAACACGAGAACGAACCTCATTGGTTCTCGCTGAAGCTCAAGCGTGCTGCGTAACTGCGAACGAACCTCACTGGTTCTCGCTGAAGCTCAAGCGTGCTGCGTAACACGAGAACGAACCTCATTGGTTCTCGCTGAAGCTCAAACGTGCTGCGTAACACGAGAACGAACCTCACTGGTTCTCGCTGAAGCTCAAACGTGCTGCGTAACACGAGCGAACCTCATTGGTTCTCGCTGAAGCTCAAACGTGCTGCGTAACACGAGAACGAACCTCACTGGTTCTCGCTGAAGCTCAAACGTGCTGCGTAACACGAGAACGAACCTCATTGGTTCTCGCTGAAGCTCAAGCGTGCTGCGTAACACGAGAACGAACCTCACTGGTTCTCGCTGAAGCTCAAACGTGCTGCGTAACACGAGAACGAACCTCACTGGTTCTCGCTGAAGCTCAAACGTGCTGCGTAACACGAGAACGAACCTCACTGGTTCTCGCTGAAGCTCAAACGTGATGCGTAACACGAGAACGAACCTCATTGGTTCTCGCTGAAGCTCAAGCGTGATGCGTAACACGAGTGAACCTCATTGGTTCTCGCTGAAGCTCAAACGTGCTGCGTAACACGAGAGTGAACCTCATTGGTTCTCGCTGAAGCTCAAACGTGCTGCGTAACATGAGAACGAATCTCATTGGTTCTTGCAGAAGCTCAAATTGCTACGTCCACGAGCGAACCTCATTGGTTCTCGCTGAAGCTCAAACGTGATGCGTAACACGAGAACGAACCTCACTGGTTCTCGCTGAAGCTCAAACGTGCTGCGTAACACGAGAATGAACCTCACTGGTTCTCGCTGAAGCTCAAACGTGCTGCGTAACACGAGAATGAACCTCATTGGTTCTCGCTGAAGCTCAAGCGTGCTGCGTAACACGAGAATGAACCTCATTGGTTCTCGCTGAAGCTCAAACGTGCTGCGTCACATGAGAACGAACCTCATTGGTTCTCGCTGAAGCTCAAACGTGCTGCGTAACACGAGAATGAACCTCACTGGTTCTCGCTGAAGTTCAAACGTGCTGCGTAACAACACGAGAATGAACCTCACTGGTTCTCGCTGAAGCTCAAGCGTGCGCGTATAACACGAGAACGAACCTCATTGGTTCTCGCTGAAGCTCAAACGTGCTGCGTAACACGAGAACGAACCTCACTGGTTCTCGCTGAAGCTCAAACGTGCTGCGTAACACGAGAACGAACCTCATTGGTTCTCGCTGAAGCTCAAACGTGCTGCGTAACACGAGAACGAACCTCACTGGTTCTCGCTGAAGTTCAAACGTGCTGCGTAACACGAGCGAACCTCATTGGTTCTCGCTGAAGCTCAAACGTGCTGCGTAACACGCGAGCGAACCTCACTGGTTCTCGCTGAAGCTCAAGCGTGCTGCGTAACACGAGCGAACCTCACTGGTTCTCGCTGAAGCTCAAACGCGTGCTGCGTAACACGAGAATGAACCTCATTGGTTCTCGCTGAAGCTCAAACGTGATGCGTAACACGAGAACGAACCTCATTGGTTCTCGCTGAAGCTCAAACGTGATGCGTAACACGAGAGTGAACCTCATTGGTTCTCGCTGAAGCTCAAACGTGCTGCGTAACACGAGAGTGAACCTCATTGGTTCTCGCTGAAGCTCAAACGTGCTGCGTAACACGAGAACGAATCTCATTGGTTCTTGCAGAAGCTCAAATTGCTACGTCACACGAGAACGAACCTCATTGGTTCTCGCTGAAGCTCAAACGTGATGCGTAACACGAGAACGAACCTCACTGGTTCTCGCTGAAGCTCAAACGTGCTGCGTAACACGAGAATGAACCTCATTGGTTCTCGCTGAAGCTCAAACGTGCTGCGTAACACGAGAATGAACCTCATTGGTTCTCGCTGAAGCTCAAACGTGATGCGTAACACGAGTGAACCTCATTGGTTCTCGCTGAAGCTCAAACGTGCTGCGTAACACTAGAATGAACCTCATTGGTTCTCGCTGAAGCTCAAACGTGCTGCGTAACACAAGAACGAACCTCATTGGTTCTCGCTGAAGCTCAAACGTGATGCGTAACACGAGAATGAACCTCATTGGTTCTCGCTGAAGCTCAAACGTGATGCGTAACACGAGAGTGAACCTCATTGGTTCTTGCTGAAGCTCAAACGTGCTGCGTAACACGAGAGTGAACCTCATTGGTTCTCGCTGAAGCTCAAACGTGATGCGTAACACGAGAGTGAACCTCATTGGTTCAATGCATCCTTGGTGAGCTGTAAAGATTTCTATCAAAATCTTGAAAAAAAAAAAAAGCCTCCAAACTTTTTTTTTTTTTTTTTTTTTTGGATCTTGAAACAGAAGCATATACCATAATTTAACCTCAGAGCTCATAGTAGATCTGTTTTGGTTTCATATCATAAGTCTTTCTCAGTCAAAGTGGATTTTTACTTCCAGAACCCATTTACATACTATATATTCAGCCTTCTCTCTTCAGTTTTCCTCTGTTTAGTACTCCCATTACAGATTTACAACAGCTAGTGACTAATTACTCTTCACCTGGGCCCTTGTTTGTCATGTTGAGGTAATTGCATTAACAAGGCTGTTTCTTGTTGGCAGGTGTATTAGTGATGTCCTGCGTGGTGTGTGATGACACAGGTGAGTGCGGTGGCCGAAACATGAACTCTGAATTAGAGCTCAGATCACGAACACGCTCCATATCTCTGGTTTCATTCTCTTCTTCATTTCCGTCATCACTCTCTATTTATACATCTTTCTTCCACAAACCCAAGCTCTTCATTGAAGACTTTTCGGTATCAAATTACACCAATCTATGACTCAAAACTCTTATGAACAGTCTTACAGAAAAAAAATTGACTAACTTGTAAGACTAGTCTTAGCAGTTTATGCAACCGGCTACAGGTTTCTGCACCAGTCACTGAATATGGATTAGAAAATATGTAAAGATGAGTAAATTTTTTTTTTTATTCATATTTTTTTATTAAACAATGAATAACCATGAAAAAATTACTTGGGGAGAAAAACATAAATAGTTATTAAAAATATATATATATATATAAATAAGGATAAATGAATTATCAAAGCCATTCGGTTGGGTTCTGATTTTAACATTGAACATAAGAATTCTTAAAGACCCCCTGTGGTGAAAATCAAGCTTTTAATGTTGTTTATGTTAATGTCTATGTGGTGTTTTTAATATGCTTTAAGACAAACCATGTGCAAATTCATATGTCAACACCATTGCTGAGTATTTTCTCCTTAACTGCAGTGACAAAAAGATGAAAAAGTGAAATCACTGGTGTTTCTGACGTCACAAATGACATCACCGTGTGGGCGGGCTTTAGCATATCATTAACTAGAGTCTCAAGAGAAGCCAGGTTACCCCGGTATATCTTTCTGTTGATATAAAAAATCATGTATATTTAGCAATATAGCGGGTCAATTATTTATATGATGTATATTACGATGTTATGATGAACTGCCTTTCTCCACTGAGTTATTCAAAACCTTTTTATGGATGCTGATTTTTAGAAGGCAGACTGAGATGGCGACCGGGAACTTGGTTTGTGTAACATTAGCAACACATTATTAGGTGTTTGATAACGTATAGTCAAGCAAAAGGCTAATCATATTAACTACCGTTATATATCTGACATTGTAGCGAGCGATACATAAAACGCATTACCATTCTGATACATCGACATGTAGGCGAGCCTGTTTGAGTGAGTGGAGGTGGGGCTCATTTGCATATTCATGGCTCCGCATATACTAAATGAGGCAAGGGTGTAGAGTTACATTCAAGCTATTTTTTCCACAGGAAAAAAAACTTTTAAATATGCCATTTTGATGAGTTTTAAGGGGATAAAATTTACTACAGGGGGACTTTAAGAAATCTTTCATTAACTTTTCAAATCACACAGCACACAAAACATCCCGTGTCTCGTTTAAAATGCCTGTTGAGGAGACCAGCATCGCTATCAGGTGCTTTAATGCTGTACGGTGTTATAACATCCTGCCAACATCATTCTTGAAATTCCCTATCCTGGTTCTTCTCAGAGAAATGCAATCATGATGATTCCCTCAACCAAGTCATGCTCACACGTGTAATAACCTGAAATTGCTTCTATTGATTTTCCCGTCTTGTGTCATTTTCTCCCACAGTTGCTCAGACACAGCCACATTTCCGTGCCGAGTGCCTCTCCATGGTGTGGTATATCAGGTTGTCATCCAGAAATGACAGGTCGTCATCGTATTCGACTGGTCGACAGCAGGCGGTGGGAGGGGAGCTGCGCAGAATGTTTTTAGCACCGCCGGCGAGGCTGGTGATGATTTTGTCGTAGTTTGTCAGGGAGTTAACACACACGCCGCTGCAGTAGCTGAATATCATCTCCTCTTGACTCCGGTAGCCCAAACCCAGATCAGACACTTTCAGCTGGACTTGTCTTAGTGCACATGCTCTTGCTTTTCCTTTCTCTCTCTCGTCACGACTCGGTCTCTTTCTGTCCACCTTGCTACGGAATAAACCTCTCCGTTTCAGAGATCTCTTGAATCTGTGGATGAAGGCTGAGTCGGGATTGGGAAAGCTGTCTGGATGACAGAGGAAAGAGACACATTCACACATTTGCACTACAGACACATCAGTCTGATTTTAAGCAATGGGCTGAAATTTGAGCAGTCTGAAACTGAACAAGGTAGTTTGATTTGTGGAAATATTGTGCTTTTTGTGTTGTATATGCATCGTTTGAAATGGTTCATATCATGGTATCATACCTTCATCTTTTTAACTCTATAAAGCCTGACATGAAATAATAGAAAACTCAAGTTTTTTTGTTTTTTTTTCCATTAATGAATGATTCAGTGTTTTGAACGAATCGGTTAAGTCAAAGATTCATAAACATTTGCCTCATTCCTGAACGAATCAGCTGTTTGAACGAATTATTTGAATGAACGACTCACTCATTAAGATGGTCACCATGTTTAAAAGTATCATTCTTTACAACATTTCGTATTTGTACATATTTAAAAAAGATTTAAAACAATCTCATAACATTATTTAATGCAGTTGTAATTTCTCAGTGTAAATGATTTCATTTCATTATTAACAGCCATATTTATTGATCAAGTTTAAGAATAAAATGAAAGATGAAGCATATACTCACCTAAAGGATTATTAGGAACACCACACTAATACTGTGTTTGACCCCCTTTCACCTTCACAACTGCCTTAATTCTACATGGCATTGATTCAACAAGGTGCTGAAAGCATTCTTTAGAAATGTTGGCCCATATTGATAGGATAGCATCTTGCAGTTGATGGAGATTTGTGGGATGCACATCCAGGGCACGAAGCTCCCGTTCCACCACATCCCAAAGATGCTCTATTGGGTTGAGATCTGGTGACTGTGGGGGCCATTTTAGTACAGTGAACTCATTGTCATGTTCAAGAAACCAATTTGAAATGATTCGAGCTTTGTGACATGGGGCATTATCCTGCTGGAAGTAGCCATCAGAAAATGGGTACATGGTGGTCATAAAGGGGTGGACATGGTCAGAAACAATGCTCAGGTAGGCCGTGGCATTTAAACGATGCCCAATTGGCACTAAGGGGCCTAAAGTGTGCCAAGAAAACATCCCCCACACCATTACACCACCACCACCAGCCTGCACAGTGGTAACAAGGCATGATGGATCCATGTTCTCATTCTGTTTACGCCAAATTCTGACTCTACCATCTGAATGTCTCAACAGAAATCAAGACTCGTCAGACCAGGCAACATTTTAGTCCAATTTTGGTGAGCTTGTGCAAATTGTAGCCTCTTTTTCCTATTTGTAGTGGAGATGAGTGGTACCTGGTGGGGTCTTCTGCTGTTGTAGCCCATCCGCCTCAAGGTTGTGCGTGTTGTGGCTTCACAAATGCTTTGCTGCATACCTCGGTTGTAACAAGTGGTTATTTCAGTCAAAGTTGCTCTTCTATCAGCTTGAATAAGTCGGCCCATTCTCCTCTGACCTCTAGCATCAACAAGGCATTTTCGCCCACAGGACTGCCGCATACTGGATGTTTTTCCCTTTTCACACCATTCTTTGTAAACCCTAGAAATGGTTGTGCGTGAAAATCCCAGTAACTGAGCAGATTGTGAAATACTCAGACCGGCCCGTCTGGCACCAACAACCATGCCACGCTCAAAATTGCTTAAATCACCTTTCTTTCCCATTCTGACATTCAGTTTGGAGTTCAGGAGATTGTCTTGACCAGGACCACACCCCTAAATGCATTGAAGCAACTGCCATGTGATTGGTTGATTAGATAATTGCATTAATGAGAAATTGAACAGGTGTTCCTAATAATCCTTTAGGCGAGTGTATATTTAAAAAGATTAGGGGGAAAATGCCCTTTATAAAGGTTAAAATATCATAAATATGCAGATTTAAA
This sequence comes from Paracanthobrama guichenoti, assembly GCA_018749465.1. Lineage (NCBI taxonomy): Eukaryota > Metazoa > Chordata > Actinopteri > Cypriniformes > Gobionidae > Paracanthobrama > Paracanthobrama guichenoti. Next base: position 4,070,038 of record CM031947.1, on the reverse strand, counting down.
TGTCAAGGCTGATCGAACACTGATCAGAATATTACTTCAGAATAAATTATATTTACAAACTTTTCTGGACAAGCAGATTTTTTACTCGGACAAGTGAATGACAGATTTATGACAGACATGCGTATTACGTGTTCAGTCTATAGGCACGTAGTGTTTTTTACAAAGTGACATTGCCGACTACTGGCCTGGCAGCGGAATACAAAGTTTTTAGCCGTTTTCGCGGCTCCATGTGACAGGGAATCGTTTTGACAACATTGTCATCTCTACAGGAAACTTAAAAAAAAAGTCAATTTTTAGTACACCGTTACCATGTAAATATAACCAAGGCAAGCTAGTAAGAGCTGTGCATGTAAACCTCTCTGGCCTAAAGACTGCGGTCTTTAGCGTTCTTGTTAGCACACCCGCCTCCCATGGGTTGAGTAGGACCGGTTACATAAACGTACCCTAAGAGGGTAGAAGATGGTCATGTAAAACTAAATCATGATCGTTTTTGCTGGAGAAAATCTTGGTTAGTGGACCTCAAGTACAAAAAGGACTGATATAAATAATGATATGACCCTTTTGAAGTGCACTGCACATTGTGTTTTGACAGTATGTAAAGACGGTAGTGTTTTGATGTGCTTTGTGAAACGGTACCCCATTGATAACCATGAGAGGGCGAGTAGAGTGATCAAAGAACCATAACGTGATATAGTTTGCATTATTCTGACAGCTTTTAGCAACAATACTGCTTTTGTCCATAGGTACCAGATAAAATACAGGTTTTCTAAATGTAGCTGAGTTGTAAGCTGATAGAACTAGAGTGGTGTGTGTCTAGTGTCCCGCCCAGGTACAATGGGTCACCTGAAACTTCCTTACTTAACCATCACAACAGTATCAGGTGTGTCCTGAAACGCGCTTTATCACACCTGTGTGTATTCGTGTGACTTTAAATAAAAAGAATCAAATAGGATCTCCTGACCTGAGTGACTTCTTGGCTGCAGATGTTTGATGGTGCGAGCATCAGGCAGATTTTGGTTTGCTTTTCTCAGCGGGTCCAGTCTTTGAGAACACTGAGCGTGTGGTTGTGAATAGCGAGAGTGTCCGGCTCGGTTTGGGTTCTGTAGAACCAGCGGGACGGATGGCGCGCTGCTCGGCATCAGTGCGCACACCAGTATCACACCCCAGATCTTCATCTTGCGCTCTCCTCAGCTCAGAGAGCCTGTGTCGGTCAGCACAAACTCACATTACACACATGAAGTCCGGTCAGACCGTTTTGTTAGAGTGTAAATCCCTTTACACTACAGCCTTAATTGTACTGTATTATCACATTTATATCACATACTTTTCTTTTACACACACAGCCCGGCTTTGTACCTCTTTTTAAAAAAAAAAAAAAAAAAAAAAATGATTAAAAGCATTAAATGAATATATCAGTTAAGACAGATATATTGCATTTTTGCGGTTGTCACAGTTGTTTTGATTGATTTACTTAATTTCCCTGTCAAGAAATCTTGAGCTACTGTGAAAAACAGTAAAGCACTTTCATATAGGCTTATATATATATATATTATTTGTATTTTTTTCCACAACTAGCCACTATATGAAAAAGGCATTTTGTAAATTAAATGTATTATTAATGATGACAATATATAAAATGTAATCTAGTTTACACATTCAAAAATACAGAAATTAATACCTAAAATACAAAGTCATGCCTTAATTTAATAAAGTATTATTAGTTTTTATTATTATATAGCCCCAAAACACAAAATAACTATAATACAAAAATACATACAACTAGCCTCTAGTTACTATAAGTATAATAATAATAATAATAATATTTTACTTATTTTTTATTATTTAGCATTATTAGTAGTAGGCTAGTATAAGTAGTCGTATAGCCCCAATACAATTTAAAACTTAAAAACTAAAAAAAAAAAAAAAAAAAAAAAAAAAGTCTTATGCTAACTTTTAGTTTTGTTGTGGTAAGTATAGTGATGATCAATGATGCTGTAAACAACCGTGAACAGATGCTTTGACTCACCCGAGTTCAGCTCTGTGTATCCGGCCATCAGCACTGATGATCGCAGAGCCAAAGGTGCTTTCCGAAAACATTTATTAAATCAAAACCGCGCATCTTATATTTCCTTTCTGCCGACTCTCATGTTCTTCTGCTGCCAGGGATCACACTTCATCCGCCTGTCGTGACGGCGGTTTAACACATGATGCAAAATATATTACTGTTGCTCTACTTCCACGTCTGTAATCAGATTATGGATTTGAATTGCATTGATTATTTAATTGCTCAGGTCCCGCTCAGTCCCGCGCCAGCTGTGGTGTGCAGTGTGCGTGACCAGTCCGCGCGCTCAAAACACGCCGAGTGACATCATGGACACATCAAACAGCCTCCGGGATATTATTTAACCGAGCTGGAAAGATACATTTGCAGTAGCTGTATTGTGCAGTTTAGGCTAATTTAGTTAGTCGTCCTCTCATATGAATTATGTCATTATTTATACAGTCCTGTTCAAGTTATGTAGCCTAGTCTGGTTTCACAAGAATTCCGTGCTGAAGTGATATAAAATACAATGAAGAACCTGTATTGTTATTCAAATGTGCTGTTATTTGCTATCATTTGTTTGGCCACAAATGCATTAATAGTTAACAATAACCTGTTGATGAACGCATTTCCACTTTCCAGTTTGAGATGAGCTCATATAAATGACACAGACTCCCTCTAGCGTTCAGTACTCTACAGGATCATATATAAAACATGTATCATAAAATAATAATAATAATAATAATAATATCCGAGCAGATGTTTATGTTTTATGTAGGAACACAAGCGAGAACACAAAACAAAAGATGATTGTTCCTCCCATCTCCCTCTCTTTAGTGCAGGGGTGGGGAACGTTGATCCTGGAGGGATTAGGGTTGGAGCTGAACTCTGCAAGAGAGTGGCCCTCCAGGATCAACGTTCCCCACCCCTGCTTTAGGGGCTCCATAGCTCCTCGTTTGACCCACAACAAACAAATATACACAGAGGTGAAGTGAATAACACTGATCATCTTGGCACCTGTTAGTGGGTGGGATATATTAGGCAGCAAGTGAACATTTTGTCCTCAAAGTTGATGTGTTAGAAGCAGGAAAAATGGGAAAGTGTAAGGATTTGAGTGAGTTTGACAAGGGCCAAATTGTGATGGCTAGACGACTGGGTCAGAGCATCTCCAAAACTGCAGCTCTTGTGGGGTGTTCCCGGTATGCAGTGGTCAGGATCTATCAAAAGTGCTCCAAGGAAGGAACAGTGGTGAACCGGAGACAGGGTCATGGGCGGCCAAGGCTCATCGATGAACGTGGGGAGCGATCAGTCAGCCGCAGACCAGTCAGGGTGCCCATGCTGACCCCTGTCCACCACCGAAAGCACCAACAGTGGCACGTGAGCATCAGAACTGGACTGCGGAGCAATGGAAGATGGTGGCCTGGTCTGATGAATCACGTTTTCTTTTACATCACATGGATGGCCGGGTGCGTGTGCATCGCTTCCCTGGGGAACACATGGCACCAGGATGCACTATGGGAAGAAGGCAAGCCGGCGGAGGCAGTGTGATGCTTTGGGAAATGTTCTGCTGGGAAACCTTGGGTCCTGCCATCCATGTGGATGTTACTTTGACACGTACCACCTACCTAAGCATTGTTGCAGACCATGCACCCTTTCATGGAAACGGTATTCCCTGATGGCTGTGGCTCTTCCAGCAGGATAATGCTCCTGACACAAAGCAAAAATGGTTCAGGAATGGTTTGAGGAGCACAACAACGAGTTTGAGGTGTTGACTTGACCTCCAAATTCCCCAGATCTCAATCCAATCGAGCATCTGTGGGATGTGCTGAACAAACAAGTCCGATCCATGGAGGCCCCACCTCGCAACTTACAGGACTTAAAGGATCTGCTGCTAATATCTTGGTGCCAGATACCACAGCACACCTTCAGGGGTCTAGTGGAGTCCATGCCTCGATGGGTCAGGGCTGTTTTGACAGCAAAAGGGGGACCAACACACACACACACACACACACACACACACACACACACACACACACACACACACACACACACACACACACACACATTATGGTCAATGTTATCCCTGATTATATGCAATACGGGATGCAATGTTTAAAAACTAGTTTTGACTGTCTCTGATGATTGTGACCCTGTACAGGGTCCGGAATGAAATCATCAAGTATATACTTTACATTTTAAATGTCTGTGGAGGAGATCTGACCTCATATGTGGTACCATTTGAAAGCTTAGAGTCTCTCCTTTCTGGAGTTATGCATCACTTTGGCATTTGTTTTACACAAATTAATGTATTTACACTAAATTACTCTGGTACCATTTCCACCTGGATTTGGCCTACCCAAATTGAAAAGCTTCCCATACCCACATACAGTGGCTTAAATACAACATTTTGGTGTCATTTTACAGGAAGTTAAATAAACCACTGCTAAAAGTGATAAACATGTAAGTATATGTTGTCTGACCTGTAATAACATAATATTCAACAAGAAACTGTTGATAAACGGATGTCATGTAATCTGCACGTTTGCCTATGACTCCCTCTTCCGGTCAGTAGTCTGAAGTGCAGGACTGTACATCACAGTTATTACAATTAGGCTACTTATCATCTTGTTGTAACCCGCAAGAAGCCGCACTATAACAAACAATCTCACCATCATTTTTTTTTCTTCTGTGATTAAATTTCCAGTTAATGTAAATAATATAATACAATAATATAAATAATATAAAGCGTGTGTGTGTGTGTGTGTGTGTGTGTGTGTGTGTGTGTGTGTGTGTGTGTGTGTGTGTGTGTGTGTATGTATGCGCGCGCACTCATTCTGAGTCTTTGAATTATTATCGGCCTATTCAAATGTAATTACAGTGAATGTTGTCACTAATTAGGCTGGTTAATCACCCAACTTGATTCAGATTTCCTTTGATTTTAGCAGGGGAAACAATGCAGATAATGTTGTGATGATTTTCTTTTTCTTTTTTTTCTTTCTTTTCTTTTTTTTTTTTTTGGCGTAAATATCCAATTCTGTTCTGAATGATTGCTTTGAATCTGACAGCTATGAATTCCTCAATTTCCGGTAGAATAGAGCTGGAGATTCCTCATATCCTCGAGCAGCACGGAGAGAGCAAGAGAAAACATGGAAAGGACAGGACAACGGTGCGAAAAGAGTGGATGTCTGTCTGTCTGTCTGTCTGTCTGTCTGTCTGTCTGTCTGTCTGTCTATCTATCTATCTATCTATCTATCTATCTATCTGTCTATCTGTCTGTCTGTCTGTCCATCATATCTGTCTGTCTATCTATCCATCATATCTATCTATCTGTCTATCTAGCCATCAAATCTGTTTGTTTGTCTGTCCATCATATCTGTCTATCTGTCTGTCTGTCCATCATATCTGTCTATCTATCTATCCATCATATCTGTCTGTCTGTCCATCATATCTATCTATCTATCCATCATATCTGTCTGTCTATCTGTCTGTCTGTCCATCATATCTATCTGTCTGTCTGTCCATCATATCTATCTGCCTGTCTGACTGACTATCTATCTATCTATCTATCTATCTATCTATCTATCTATCTATCTATCTATCTATCTATCTATCTATCTATCTATCTATCTATCTATCTATCTATCTATCTATCCCACAATAAGTAATTTAGTTTTAACCTGTGGTTATTTACTTGTAATACCAACCTTAAAGTTGATCTAATGCCCCGTTCATCTGCACTTTACCACTCAAACTTTCCCTCCCCTCATCCTTCAGTCTGTGCTGTAGTATTTTATCGACCAGTCTCCGTGTTGCTATATTGGTCAGAGTTACTGAAGCGAGCTCAAGTCTCCATCTGTGTAGATTAGACCATTATCCTCTTAACTCCGAGTGTCCCTGCCTTCTCTCCTCACTGCTCCGCTCAAAAATACTCTCAAATAAGAAGAAACTTTGCGCCTGACGCGGATTCACAGCCTCTCGACAGCTGCATGTCGTGGCGCTCCGTGGATGTGGAAGTTCTTCAGAGTTGCTCTCGCGCGTTGGGGCTCCTGTGGGGCCGCACACGAGGAGTGTGTCTGATCTTCAGCAGACAGTAATCGCATCAGACCGGCTTCAGCGTGCACACAAAAACCTGCAACAGGCTAGATCGAAAATTCAGCGCTTTTTTTATTCTCTATAAGAGTTTAGAATGAGGGACAACAGCATTTGAAGCTCAGATTGACGCCATCATATATTTCAGAATCTTAAAGGATTGAAAATGCGCCTCCAGAAGAGAGTGATGGTGCTTCTAGCATTGGTGTGGATGTGTAATATCGCTCTTTGCGCAAGAAAGTCTGGTGCACGGAAGTCAGGTGAGTGTGCTTTTCTTCTTTTGTACAAATTTAGTCTAATCTTTGGTGATTATTTATATAATAAATATAGTGACCTCCAACAAACAGGCTATGTTTGGGCATACTAGGGCATTGCATTAAATACAATAGGCTATCCTCACTAACTTTTCTTAATTTTTGCAATCAACTAGTGTTTTGTTTTTTTGTGAATGTATGAAGTCAGTTCTTCTAAAATCCACAGGTGTCCATCTTCATTTTGAATTTTGTATCTACTTTTTTGCATTCTTCATAATAAATGGCACTATTTTGTTAACTAATGCAATGGCATGCACACATTTTTAAGCATGCATCAGGTGTCTGGATACTTTTTGGAGCTCCTTTATGTCCTGTAATCACACCGGACAAATATTTAGGCTGTTCCGATGGATAGATGTACAGGTGATTTGTCACAGAGACATCTGAGGTCGCAGTCATACAGCAGGGTCAGTGCTGTATATGGCACTTCCATATGCCCTCCGGACGATCTCATGCCCAGTGCCCATGGCACAACAGTTTAGAGTAATGAAAACCATCAGTCATTTCAGATAAACAAGCCCTCTGATAACTGACACTTCAGATGAAATGCTGCAAATTGGTGCTTGTCCCTTTGGTAGCCTTCGGTAGCCTTCGGTATATGGAGATGCTTAACCTTAATGCGCTTTTTAGTGGTATAGCCAAGAAACTTGAAGCGATATTTAATTTGGTGGTCTTGATTTATTAAAAGGCTAACTAATTCAAGTCTATAGCCACATATAGACACGTTTAGGCAGCTTCGTTTCAGATCTTAAGGTTTCGCCCTATGAAAGTGGGAGGATTGAAAGTGTAGAAGTGGACTATTAGAAGTTAAATTTCCTTAAGGTTGCATCATCTGTTGAAAAATATCTTTGCCTGGAGCATTTTCTATTTAGTTCGTATTGACTCAGTTGTTATTGAAAATGAGACATTTTTGGTCACCGAAGGCCCTTTCAAAAGTTTTCTTACCATCAAACTTAAACATCAATTCCAATTTTGTTACACAATTTTCTGTTGCCTAAAAATCCATACCGTAATGATATCTACATCTTTCTGGGTTGCTCTCGAAGGATGCCATTAAATTAAATCTGGAGTACTGTGGCTTTTCTGTTAGCTTTGGGTCTATCTATAGGCTGCTCCTAAAAGTTGAATAAATATATGAGTTTTAAATTTAAATTATTTTCTTTTTATAGTAAATCATGGGCTGTGAATCACAGAATCACACAATGACATCGCACTTATTCTGCATTAAATAGTATGCATACTATGCACTGTATTCAAATTTTATACTGCATGAGCTACTGCATTTTCCAAAATGAGCAGTAACAGAGCATGTTGCACAAAATACTGTATCCCACAATGCAATGCTCTTGACTTGACCTTTCATTATTTTGCGTCATGTATGAAGCAGAAGTAATTGCATCTCTTTTCGACTCCTCATTTGATTGGACTCCAAATGTCAAGACATTTTTACACAAAATTGTAATAAAAATGCAAAGTAACTTGATTTCCAAAAGTGCAATGTGACGAGGTCATTTGACAACAATATAGCATACTGCTTTTTGAAATGTTTGATAATTCACTGACTAAAAGATATTGGGTTTACACTTTACAATAAGATCCCTTCAGTTAACGTGACAGAGTCCTGACCTCATTGCATTTTAATGCATTGTTACAGTGCTTATGAATCTTTGGGTAACACTTGATTTTACAGTCTCATTGTTACATACACTATATTGGCAACGTATTGGGACACCCCACCAAATCATTGAATTCAGGTGTTCCAATCGCTTCCATGGTCACAGGTGTGTAAAATCAAGCACTAGGCATGCAGACGCTTCTACAAACATTTGTGAAAGAATGGGTAATAGGTTGCCACCTGTGCAATAAGTCCATTCATGAAATTTCCTCGCTACTAAATATTCCACGGTTAACTGTTAGTGGTATTATAACAAAGTGGAAGCAATTGGGAACAACAGCAACTCAGCCACAAAGTGGTAGGCAGACTTCCGATGGATGGGTCTGGGTTTGGTGGTTGCCAGAAGAACGGTACTTGCCTGACTGCATTGTGCCAAGTGTAAAGTTTGGTGGAGGGGGGATTATGGCGTGGGGTTGTTTTTCAGGGGTTGGGTTTGGCCCCTTAGTTCCAGTGAAAGGAACTCTTAATGCTTCAGCATACCAAGACATTTTGGACAATTTCATGCTCCCAACTTTGGGAACAGTTTGCGGATGGCCCCTTCCTATTCCAACATAACTGCGCACCAGTGCACAAAGCAAGGACCATAAAGACATGGATGAGGGAGTTTGGTGTGGAGAAACTTGACTGGCCTGCACAGAGTCCTGACCTCAACCCGATAGAACACCTTTGGGATGAATTTGAGCGGAGACTGTGAGCCAGGCCTTCTCGTCCAACATCAGTGCCTGACCTCACAAATGCGCTTCTAGAAGAATGGTCAAAAATTCACATAAACACACTCCTAAACCTTGTGGAAAGCCTTCCCAGAAGAGTTGAAGCTGTTATAGCTTCAAAGGGTGGGCCAACTCCATATTAAACCCTACGGATTAAGAATGGGATGTCATTAAAAATTCATGTGCATGTAAAGGCAGGCGTCCCAAAACTTTTGGCAATATAGTGTATGTTACATGTAGTTACTAGTAATAACTATAATAATTACAGTGTAACAAAGACACCTTCAAATAAAGTATAACCAATCTTTGTTATTGTTAATAAAATACTACTATTCATTGTTAGTTTATGTTAGCTCAGGTAAATTAAATAATATTAACAGATGCAACTTTTGATTTTAATAATGTACTGTTATACACTTACCTAAAGGATTATTAGGAACACCACACTAATACTGTGTTTGACCCCCTTTCGCCTTCAGAACTGCCTTAATTCTACGTGGCATTGATTCAACAAGGTGCTGAAAGCATTCTTTAGAAATGTTGGCCCATATTGATAGGATAGCATCTTGCAGTTGATGGAGATTTGTGGGATGCACATCCAGGGCATGAAGCTCCCGTTCCACCACATCCCAAAGATGCTCTATTGGGTTGAGATCTGGTGACTGTGGGGGCCATTTTAGTACAGTGAACTGATTGTCATGTTCAAGAAACCAATTTGAAATGATTTGAGCTTTGTGACATGGTGCATTATCCTGCTGGAAGTAGCCATCAGAGAATGGGTACATGGTGGTCATAAAGGGATGGACATGGTCAGAAACAATGCTCAGGTAGGCCGTGGCATTTAAACGATGCCCAATTGGCACTAAGGGGCCTAAAGTGTGCCAAGAAAACATCCCCCACACCATTACACCACCACCACCAGCCTGCACAGTGGTAACAAGGCATGATGGATCCATGTTCTCGTTCTGTTTACACCAAATTCTGACTCTACCATCTGAATGTCTCAACAGAAATCGAGACTCATCAGACCAGGCAACATTTTTCCAGTCTTCAACTGTCCAATTTTGGTGAGCTTGTGCAAATTGTAGCCTCCTTTTCCTATTTGTAGTGGAGATGAGTGGTACCCGGTGAGGTCTTCTGCTGTTGTAGCCCATCCGCCTCAAGGTTGTGCATGTTGTGGCTTCACAAATGCTTTGCTGCATACCTCGGTTGTAACGAGTGGTTATTTCAGTCAAAGTTGCTCTTCTATCAGCTTGAATAAGTCGGCCCATTCTCCTCTGACCTCTAGCATCAACAAGGCATTTTCACCCACAGGACTGCCGCATACTGGATGTTTTTCCCTTTTCACACCATTCTTTGTATACCCTAGAAATGGTTGTGTGTGAAAATCCCAGTAACTGAGCAGATTGTGAAATACTCAGACCGGCCCGTCTGGCACCAACAACCATGCCACGCTCAAAATTGCTTAAATCACCTTTCTTTCCCATTCTGACATTCAGTTTGGAGTTCAGGAGATTGTCTTGACCAGGACCACACCCCTAAATCCATTGAAGCAACTGCCATGTGATTGGTTGATTAGATAATTGCATTAATGAGAAATTTAACAGGTGTTCCTAATAATCCTTTAGGTGAGTGTATATTTCTGTTGTTAGCTCATGTTAACTATTTTGAATGCTAACAAATTAACCTTATTGTAAAGTGTTACCAGATATCATGGAAAGAAAAAGGTTTTTTTTAACCTTTATTTTTTTATTATTTTTTTTTTACCTCTTTAGAAAAGTTACTTTGGGAAATGTTACAATTACTATTTCCACACTAATGTTTTTGAGCTTTATGTTCTTCTAAAGAACACAACATGAAACTTCAATAATAATAATAACCGTTCACTTGTTGTGAATGGCTCATTATGTGAGATTCTTCCTAATTTGCTTCCCATAAGTTGGTCTGTTACATCTGATGTGGCTCTGTGTATTTGAGATCTTTATTTCACATTAATTTCACTGCATTCAAAGTGCATTATGTTTTGATTTTGCATTATGCTCCAGAAACATGCTTGGTTTGTATGTTTTTAGATTAGTCTCAGTTCAGATTTTAATTGCGCCACAAACACCTGCAGCTCATAACAGATATATCAGAGCCAAGATCACATGGAACGTGCATCAAAGAGCGTATTAGTCATACTCCATCAAATAACATGATTTCTCTAATGACTATACAAACCTTTTAAGTGAGATGTCTAGATGTGTGTTTATTTTGAGGGAAAGCTATAGCTTGTTAATGATCTGAAAGGAGAGAGTGATGTGTTTGGAATAAATGCATCTTTAATGCGTTCCTGCGAATCCACTGCGGGCTCCATGAATGTGTCAGGAAGAGTTGAGGATGGGTTCACGGGATATACAGAAAAACATATGGTGTAGAAACAGTTTTGATAACACCTTTATGTATGATGCTTTATAATACATTATAAAATACAATACATAATAATACATCATAAAATACATAATGCATTATATCATTTCATATATGATTGTAACCAAAGTTAAATGAATTGTTTGTCATGTGTTTTAATGCATTATACTTTAAAAAGGTAAATAGATAAGTAGTATAATAAATGTGGTTACAATTATTCATGAGACCATACAAAGCATTATAAGGTACATGACATAATACATTACAATACTTTTATAATGCATATGAAGGCTTTAAGTAAAGCAATACCACAATTTTCACTCAGCAATGCTATAAATGTCTCAATTAATTACAAAGAAACAGCAAGTAAAACATTGAATTACACATGTAAAAATAGAAAAACATGGTACTCCAATAATCTTTGTTTTATTTACAACATTTACAGTGTAGAAACAATAAATAGGCTAGGTGAATTTCTTTCTTCTGCTGAACACAAAAGAAGACTTTTTGAAGAATGTCGGTAACCAAACAGTTGACGGGCCCCATTCACTTTCGTTGTATGGAGAAAAAAAATCGTATGGAGGTCAAATCAACTGTTTTGTTACGCACATTCTTCACAACATCTTTTGTATTCAGCAGAAGACAGAAACTCATACAGGTTTGGAGCAACTTCAGGGTGAGTAAATGATAATTTTTGGGTGAAATATCCCTTTAATCCTTGAACTTTCAGAGGCAGTGGCTCAATGTTTCACTGGCCATCAGGACGATTGTAGTGTTGTCTTCCTGTCATGGGTTGCAGCCACACACACACACACACACTCACTCAACTGTACATCTGCACTGTAGACATCGACTTTTTCCTCTGATGGAGAGATTTAGGAATGACCTTGTCCACACGCATCACCTGTAATTCACCTGTTTTATATGCTATTCTGTTTTCCTTTTTTTCTTGTCATGACCGTTCAGTTCATTGGTATTGATGAGAGATACATTAATTAATTAATTGCTGTTTGCTAAGGGCATGTGCAAGATCTGTTTTTGGGCTAATGTTGATTTAATGTTGTTTAGTTTAACGTTGATGGGTAGGAACTGATGAATGATAAAGTAGTATCTATATGATAGTATTTCTGATGTGATCTGTTGTTCCTCTCAGAGAGGTTGAGTCCACCGCTGGACATTCAGCTGGAGACGGTGAACTGCACTGCATTCAGTGTCCGGTGGAAAATGCCCCGCAGACACGTCAGCACTATCACTGGCTACAAGGTACAAATCCTTCCATCTTTAAACTGTAAAACTGTGCTTGAAACACACTTTTTTTTTTTTTTTTTTTTTTTTTTTGTAAATGTGTGGTGCCTTTATATATAAAAATATAAGCCTTCTGTTCATGCCACTCTGCTGATTGAATAACATATCGATTGTTCATCATATGTCAGTGTTAAAGATAGAGTTCACCCAAAAATGAAAATTCCTCATCCTCAAACCTGTAAGACTTTCGTTCATCTTCAGAACACAAGTGAAGATCTTTTGATGAAATCTGAGAGCTTTCTGTCCCTCCATTGACAGCTACACAACTGACACTTTAAAAAGTTCATAAAGAGATAAAACGAATCCATATGAATTGAGCGGTTTAGTCCAAAATTGAAAATTGTCTCTGAAGAGACATGATCGCTTTATGATGAACAGATTGAATTTAGGCTTTTATTCTCATATTTTATTCATTCACACTGTTAGGTTACTAAGAGCTTTGGGACATGCTCATAATAGTGTCTTTGTGTCTTAGTTACGTGCATTTAAACTTGTCACAGTTAAAATCCTCCACATTCAATTGAATTTAATTTCCTACCGTACTGGAGAGAAATGTTGTAGCATGTTGATCTGCCAGTCGAGGGTCTTTCATGCGGAGACTCTCCTCATGTGTTTGCATAATATGATGCTTTCAAAATTTAATGACCAAACATATCTTTATAAACATTCACAATGTTGTTTCAGATTAAATATAATGTGTATCATTTAGTAATATCTTTTTGTTAAACCCTTTCAAACCCTTTCTCTACTTAACCATTGGGCTCACACATCCGCCATATTTGTAGTTTTAACACTTTTTATCCATATTTGTAGTTCTAATCGAATCCTCGTCCAATGCACAACAGGTGTGCAATATTAGCCGTTAGAGTGTGCACAGATCTGCACTTCGGATTCTAACCGGGAAAAGTAGACCATCTAAGTATCTTTGGGGTACTCATTTTGCGACACCATTTATCATTTTAGTTTTAATTAAATATAATAACCCTTGCTGGTATTTGGATGGTTCTTGAAGCAAAGCCATCATATTGAGTGTTATGATTTATCTAATTCATATTTATTATGAGTGCACCATCCGTATCCGTCATACTGCAGATCCATTTGGCGCCACTGGTAGCGCAGAAATGACACACTTCTCCTTTAATTACAGACAGAAGCATTTACCATCTGACCTACTATACAAGTGTGAGCAAGTGAAGTGCTTGGATCTTTGCTCCTTTATCCTATTTGTAGAGACATTAGGAGGTGTCCTCATCTCTGCTTGCTGTTAGGTTACTAAGAGTCTCTGTTAACTTATGTTAATGTATTAAGGTTGCTTATGGGATAAGCACTAGCCAAAACCGTCAGGTATTATACTTACAAGCCCTAGTGAAGGCTCTCTTAATCTTCAGATTTCTACACCGGCGCTGTATAGATGTCACTACAGAAATGATTTAAGAGCGATGAAAATATTCATTTATTTATTTTATTGACCAGGTGTTTTACACGGAGATGAGGAATAATCGTCCGACCAGCAACGCTGTTGTCCTGGAAGTCCCACTGAGTTTAGAAATGCTCACAACTGTATGTCCAACCTCTTTATTATTCGGTATAATACTACTACTAATAAAAATAACAGTAAATTATTATATAGTTATATTTTTGTTTATTGTAATGATGCATTTGTTTAAATTTACCTAGGTGTATATTTGTATATGTAGGTATTTTATTTATTATAAACAACATTTGTATGTTTTTATAATTATGGCATTTAAGTAACATTTAATATTTACACACACATACACACACACAACTTTGTGAAGCAACCGTGGGTTCTTGAAAGGCGCTATAAAAAATAAACATATTATTATTAGTTGAAGTGAACGATTTGACTTGAGCAGAACGTGGATTTTGTCCTACAGGGGCAGTTTGATGGCCAGGCGAGCTTTGTGAGTAGATGTTCAATATCTGATTTTCTGTTAATGCCATATGGTGCTGTCCTGCATGGCAAGCTGTTCCCGTGTGTCTGTTAGGATGTGGTGATCGGGAACCTGAAGGTGGCCACGCAGTACCGTGTCAGTGTGGGGGCATATGGTTGGGCAGGGGAGGGCAGACCCAGCATGCCCCGGGACATCAGCACTGGCTCTCATGGTGAGCAGACAAATCACAAAACATACATTTTGATCAGCATTACAATGCATTTAGCTAACAGAATTCATAAACTTCTCTCTTATATTGTAGAAAAGTGCATGCCTCCTACACCTCCTACCCAGCCTAATGTGGTCGCCGTGTCTGACACAGAACTGGCCTTGTCATGGCAACATGGAGAAAGTGAAGGAAGTGCACCTGTGCTGTACTTCCTGGTGGCTTATATCAGGTAATTGTTCAGGTGATAATGTGACTTAATTAGACAGATGAACGGATGGACGGGCGGATAGACGGATACTATGGATGGATGGATGCACGGATGGATGCACGTATGGATGCATGGATAGATAGATGGATAGATAGATGGATAGATAGATAGATAGATAGATAGATAGATAGATAGATAGATAGATAGATAGATAGATAGATAGATAGATAGATAGATAGATAGATAGATAGATAGATAGATAGATGGATAGATGGATAGATAGATAGACGGATGGATGGACTGACGAATGTGGATATGGACGGAAGGATGAATGGATCGATGGATGGATGGATGGATGGATGGATAGATGTAGAGATGGACAGATGGATAGACATGGAGATAGATGGATGGAAGGACGGCTAGATAAATGGATGGATGGACAGACGGACGGATGGATGGATGGATGGATGGATGGATGGATGGATGGATGGATGGACAGACGGATGGACAGACGGATGGATGGATGGATGGATGGATGGATGGACGGACGGACGGACGGACGGACGGACGGATGGACGGATGGATGGACGGATGGACGGATGGATGGATGGATGGATGGACGGATGGACGGACAGATGGATAGATGGATAGACAGACGGACGTAGAGCTAGAGGGGCAGATGGATGGATGGACGGACGGACGGATAGATGTAGAGATAGATGGATGAATGGATGGACGGACGTAGAGATGTATGGATGGGCCGATGGATGGACGGACAGATAGATAGACAGATGTAGAGATGGACAGATGGACAGAGAGATAGATTTGTATAATAGCAGCTTTTTCATGTGAAAAACATTTTCAGTCGACTTCAGGGACAAAATAAAGTTCTGTCAATCTTCATTAATTTTCTTTCAAAGAATGCATTCCCTGAAAGTCTTCTGTGCATTTTATTAAAACACGACTGACGGATGTTTCTGCGTGTGATCTTTACCCTGTCCTGATGACTCATGCAACTAATGCATTTCTGTGGTAGTTACTGTTCTAGAACACAACTAACCCATTCAGGCCACACATCAAACCGCTGACCCGCGGGACACAGCGGCCTGCTATGATGTGTGCATGAGTTCTTGATAAATGGCTGACTGAGTGGTGGTCCTCATTCTTTATTATTACATTTTAGAAAAATAAATATGTCATAAAAGACTATGAAATATATATACAGATTATAGATTTATTTTAAGATCATGAAAAACTGTAATACTATATACCACTAAATTAATTTAGTGGCGCGTGTCCAGATGTCCACGTATGTGCATTTGGGTTTAAAAATGAGTTTAAAAATGAGATACTAACTCGTTGCTAATTATGCAACATGATTCAATAGAACTGTGGCCTCCTGCAGATTAGGACCCCTCCCATCCCACAGAGACTGTCTGATTCTCAGATTAACAACCTTTCACATAATCTGGCCAATGTAGCAGAAGCGGAAGTTGTCATGGTTTGGTAAACTTCTATACTGGTGAATGAAAACTACAACAAATATAATTTTTTGCATTCCCATTTATCTCAATAGCAACAGAAAAAAAAAAAATCCACGATAGGTTTCTATGATGCCCTAGCATCATCATTGCAAATTTTGCACAAGCAATACTCACAATTTCTTCAGAAAACTGAAGTTAAAATCTTTTAAAGTTAAAAGCTTACAACTGTTCTCTAATTCTCTCTAAAGCAGGATGACGGTTTGGTGGTGTGTGTGTGTGTGTGTGTGTGTGTGTGTTGCAGGCCGGAGATGGACACTGAGTGGACGTACATCAGAGAGCCAGTAGAGTCCAACTCTATGGTGCTCAGGGGTCTGATC
This sequence comes from Paracanthobrama guichenoti, assembly GCA_018749465.1. NCBI lineage: Eukaryota > Metazoa > Chordata > Actinopteri > Cypriniformes > Gobionidae > Paracanthobrama > Paracanthobrama guichenoti. Next base: position 4,053,302 of record CM031947.1, on the reverse strand, counting down.
CCTGACACGGAGTACCAGTTTGTCATCAGAGCCGTAAATGCACATGGGATCAGCCCTCCCAGTGCCATTAACATCCCTGTGCGCACACTCGGTAAGTTACAGTACAGGACATGACCTTAGAAGACCGTAAAGTTGCTGGTTTGCACTATAGCCTATGCCCTTGATTTGTCCCTATATGTGTGCGGTGGATAAAAGGGTCTAAATGACTACTTATGTGTGGTTTGTATGTTTTATAGTGTTCTAGTTAGAGTTTGGATGCTCCTCACAGATTTAAGGAGGGGTTTTTTGTGTGCATGCTGGCTGGAAAGACCAGACTAATTAAATTAAGCATCTTAAAGCCTGCTCATTGTGAGGAAGACCCTCCTCAATGTCACACAAACACACTTGGAGGAAGCTTACAGCTAGTTACCCACCCCCCACTCTCCAGCAGACAGATTAAGAACATAGACCCCCACACGCATACACACTTACAGTCCAATCACATCAGATCACACCAACTCATTCAGCTACACAGTTTCAAGAGAGCAGTCATAGTTTGGTTGGTGTTAGCTTCCGGTTGAATTCACTCAAAAACAACTGGATTAAGAGCACCTTGATCGCCTCACATTAGGGTTGTGTGTGCCATTCAGAACTGAGGCTCTGACGACCATTATGCTACCGCAACAAGACAATAACAGACCAGAGCTGTCTCTCTCTCAACGGCTCTAACAGACCAGCTCCATATAAACAATAACATGGAGATGGAACTGCAAACTTTGCTGACTTAGTTATCCTTTTTCAGCCATTGTGCAGTTAAAATCTGTTATAAAACAAAAAGCTATTATTAGAGCAATCAGCAACTGTTTACACTTGCCCAGTGTGCTTGAACATGTGACGTGTGTGTGGACGGGGATCGTTTCGGAAACACAGTGGAAACGCCAGTATGGACGAGGATGTTTTTCATTTGAAAACGAAGTGTTAAAACGAAAACGCCCTGATTTGAGCATGCCTATTAAATTCCAATTAAATTCCTGAATTGAATGTAAATGTAAATTAAATGTAAAGAAGAAGAAATTTAGTTTGGGCTTTGTAATTTTTATTTATTTATTTATTTATTTATTTATTTATTTATTTATTTATTTATTTATTTATTTATTTATTTATTTATATTTCAGTTTTCATTTTAGTACTTCAACTTATTTTATTTCTTAACTTCCTTTTCATATGATATTTATATTTTATTTGAGTTCAGCTTTATTTCAATTAATGAAAATGAATTATTACTGGGGTGGAGGAACACTACATTTCCCAGAAAACATGAATTGCAATTCAGTAAATTCTTCTTCCTGAACCCTAACTTGAACAGATTCATTTTCATCAACTGTAAAATAAGACGTCTAAGACATTTTGAGCTTGTCCACTTTCGACCACTTCCAGAGGTAGTCGAAAAACACATTCGACCGCATTGCTTTCATAGTGTAAACGCTCATGTGATCAAACAGCCACAAAAGACCGTCTACTCTCCTCCTACCGACCTAATGCGGAAACATTATGGGAATCGCACTAGCCAGACGGGATTTAAACTTTGTCGGCTGGAGACCAAAGTTTAGTTTGAAGATGTGAAGATACCAAGCACAATGTTCTCTCACCATTCCTGATTTCTAACACACACTCCGGAAACACACACACAAGACCAGTTTGGCTGGTCCATTTCGTCCATTAGATCTAAAGATCTGAAAAAGCTCATACATTTACCCACCTATAGACCCTCCCCTTGAAGAAATCAGGACAGAAGTGTTTGAAAGTGGACAAAAGAGATGGATTAAAACACCAGGTGTAAACAGGAATGTGTTTTCTTCACCTTTTTATCTACTTGTGATACAATCCACCAAAACGCATCTTAATACCAGGTGTAAACTGGGCCTATAATGTTCTGATCCAGAGATATCCCTCTCCCCTTTTTTCGATGGAAGTCTATGGGGTGGTTGCTAGTGTACTGTAGCTGGTTGCTTGATATGATGTTCTGTCCCGTGTTAAGTGTATGGGATTTTTCAGATTTTTCACCTGCTGTGCAAACATTGTATGCCCGATCGCTTATAAAAGTCATAGCACACCTCTTCTCAATAAAGCGTGAGATGGTGATGATGCTTCGCAAGCACCACTAACAAATCAGAATAGTGTGCAGCTGCAGCATGAACAAGCCTTAAACCTTCTATGTTTCTGAATCTGAAAGCCAGATGTGTTCTGTGCATGAAACAGATTTTTTTTTTCCTGCTTACTGTTTTTATGAGGTCAAATGACTGAAGTATACAATATCCTGCTTTAAAAACAGGTTCAGTGGATGTAGGCAGTGGAGACTATGACATCTACATCTCAAACTCTGACAGTAAAGATGAGGACGGGTTTGAGATCGACGACTCAGATTATGACGTCTTCATTGAGGAGGTGAGCGATCTTTTGTGACTTTAAAGGGGTCATGAATTGAGAAATCAAATTTTCCTTGATCTTTTGACATGTTAAGAGGTCATTGTACTATAAAAACATGTAAGGTTCAGACCTCAAAATGTCATCATTAGTCCAAAAACAACTTCTATTGAAACTCATTTCGGAGTTTGTCACATTTTGACTTGACCACCTCTGCAGAAGAAAATAAACTCCTACTTCTACATCATCACGTCTTTGGCCCCGCTCACTGGCGCCTTAGTGGGATGAGATACAGGATCCCTGAACTAAAAATAACATTACCTTCCAAAGGATCCTAATGCTAGGGATGTGGTTATTTATTTTTAACAATGTGAACAATGTCTCAGTAGAGCATTATTTGTTTGTATTCAGTACATTATACTATGGATTCTTTGGTAAATCAGTCACAATTTAGATAGATAGCGCAGGCTATGATATGGACCCGACAGTAATGCGACAACATGTATGTAGCCATGTTACTTCTAATTCCTGATCTGTGATCAGTGATCAGTGATTTCTGATATGTACAGTCAGATGTTCTTTGTCTCAAAATCATTTATTGCTGTTTATGAGTCAGTAAATCAAGCCAGTGACTAAACTTCACATTGTTTCTCTTAGTAGAATGAAAATAATGTTATTTAAATTGTGATTAAATTATATAGGCCTACAGAAAGCGATCAAAGAATGCTCCCTTTACAATCGCTGGAGCTGTCAATCACACAGTGTGAGTTCATCAGTGGCTGAGTTCTGGACTCGCGCCAAAACTCCCGTAATAATCAGTGATGCTATCTGCTCTTATTTACATTGTGTTTGCACCGTTAGTTATGATGAAAGCATTCATGAGAGTGCAAAAATCAATGAGATCACTGCATTTCAAGAGAGTTCCACAAGTAATACTTATTTTGTATGCAACTGTGTTGGCCAATCACAGCAGTGGGCGTGCACATTGAAGTCTCACAGCAGCCAATCACAGCAGCGGGCGTGCACAATGAAGTCTCACAGCAGCCAATCACAGCAGTGGGCGTGTACACTGACGTCTTGCAGCAGACACACCCCTTCAAACAATTCACACAGAAAAATGGAAGAACTTAATTTTTTTATATAAATACAACTGCATACACAATAAACAACATCTTGTCACTCAGAATGTGCTGTTATTCTGTTAGTAATCTTTCTGGCATTTATCTGTGTTTTTTGCAGATAAAGTTTCCTAGCAGTAAGAAAAACGACAGACGGTCTCAGCTACGCTCCCACATCGGGACTCCCGGTAACGGAAATGTTATTTTTAGGATGCGTACACCTGCTTCCCAAAATATCACGTCAACAACAACTATAACCATGACAACGGTCGCTAGCTCCACCCCCAGGACAACCACCACACCTATTATAGTGACCGACGCCGCTCCTACTACACCTCCTCCTGCTTTGCCATCTCCCAGTCCATCAATGACGGTGTGGAAAGGAGAAAGACCCCGGGTCTACGACGTGCCATGTGACGAGACGGTCTGCCCTCCTGACAGCTTCTGCATCAACGATTACGATACTGGAGGCTCTCGATGTCACTGCAACCTCGGTCGCCAGGGAGACTTCTGCTCAGAAGGTTAGTTCTGTCTGTTTAAGAGTGATTATGCTGTGTGATGTTAATCAGTTCATATTTGATGTTTAATATATAGTTTTGTTCGATTATCGATACGATTTCACTTGCTAACTTCCACCAGACTTAAAGGGGTAGATCACCCAAAAATAAAAATGTCATAATTTACTCACCCTCAAAACTAAAATATATATAAAAATACAATTCAAAATATTTAAAAAGAAACTATAATAGTACATCTATGGAAGCTTGCTTCTGCAGAATAAAACATTTTAATTGCGAATTTTTTTTTTTTTTTTTATCTTTTTTTCTCACAATTGCGAGTTTATATCTTGCAATTCTGACTTTATATCTCACGCAAGTTTATTACGAGAATTACAAGAGAAAAAAAGTCAGATAAAAAGTCGCAATTACCTTTTTTATTTTTTATTCTGTATGAAACAAGGTTCCATATATATCAGTGATACTAAATTTGATATTGAATTTAAAGAATAACCAAGATACATTTTATAGACAGATTCATGGAATATAAAAGAAGATATTTTGAGAAATGTTGTGTGTGTGTGTCCATACGGTTGAAGTCATTGGGCTGCAATATTGTCTGGTTCCCAGTGTTCTTCAAAATATCTACATTTGCGTTCCACAGAAGAAAGAAAGTCAAACAGGTTTGGAACGGCTTGAGGCTGAGTAAATGATGAGATTTTAAATTTTTAGGGTGAACTATCCCTTTAAATGATGTGACAAAACCCTGCCCTTTAAAGGGATAGTTCACCCAAAAATGAAAATTAGGCTGTACTCACCCTCAAGCTATCCTAGGTGTACATGACTTTCTTCTTTCAGACGAATAAAAACAGAGTTATATTAAAAAATGTCCTGGCTCTTCTAAGCTTTATAATGGCAGTGAATGGCTGTTTCTGTTTTAAGTCCATAAAAGTGCATCTATCCATCATATAACTGCTCCACACGGCTCCAGGGGGTTAATAAAGGCCTTCTGAAGCGAAGCCATGCGTTTGTGCAAGAAAAATATCCATATTTAAAACTTTATAGACTAAAATAGCTAGCTTCCGGCGGATTGCCGTACCCACCGATTTACGGCGAAAGAGTAACCTTTGACCCTTGACGCATGACGTATTGACAAGCTCAGAGGATGGAGTAAAACAAGACACAGATCATGAATTAGAGACTAAAACGAGAATTTTTAAAGAGAAATGGCAGAGGATTTCGATATATGAGAAGAGGGGCTTGAGTTTGATGCCCAGCCCTATCCGCGAGAGGCGTCAAAGCTTGCGATGCTCCTGTACATCGGGTCAGGGGTTACTCTTTCGCCCTAAGTCGACCTGCGTACCGCTGACCACCGGAAGCTCGTTATTTTAGTCTTAAAGTTTTAAATATGGATATTTTTCTTACACAAACACATCGCTTCACTTCAGAAGGCCTTTATTAACCCCTCGGAGCCGTGTGGAGCAGTTATATGATGGATAGATGCACTTTTATGGACTTCAAAAATTAAACAACATTATAATGCTTGGAAGAGCCTGAAGAAGAATGTCTAGGATGACTTGAGAGTGAGTAAATCATGGGCTAATTTTCATTTTTGGGTGAACTAACCCTTTAAGGACATGTTTGCAAACCTAAACATACAAAATAACCATGCAGGCAGAGGGTGCTTCTCATTTCTTATTTGTGCATCCTCGTTCCCTTGCGGCCATTCCCTTAGGATGTGATGGAAGGATATCCTCAGGAAGCTTCCTCACTCCTCACGGTGCAATTAGAGAATTAAGATGCCCTTCAAGATTGCTGTGTTTGATAAGTTTCCGGGTCACGGGCTGGAGGACGTAGGAGCAAGAAAATGAGGTGGCATCAGTTTGAGTGTTGAGAAGCACCCCTAGTGTTTTGCTGTCTGGCTAAAAAAAGTGTGAACTGTGACCAGTGTTGCCAAGTCCATGGTTTTCCAGTGGAATTGGGCTAATTTTACACTGTTGCCACGGGTTGTTTTTACAGCGACTCCAAACTAACCCCATTTACCATGAAATGCGATTGGGCTAGTTCTGACCATGATTTGGCGGGTTTTAAATAGCAATTGAGCTAGTTTTATTACGCAAACCTTGACAGAATCTAATACTGTCAAAGCGACATATTTGATTTCATATGACACCTATTTTGTCTGAACGGTAGTATACTTTATGTGTGCTATTACAAAAAGAAGATAATCATTTATAATGTATCATTGCTGTTCTGAAGGATTTGCATTGCGCAATAGGCTTTCTCATCTCTTTTCTTAGTGGACACGATATGCAGCAATGTTTTTGAAGTTTTGTTTTATTAAATAAGACCTAAAACCTTATAAATCTACTAAATGGTCTCGCAGATCCTTGGAGAATTTGTCTTTTTCATTTCATTGTTTCCTCCATCTGTCTCTCTCTTGTCTCCTCTGAGGTCTGTTGGGAGTGTGTAATCTTTGAGAATGGAGGTTTGCATGTGCTGTTGTGTATTCCCCTGGCATTTCTCTTCCTGTCTAACCTTTTCAGCGTGAGCTCAATAACATTTTTGAAACAAGTCGACTCCACAGACAAGATATTGCTTCATTGTTCTAAGTCTCTCGCAGTATTGCATATCAGTTTCAATATATTTAAATGTAATATATACGAGTTTTGCTGAAAATGGCAATTTCTGTCAAAACATCAGCTTTTGTAATAAAGGCAGGCAGGCAAAATAAATACATAACACATATTCCTTCAGCCTCTAGGGGGAGCACTTATGCTTTCCATTAGTTCCAAGCCTACACCACAGAGCCCTGCACGTGACATACAGACAAAAAATATGTATATTGTGGCCACAAATTAACAATTCGTTCCCACAACACAAGTGTAAAACTTTTACCTTTAGGGGTGCAACAGCTTGTCACTGTACCCTTAAAAGGGCATATTTGAACCCTTTTCACCCTTAATCTTAAGAAATGTGCATATTAGTACCTTAGAGTAGCAATATGTTACCTTAAGGTACTATGAACTTTTTAGGTGTAAAAAAAGGTACAAATATGTCCTTTTAAGGGTACTGTCCCAGTGACAAGCATTTTGTTTTTCTGAGAGTGTTGTGGGAACTAATTGTTAATAATTTTCTTTTTCAGCAAGGGCACATTAAATTGTTCAAAAGTAAAGATGTACAATTTTATAAAAGACATTTCAAATGAAAGAAATGCTGTTCTTTTGAACCTTCAATTCATCAAAGAACGATGAGAAAAGGATTTTTGCACAAAAATGCTTTAAACAAAAAATATTAAGCTTTCAACATTGATAATAATCATAAATGTTTATTGAGTATCAAATCCTCATATCAGAATGATTTCTGAAGGATCATGTGACACTGAAGACTGGAGTAATGATGCTGAAAATTCAGCTTTGATCACAGGAATTAATTACATTTTAAAATATATTTAAATAAAAAATTTAAATTAAAATTTTAATAATACAGAGCCCGGCCCCAAAATAGTCACAGTTTGGATTTAAAAAGGCAAATGTTTAAGAGTCTATGATTGGATCATTATCGCAGTGATTATCATGTTTCTAGCATGTTATATGTTTGACAGCAGTTCTTCTAACCGTAACTGATGGAGTGTGTAGCTTTTCATTGCTTAAGAGACCATGTAGGAAGACACATCACATGGCCTTATTTCAGGATGACAATGTCGAGATTCATCAGGTTCAGATTGTGAGAGAGTGGTTGGGAGGGAGCATGAAGAATCCTTAAATTCACTGAGAGTCTTTGGGGTGTAACTTTACAGAGTGCTGGACTCTTGCATTGACAATACAAGATCTTGACCAAAAACTGATGCACCTCTTGATGGAAATAAATGTTGTGATGTTATTTCCTTTCCCAATATTTCCCAATATTACAACCCCAAACTTTTGAACAGTAGTGTAGGTGACCTGAAAGCTCATAACCATGGACTTTAATTAGGGTTTGGGCTAAAGGTCATGTTCTAGCACTGTGAATGTGATGGCAGTAATGAACTATGGGATTTGTGCCCAAGAGATGAAACACTCTGTAAACCCAACAAGATGCCGAGCCAGAAAGCTTGTCCAAACTGACTGAAAGAAATCATTTCCCATGACCTTCAGTCACAGTGTTTGGCTCTGTAGACTCCCAAGTAATGTAACACAGTTTATGGAGGGTGTGCGCATGCAAAAAGATTTCAAAAACTAATGTAACCACATATCTGTGTCCTACAGGTCTGACGGTAAATTTCCCAAAGTTCTATGGCTACTCTCACATGACGTTTGAACCTCTTAAAAACTCTTACCAGAGCTTCCAGATCAGCCTGGAGTTTAAGGTATAATCACTTACACAGGCAGACTTTGACGCGTTTGAGAGCAGACTCTTATGAATCACTGCTTTGACCTCTCAGGCAGAGGCTGAGGATGGATTGCTGTTGTATTGTGGAGAGAATGAACACGGTCGCGGAGATTTCACCTCCCTGGCCCTCATACGGGGGAAACTACACTACAGGTATCTCCCTGCTTTCATTCGAGTCTTAATTATGGTTCTTGCAAACACTTTAATCTCCACAGTTTTCTGCATGTTACTTTTCAGTTCATGCACATTTCAATCAAGCTTTGTTTTGTAGCTGTTTTTCTCCTTAGATGTGCTCTGTATTTAAAATAACTGTACTTCAGAGTTTTGTTTAAAAAAATAAAAATAATATTTTGACCCCATTGACTAATACTATTATAATGTATATACTGTAGTCTTCATACTGTATATAACTAATATAATGTTCAGCATGTACAGTATGCATATAGATTCATAACCATTTCACACATTTAACACATTCATTCACACTCATTAATATTTGCATACTGGATTGTGATTGTTTTTTTGTTGTTGTTTTGTTCTGACACTATTTGCTTATATTGAATCATGATTGTTCTCTATTTATCTAAAACTATACCTTTTTTGACAAAAATATATATTTTGACATACAAATATAATATTTATATATAATTGATTAATATATACATTTATTTATTAATGTATAAATAACTAATTATAAAAGTATAATTATTAATAAAAGTATAAAAAAAAATGTTTAAACCTACCGACCACAAACTTTCGAATGTTAGTGTAAAATATTTATGCAAATAATGTGAGAATATCTATCTATCTATCTATCTATCTATCTATCTATCTATCTATCTATCTATCTATCTATCTATCTATCTATCTATCTATCTGTCTGTCTGTCTGTCTGTCTGTCTGTCTGTCTGTCTGTCTGTCTGTCTGTCTGTCTGTCTGTCTGTCTGTCCGTCTCGCGTCCGTCCGTCCGTCCGTCAAATCCGTCCGTCCGTCCGCCCGTCCGTCCGCCCGCCCGTCCGTCCGTCCGTCCGTCCGTCCGTCCGTCCGTCCGTCCGTCCGTCCGTCCGTCCGTCCGTCTGTCTGTCCTCACACTATTTGCATATTGAATCATGATTGGTCTGTCCATTTGTGTCTATTCATCTATTAATATTAAGCTTAAACTATAATTTTTCAATGTTTTACCTAAAACCTTTTTGTTGCTTATAAGTGTCCTACTTCTCGTCTTGATTCATTTCTCAATAAAAAATTTTTTTTACATTGATTTGGTGATTATTAGTAACTGATCTTGATCATTATGTGCACAGGTTTAACTGTGGTACGGGGGCGGCGCAGATTGTGAGTGACAGCTCCATTGTGATTGGTCGGTGGCACACGGTCACAATATTTAGAGACGGCATGAATGGCTGGCTCCGATTAGACAACGACACACCGGTATCAGGCCGTTCTCAGGTACGCATGCCTTAATACACAAACACAGCATACTGCGATATACACACAGTTGGTTTTGTGTCATACACTGTATTGACCAATCAGCATCCACAGTAAATTTGTCACAAATTATTGCATAAACCTTGCATAAAATCATCCATCCATCCATCCATCCATCCATCCATCCATCCATCCATTATCTTCCGCTTATCCGGGGCCGGGTCGCGGGGGCAACAGTCTAAGCAGAGATGCCCAGACTTCCCTCTCCCTAGCCACTTCCTCCAGCTCTTCCGGGGGAACCCCGAGGCGTTCCCAGGCCAGCCGGGAGACATAATTCCTCCAGTGTGTCCTAGGTCTTCCCCGGGGCCTCCTCCCAGTGGAACATGCCCGGAACACCTCCCCGGGAAGGCATCCAGGAGGCATCCGAAATAGATGCCCGAGCCACCTCAACTGGCTCCTCTCGATGTGGAGGAGCAACGGCTCTACTCTGAGCTCCTCCCGAGTAACTGAGCTTCTCACCCTATCTCTAAGGGAGCGCCCAGCAACCCTGCGGAGAAAGCTCATTTCAGCCGCCTGTATCCGGGATCTTGTCCTTTCGGTCATGACCCACAGCTCATGACCATAGGTAAGAGTAGGAACGTAGATTGACCGGTAAATCGACAGCTTCGCCTTACAGCTCAGCTCCTTCTTTACCACGACAGACCGGTACATCGACCGCATTACTGTAGAAGCTGCACCGATCCGTCTGTCAATCTCCCGTTCCATCTTTCCCTCACTCGTGAACAAGACCCCAAGATACCTGAACTGCTCCACCTGAGGCAGAAACTCTCCACCAACCTGAAGTGGGCAAGCCACCCTTTTCCGACGCATATAGGGTCTCCCAAGGCAAACAGGTCCTTGGTGACGGGCCAGACAAGAGCAGTTCACAAACCCAATATGAGTCTAATTAAAACCAGGGCCGAGACGTCGCCCAGCATGGCGCAGCTGGGGCCCCACCCAGGGTTGGGGCTCGTATTCGAGCGCCAGGTGGCCGGGCCTACCCCGGGGCCCGGTCGGGCTCAGCCCGAATGAGCGACGTGGGGCCACCCTCCCTTGGGCTCACCACCTGCAGGAGGTATCATATGGGGCCGGTGCGTAGTGGATCGGGCAACAGTCAAAGGCTAGGCACCCGACGACCCGATCTCTGGACATGGAAACTGGCATAAAATCATTTGTTTTTAAAATCAGTTACTGAGACTGACTGCCCTTGAGTAACTGCTAGTGGCATACTAGATCTTTAGACACTGTCTTAAAGGTGCAGTGTGTGTTTAATAGCGGCATCTAGTGGTGAGGTTGTGAATTGCACCCCCACCCATTCGGAGCACGGAGAAGCTACGGTGGCCGACACAGGACAAAAATTTTGTCGTTGGGCGAAAACAGAGAGTGACTAGCGCTCTGTAGAGCAGTTTGTCCATTTAGGGCTACTGTAGAAACATGACGGCGGGGACCCGTGGTGTATGGAGATAGAAATGGCTCATTCGAAGGTAATAAAAACATAATGGTGCATTATGTCAGGTCTTTATACACCACTGAAAACACAGTTATGTATATTATATTGCATTTCTGTCAATAGATCCTCATAAATACTACACACTGAACCTTTAACATAATGTTTATGCAACTGACTCCAGGACTATAAAATGCATCTAAACACCTCTTTTCTTTGTCTCTCCTAGGGTCAGTACACCAAAATAACATTCCGCACGCCTTTGTTTTTGGGTGGAGCTCCGAATGCCTATTGGCTGGTGAGGGCGGTGGGGACCAATCGTGGGTTTCAGGGCTGCATGCAGAGTCTGACTGTCAACAGTAAAGCCACTGACATCCGACCCTGGCCTAAAGGAAATGCACTGAGTGGAGCAGACATCGGTTAGTTTGAGATAATCCAAAATAATGTCCAAATAATTTTTGTCTATAGCTTATCTATTGTTTTATGATCTGTTGGTATGGTCGATAAGATTAAAAAAGAAAACATTTATTCAGCAAGGATGCATTAAATTGATCAAAAGTGACAAAAAACTATTTAAAATAAATGTTCTTTTGAACTTTCTAGTCTTCAAAGAATCATGAAAGCACCAAATCATCATATTAGAATGATTTCTGAAGCATCATGTGACACTGAAGACTGGAGTAATGATGATAAATTCAGCTTTGATAACAGGAATTACATTTGACAAAATATTAACATAGAAAAAGTTATTTTAAATTGTAATATTTCACAACAGTACTGCTTTTACTGTATTTTTTGATCAAATAACACACCCTTCTTGAGTTTTTTTCATAAATAAAAAAAAAAAAAAAAATGATAAAAAAATTACTGACCCCAAACTTTATCTGTAGTGTAATGATCTAATGCAGTGATATTCAGACATGTGTAAATGTCCACATACTTTTAGGAATCACTGTATGTGTGTTGAAAGCATCTTCCTCTCTTGTGTGTGTTTCAGGCGAGTGCAGCAACAGTGTGTGTGAGAAGGTCACCTGTGCTAATGGGGGAATATGCTTTGCCAACCGAGCGGATGGCTTCATCTGCCTGTGCCCTCTGGGCTATAAGGGCTTCCTCTGTGAGGAGAGTGAGTCACACATGCCCTCTACGTACCTTTAAAAAGAGTGCTTATTACAGAAATAATACACTCACCTAAAGGATTATTAGGAACACCACACTAATACTGTGTTTGACCCCCTTTCGCCTTCAGAACTGCCTTAATTCTACGTGGCATTGATTCAACAAGGTGCTGAAAGCCTTCTTTAGAAATGTTGGCCCATATTGATAGGATAGCATCTTGCAGTTGATGGAGATTTGTGGGATGCACATCCAGGGCACGAAGCTCCGTTCCACCACATCCCAAAGATGCTCTATTGGGTTGAGATCTGGTGACTGTGGGGGCCATTTTAGTACAGTGAACTCATTGTCATGTTCAAGAAACCAATTTGAAATGATTTGAGCTTTGTGACATGGTGTATTATCCTGCTGGAAGTAGCCATCAGAGAATGGGTACATGGTGGTCATAAAGGGATGGACATGGTCAGAAACAATGCTCAGGTAGGCCGTGGCATTTAAACAATGCCCAATTGGCACTAAGGGGCCCTAAAGTGTGCCAAGAAAACATCCCCCACACCATTACACCACCACCACCAGCCTGCACAGTGGTAACAAGGCATGATGGATCCATGTTCTCATTCTGTTTACGCCAAATTCTGACTCTACCATCTGAATGTCTCAACAGAAATCGAGACTCATCAGACCAGGCAACATTTTTCCAGTCTTCAACTGTCCAATTTTGGTGAGCTTGTGCAGATTGTAGCCTCTTTTTCCTATCTGTAGTGGAGATGAGTGGTACCCAGTGGGGTCTTCTGCTGTTGTAGCCCATCCGCCTCAAGGTTGTGCGTCTTGTGGCTTCACAAATGCTTTGCTGCATACCTCGGTTGTAACGAGTGGTTATTTCAGTCAAAGTTGCTCTTCTACCAGCTTGAATCAGTCGGCCCATTCTCCTCTGACCTCTAGCATCAACAAGGCATTTTTACCCACAGGACTGCCGCATACTGGATGTTTTTCCCTTTTCACACCATTCTTTGTAAACCCTAGAAATGGTTGTGTGTGAAAATCCCAGTAACTGAGCAGATTGTGAAATACTCAGACCGGCCCGTCTGGCACCAACAACCATGCCACGCTCAAAATTGCTTAAATCACCTTTCTTTCCCATTCTGACATTCAGTTTGGAGTTCAGGAGATTGTCTTGACCAGGACCACACCCCACGCCCTTGCCTCTGGCTTTTGGCTTGCTCAGTTGGGGACACCTAAATTTCTTCTATATTACCGATCTGCCCGCATTGATGCTATATGATACTTGAAATTAGCTGGATAACATCACCGTTTCACCAGAACGGCTGTACAAATTCTGTTGCATTATTTTACTTTTAACAATGTGAAGCTGCTTTGAAACAATTGGACTTGTTAAAAGCGCTATATAAATAAAGGTGATTTGATTTGATTTGATAAATGCATTGAAGCAACTTCCATGTGTTTGGTTGATTAGATAGAAATTTAACAGGTGTTCCTAATAATCCTTTAGGTGAGTGTATATTTTGAAAGAATGTACTTAAATACAAACTGAATGTAATGGTATCGAACACTTAATTGCATGTTAATTTATAATTAAATGAAAATGTATTATAGCTTAAATTTATGTGAAATGCAATTATCTGAACTTCAGAGTGCATTTTTAGTACATCTTACATCTTGTAATTTCATAATTGCTCATGTTGTCTTTGAAATATGGTTAAAGTGTACTGCTGAATGTGCTGACAAACATTTATGGTAACTAAAATATACTAATGTCATTTCTATTTAAACTTGTATGTCATGCATTTAAATATATTAGCAATTTTACATGAATTGTAATGATTAAGTTCCAATTTAGTACACACACACACAAACACACACACACACACACACACACACACACACACACACATATATATATATATATATATATATATATATATATATATATATATATATATATATATATATATATATATATATATATATATATATATATATATACTTATATTTACTAATATCAAATAACACTAGTTCAAATTATAATCAAGTACTTTACATGTGCTTTAGTATGTTAGTCATCACATCAAAATAAATGTACTTATTTAAAGCATGACTAAAGATTAAAACAATGATTTAAAATGTAAGTGCATGTTAAGAAAGGATGTTAAGAAACTCATTAAAATGTACTCTATCTGCAAAAAATTTTTTTGATATGCTTTTAGGATTTATAGCACACATTCAATACAATTAAGCACACTTCTTTTTCACAAGGGAAATAAACATGTCATAACACACAGTTCACACTCAGGAACAATGACAAATGTAGTAGTAATAATAATAATAAATACAAGTGTAACAGCACAGTATAATGAACTCATTTACGTAGAAAATAAATACAGACAATCTGCAGTTATCGTAATTACAGAAGCAATTACAATTTCAAGTTCCAAAATGAATCATATTATAAATGATGTTTATCAGAAATGTCATATCATAAATATCATAGCTGTAAATGCAATTTTGACACACCAATGGCAACCAATCATGATTACCTGACTTCATATTTCTAAATGGTTCCAGGTTTCCTGTTGTCTCTACCCCAGTTTAACGAGAGCATGTTCTCGTACGCCAGTGCCCCGTGGCCTCAGCCCTCCCACAACTACCTTTCCTTCATGGAGTTTGAGGTGACCTTCCAGCCGACCAATCCCGACGGCACGCTGCTCTACACCGATGATGCAGCCAGCCGTGACTTCCTGTCGATCAGCCTGGTGGGCGGATATGTGGAGTTTCGTTTCGACTGTGGCTCGGGTGCCACCGTTATCAGGTCGAGTACAGTCTCTTTATGATTTAGTAGATGACTGTGAATCCGCAGTTATGAAATATTGAAACAATATCTTTTCTTCTGTTGACAGGAGTGAAGATGCCGTCACTATGGATGTGTGGCATGAGTTGCGTGTGTCTCGAACAGCAAAAAATGGCATTCTACAGGTAGACAACCAGAGACCGGTGGAAGGCATGGCAGAGGTGAAGAGATTTTTATATTATTTTTAATCATATACACTAGCGTTCAAAAGTTTTTAGTACATTTTTTTAATATTTTGGGAACAATGTGTCTTATGTTTACCAAAATAGCATTTATTTGATCAAAAATACAGTAAAACGGTGAAATGTTATTACAATTTAAACCCCCCAATTCCCCCAGGTTTCTTCAATGAATCGAAAGATTTCAGAAGAAGAGCATTTATTTAAAATAGAAATCTTTTGTAACATGCCACTTTTGATCAATTTAATGTGCCAGTGCTGTCATTTAAAAGTATTAATTTCTGTCAAAAACAATCTTACTGACCCCATACTTTTGAATGGTATTGTATGTAGATTTAAACTGGATATATACACATTTCGAACTAGACTATATTTTTATACATTTTTGTATTTTATTTTACTACAAAAATTTAAAACCTTTGAACACTTTTCACTTTGTGCATCAGTTAATGACAACAAAATGTATTCGATCAGAATTAAATGTATAATACAAGGGATCTGAATGCTTTCTTAGGTTATTTATTGTAACACAAATAATAATCTCTCTCTCTCTCTTTCTCAGGGTGCATTTACACAGATAAAATGTAGTTCTCCTCTCTTTATTGGAGGGGTTCCTAATTATGATATTACTAAGACGAGTGCTGGTGTCCTCAGACCCTTCAGTGGAACTGTTCAGAAGGTATAATCATGATTTTTAAGTAACTTAAATTCAACTGCAGTTAATACAATATGAGACCGAAGATGCATCGTTATCACAGGAGTCATCAAAATCTGACCTCTTACTACTGTGCAGATTAAAATGGTAAAATAATTTTCAATCTTTCCTCCTTACCCAGATCTCTCTGAATGACCGGCGTATAGAGCTGAACCCAGGTCAGGCTTTTGGGGTGAACGTGTTGAACGCAGATCACCCCTGTGTAGAGAACCCATGTGCTAATGGGGGAATGTGCAGACCGAAGTGGGACGGATACGACTGTGACTGTGTGCTTGGGTATGATGGGAAACACTGTCAGAAAGGTGAGAACACACACACACACACACACACACACACACACACACACACAAAGCACTGTATGTGCTCCTGAAGATCTGCCATCCAGGTCCGTAATTTAACTATTACACTATTCACACAAACCTGAAGCCGCTAATGCAGGAATATGTTCAGAATGCAATACCTACTGTAAATACTTCTCATCCACTTACATTTATGCATTTGTCAGATGCTTTAGTTTCACTTTATTATGATGGTCCCTTTAACACATTCTTTTGACTATAAGTAAAGTTGCACCTATATGTCTACTAACTCTCAGAGTGTTAGTAGAGTATTAGTAGACTGGTAGGGTTAAAATATGTTGACATGTAGTTGCAAAGTTACTTGCTATAGTCAGTAGAATATCTGTTGGAGAGCATCAAAATAAAGTGTTAGTAGACATTAAGATCTCCAGGAGCAGGATTGAACACTTTCCTTCTGTAGTATACCAACAGTATTTTGAATTTGGCATTAGCCTGAGATGTTGCTTTGATATTCTTTGCAGACTTCTTCCATAACACTTCAAAATCTTTCTTAAGTTTCTTTTATTCTGTTTTGTGCTCTCACTGTGCAGAATGTGGGAATTATTGCTTAAACAGTAAGTGCTCAAGGCAGAATGTCTCTCATTTGAACGGCTCTAGTGTATTTATGATGTGTGCTGTCATCTAGTGGACGTTAAAAAGCTCTGCACTCTGTCTTTTGCTGTATCAGCTGTTACTGAATCTATTGAGATCCCTCAGTTCACTGGACGCAGCTATCTGACATACGACAACAGAGATATTCTCAAAAGGTAAAGTGCTTTTGCCTTCATGCTCTATAAGTCCACTCAAATCAATATTCTTCATATGAAGTTACTGTGCATACATGCATATAATGGTGCATGTCTCTGCAGGGTTTCAGGTTCCAGAACAAACATGTTCATGCGTTTTAAGAGCACGTCCAAAGATGGTCTTTTACTGTGGCGGGGGGACAGTCCAATGAGAGCCAACAGTGACTACCTGTCTCTCGGCCTTCAAGACGGAGCGCTCATTTTCAGGTATAACAACATATCCGCTTACGTCTGCATGCACCCACAAGTCATGAGATTTACATTTACTTTCATGCATTTTTTCAAGCAATTTACAACAGAGGCTCAAAAGTATCTCTTTTTCTCCCTACAGTTATAATCTTGGTAGTGGAGCCGCCACTGTGGTCATTAATGGCACATTTAGTGATGGCAAATGGCACAGAGTGAAGGCTGTCAGGTCAGACGTGTGCCATACTGAATCAAATCAATATTCAGAATGTCTTTCTTTGTGGACTGCCATATGTAGATGGATTTGAGGGATTTTGCACCATTCAAAAGGGCTGTAGCTTTACAGAGATTTACCAAGCCTTTATGTTTGTCTCTGTTTTAAGGGATGGACAGTCTGGTAAACTAACTGTCGATGATTATGGAGCTAAAACAGGCAGATCTCCCGGTAAGATGAGACAGCTGAACATCAACGGTGACCTTTACATTGGTAAGAAGCAACAAGTTAATTGTAATGATAAAGATTTTAAAAAGTCAGCATTAAAAGGAAGCTGTGATAGTCTTTTCTTCCCTATTGTGATATATATCCAAGTGAAACAGGTTCTCGAACAAGAACAAATGTAGGGCGGAGCTTGATTTTGTCCATGTGGAATTGATTGGATGGTTGTGGTTTGCTATTGGTGGATCTCATGTGAGTGACAGGTTACCCTCACGCCAGTAAACACGGCATCAGAGAAGAGAAAAGATGCAAGAGGGAGGGGGAAGTTATTTTTATTTTATTTTTAATTGAGGGTTCATCGGAGTGGTCCAAGACCTTAGGCATTTTGTCGCACTTGAACCATGAATATACACACAAAAAATTTACTGGATTTGAGGAGTTTATGTGGTTGTAATAAAAATTAACAAATCCTCCACTCGTGGGTCAATTTGCCTCCCTTAAGGCTGATTTATTCTTCTGTGTTGGACCTGCGCCCTAGCCTCTACACTGTGGGCTACGTGTCAATTTTCATTTATACTTCTGCGTCCTTGTCCACGTTGACATGCAGTTACACATGCAGAGGGAGCATGTGTACTCCTGAGGGAGGGGTTCTGGCAGACCAATCACAGTGCTTGCGGTCCGCATAGAATTGACCCGTTGTTACATTTTTGGAGAGGTGCACGTCAGGGGATGTCGTAGGCTACGCGTGCAACACACAGCCTACAACGTAGCTACGGCGTACACTCGACACAGAAGTATACATTGGGCTTGAATGCTCAAAATTAAAACTAAAAATGCTAAAACTTTACCAATAAATTATTTTATAATGTCTACATGTGTATCTGAATGCATACTGAAGAGATAAACTCAATAACTGACTTTAGGACCCAGTTGTTCCATATGAAGCTACAAGGTCATCTAGTGGCAAGAGTCATGAAATATCATGTTATATTATTTTTTTCCCCTGCAAGAGGTCGGCAGAGACACCCAAATTGACCCAGTGTGAGGTATTTTGAGCTGAATTGAGCTGGGTTATGCATGTATTGGAGAATTTAACATGTATTTTGAATTTAAGTTGAAAGAATGTGAAGAATGTGCTTAAATTATATTATTTATTGATACAATTTTTACTTAAAAAAAAAAAAAAAAAAATTTTAAGGAAATTATATAAGCTTTCTGAAAAAAAGGTACAATTTTAAGGCTTGGTCATTTTAAACCCGTGAGGGAAGGATATGTTACAAGTTGCAAGGAGGGGAACAAGAGTTATAAAAATAAATTGTGATGAGCACAGATAAATAATTTACAATAAATACTGCAATATTCCATGAAAAAAAAAAAAAAATACGGTTTTGATTTCATGGTGACTAACGATGTCGATAATAAAGACAATTGATGTTCTCGTAATATTATATTATAAATAGATACAAATATTTTATTGAAAGAAATTAATTATTTTATTCATTTTATTCAATTATAATATTCATTTTATTTAAAAGTGACAGTAAAGACATTTATAATGTTACTAAAGATTTATATTTCAAATCAATGCTCTTCTTTTGAACTTTCTACAGAATCCTGACAAAACTGTATCATGGTTTCCACAAAAATATTAAGCAGCACAACTGTTTTCAACATTGATAATAATAATAAATGTTTCTTGAGCAGTAAATCCTCATATCAGAATGATTTCTGAAGGATCATGTGACACTGAAGAAAGTTCAGCTTTGATCACAGGAATACATTACATTTTAAAATATATTTTAATAGAAAAGAGTTATTTTAAATTGTAATAATATTTCATAGCTTTACTGTATTTTTGATCAAATACATTAAGCCTTGGTGAGCAATGAGACTCTTTCAAAAACAATCATAAAAAATCTTACTGACTCAAACTTTTGAACAGCAGTGTATGTGCAGGTATTTGTCTAGTTCTGTCTAGTTGATTTTAAAGTTCTTCTCTCTCTCCAGGTGGGATGAAGGAGATTGTGTTGCACACTAACAGGCAGTACATGCGAGGTTTAGTGGGATGCATTTCTCATTTCACTCTTGCCACAGACTACCATCTGTCTCTGGTGGATGATGCGGCTGACGGCAAGAACATCAACACCTGCACCAACTGAACACCTCAAAAACCCCACCTACAGATCGCCGACATCGATAACTGTGACCCAAGAACAACATATTCATGTGTACTCTTCAAAAACCATCACAACTTATGAATATCAGGAACAGCAGCTTACAAATATCACTGACCTCAGCTGAGAAGATCATCAATAAGCGAACATTAACCTCCATCTGATGCAAAGCATCTAGCTTGGTGTGATGAAGATGAAGATGAAAGAGTTTTCTTCTGAATTCTCCATTATACACCAACTCCTGCAATAACAGCCAGAGTTGGAGTTTTTGTTTAGCTTCAGTACTGTCATTGAATTAACTGAAAGGTTTTCAACCATGTAATTGAATCACGGTATTATCTTATTCCGTAAGTGAGCATGCTGATGTTTGAAGGCGGGACAAGCTCAGAGGTTATTTATTCCTTATGCAAGATTTAGTTTTTTTTTCTTTTTTTTCTCAAATCTACAACTCTCCTGTTATGGCACTTATGAATCAGCAAACAATTCTTGTTCAAACCTAGTCAGGTGCATTTACATTATTCCCTTCAAGAGCAATGGTCAGGGTAACTGTATTTTTGTTTGTTTGTTTTTATATCATTCATTTTGTATCAGTATTGAATAGAGCTTTTGAAGAGTCAGGCTGTCATAGAGTAGTAAATGTCTCTCTCTCTCTTCTGAGGTAAAATCTTTGCACTGTGAGTTCTTAGGCTGCTAGTGGTGGAAGGACAAAGTGATGTAATTTGTCTTTTGTATCAGAGGCTCTGCCTCTCTTTTCCTTCTAGCTGCAAACTTTAATTAATCCCAAAGGCTCTTTAGTAGCCACTGTAGCTCTTTATTTTTACTGTAGCTCTTTATTAAGTTAATGGTTGTCTGCAAAAAATGCATCTCTTAATTTTTTTCTGCCTTGATGTTTAAAAAGCCTATCATTTTGCCATCAAAAATGTGACTTACTGATTTTATTCATGAAATAAAAAGAATGTCAGACACTTCATTTTACGTGGGTGTATTATAAATATATAATTATAAGAATTCAATAATATTATAATTATATTATATTATGTAAATGGTTTTGTGATGTCTGCCTTTACATGCACATGAACTTTAATGACATCCCATTCTTAATCCGTAGGGTTTAATATGGAGTTGGCCCACCCTTTGAAGCTATAACAGCTTCAACTCTTCTGGGAAGGCTTTCCACAAGGTTTAGGAGTGTGTTTATGGGAATTTTTGACCATTCTTCTAGAAGCACATTTGTGAGGTCAGGCACTGATGTTGGACGAGAAGGCCTGGCTCGCAGTCTCCAGTCTAATTCATCCCAAAGGTGTTCTATCGGGTTGAGGTCAGGACTCAGTGCAGGCCAGTCAAGTTCCTCCACACCAAACTCGCTCATCCATGTTTTCATGGACCTTGCTTTGTGCACTGGTGCGCAGTCATGTTGGAACAGGAAGGGGCCATCCCCAAACTGTTTCCACAAAGTTGGGAGCATGAAATTGTCCAAAATGTCTTGGTATGCTGAAGCATTAAAAGTTCCTTTCATTGGAACTAAAGGGCCAAGCCCAACCCCTGAAAAACAACCCCACACCATAATCCCCCTTCCCCCAAACTTTACACTTGTACAATGCAGTCAAGCAAGTACCGTTCTCCTGGCAACCTCCAAACCCAGACCCATCCATTGGATTGGCAAACAGAGAAGCATGATTGCTCACTCCAGAGAACACGTCTCCACTGCTCTAGAGTCCAGTGCTTTACACCACTGCATCTGAAGCTGGAAGTGGTGTAATTGATAGGATAGCATCTTGCAGTTGATGGAGATTTGTGGGATGCACATCCAGGGCACGAAGCTCCCGTTCCACCACATCCCAAAGATGCTCTATTGGGTTGAGATCTGGTGACTGTGGGGGCCATTTTAGTACAGTGAACTCATTGTCATGTTCAAGAAACCAATTTGAAATGATTCGAGCTTTGTGACATGGTGCATTATCCTGCTGGAAGTAGCCATCAGAGAATGGGTACATGGTGGTCCTAAAGGGATGGACATGGTCAGAAACAATGCTCAGATAGGCCGTGGCATTTAAACGATGCCCAATTGGCACTAAGGAGCCTAAAGTGTGCCAAGAAAACATCCCCCACACCATTACACCACCACCAGCAGCCTGCACAGTGTTAACAAGGCATGATGGATTCATGTTCTCATTCTGTTTACGACAAATTCTGACTCTACCATCTGAATGTCTCAACAGAAATCGAGACTCATCAGACCAGGCAACATTTTTCCAGTCTTCAACTATCCAATTTTGGTGAGCTTGTGCATTTTGTAGCCTCTTTTTCCTATTTGTAGTGGAGATGAGTGGTACCCGGTGGGGTCTTCTGCTGTTGTAGCCCATCCACCTCAAGGTTGTGCGTGTTGTGGCTTCACAAATGCTTTGCTGCATACCTCGGTTGTAACGAGTGGTTATTTCAGTGAAAGTTGCTCTTCTATCAGCTTGAATCAGTCGGCCCATTCTCCTCTGACCTCTAGCATCAACAAGGCATTTTCACCCACAGGACTGCCGCATACTGGATGTTTTTCCCTTTTCACACCATTCTTTGTAAACCCTAGAAATGGTTGTGCGTGAAAATCCCAGTAACTGAGCAGATTGTGAAATACTCAGACCGGCCCGTCTGGCACCAACAACCATGCCACGCTCAAAATTGCTTAAATCACCTTTCTTTCCCATTCTGACATTCAGTTTGGAGTTCAGGAGATTGTCTTGACCAGGACCACACCTCTAAATGCATTGAAGCAACTGCCATGTGATTGGCTGATTAGATAATTGCATTAATGAGAAATTGAACAGGTGTTCCTAATAATCTTTTAGGTGAGTGTGTGTGTGTGTGTGTGTATATATATATAAAAAGGTTTTAATATTTATTTATAAATTTGGCTTGCCCTGCTTTCGTTTGTGTGAGGACGAACTTTGTTTATACACACGTTTGCATATCCTACATATATTCTCAATCATCTTTAATGTATTTATGTGTTAAATTAAGTGTTAAATGTCCAAATATTTCAGTTATAAATAAAACAAATGATGATGTTCAATTATTCACTAAATAGGCTATTATTATTACTACTATTATTTATTAATTAACAGTTAATCAAGTTTAAGAAATGACGTTCAATAGGTTTTATTATGCACTAATGTGTTTTTGTACGCATTATATATTAAGCTATGTGTGTTTTATTTTATCATTTGTATATACTTAGGATAATCATTAACTGACAGTTTGGGAAGACCTGATTTCGAGGGAGGACCCGGTTTGTCATGACACTGGGTAAACATATCCCCCTCAGAAAGTCCCTGCCCGCATCATTAAAAAAAATATGTTTCGGGGGCATTTTGATTTAATTTCTGTGATGGTGAGGGGCAGGGCTCTTTTTCGAGTGCAAGCAGAGGCCCCTTCTGTTGCGAGACCCATTTCAAGTCAAACGGTGCTTGCAGTAAGAGTTGTTTGCTGTTCAAATCAACAATGGAGTTTAAAAAATACGACCGATGTCATTGGCGAATTTGTCATGGTGTTGCTTCCAGTGTAGACAGCATCACTGATTATAATGAATTAAATTTGCTTTTGTCACTCGCATCTGGTGGTGACAAGGTGTTAGGAAAAAAAGGTTCAATGGGGTTATAAATAGAACTCTTGCTATGCCAAAAAGGTTCTATATAAGGAGAAATGTCTCAGATGATTACATAATACTTTCATGTTTAATAGGATATTAACATTTTTCTATTGAAAATGTATGTTTACGTTAATTAAAACAAAATCCATAAAATGATCTCATGATTGGAACCCCTAAAATGCTCAATATGAAGCGCCCGAAAGAACCTTATATACAACCTTTTATTAAGAGTGCGATATTCATGTCCAACCTGTCCTTTGATATTCAATGTTTATGCCTAAAAATACTTTTTTGTCGTCTTTTCTCTGCCCAGGTTGACATATTTCTCCACATGAAGCTGACGTTTAAGCCGAACAGGGGATCAGCAAGTAATCAAAACTATTCATTCCAGATAAAAAATTACATGACCATTCATCTTGGCCTGAAATAGAAGTAATCCCAAGACAACAAAAGATTAAGTTATGACATGACCCTGATAGCAAAGTTTAAAGCTGTGGTAAATTGCACATCTTATTTCACTGGGGAATAGATCGCCAGCCATGTGAAGTCATGATTCATTTCCAATGCCAAAATAATGATTTCCAAGAAAATCTGTCCATCCCTGAAGACCAAAAGAAGATGGAAGATTGTGATTTAATTGCAAATTGACTACAGAAATGACAGCAGAATTTGAGTGAGAGCTTATTTTACGCAATGATCAGATTTTTTTTAAACAATGTTTTGATTGTCGATTTATCACTTTCCTCTACTTGCTTCTGTCATTTGCATTGGTTGAAATCAGGGGCGTTTCCTCCGAGGAGGCAAGGGAGGCAGTGCCTCCTCAAAAAACTGGATGAGAATATGACATTAAAAAGTGTATGAATCACTCTAAAGTAACACTGTCCAACAGCGACACCAGCAGGTAAAGTTACAGTGAGACGCTGCATCTCTCTTGCCTCCCTTGAGCCCACTGACTTTTAGTAGACCCCTAAGCGTGCAGTGGGTTTAGTGTGGAGTAATTGAGAATGAATGGGGGAAAGTCACGTGAAAGATAGTCTCGCATAGCCAGACCTTCAGACTGACAGCAGAAGGTCTGGACTTTTTTGCAGTTTTCATTGGCCAAGGACCGCCCAAGAGGATGTTTGACTGACATGTAATGCAACCAATCACAGTTTGTTTTGTTTATTGTTGTGTTTAGGAGCATGAAAATGTAAAGTCGATGTTCCTTCAATAACAGACCGGTGAGCATCTATAAATCATTCATTCAAGATTGTTGTGCAAGTTTACTGCAACAATGCAGCCGTGAACTTCACACACTTTTGAAATCCAGTGTTTAGTTGATCCTGGTGCTCATTGTCACAGTTGTAAACACGACGGATTTCTTCTTCAACAAGGGAGTTTGGCATCATGGCATTTGTTTCCGGATGGACCGTTAAAGGGGTCATCGGATGCAAAATTCACTTTTATATGGTGTTTGCATATAAATGTGACTTTGCAGTGTGTGGACACAACCACCCTACAATGATAAAAATTCATTCACTCCTTTTTTTTTTTTTTATTCTCAAAAAGACTAAACTCAATAAGATGTTTGAATTTTTGGAGCAATATGATGTTATATTTTTCATGCTCCACCCATGACCACTGACCCGACTGTCCCATATTAGTATATTTCTTTCCTCAGCCAGTTGTACACTGTCAGCCAAGGCAGCACTTCACGTCTTGTGACTACACGCCCCACGGAAGAGAGGAGTGGGGTGAGCAGTAGCCCATTATCATTTAAAGAGACATGCACCAAAACGGGTCACTGTGAAGAGAGCTGTTTTTGAGGAGGTAAAAAGGGTGTTGTTTTACACAAGCATTGAGGAATTTTAACCAAAGTATGTTACCCTAAAGAATCATACCAACAATGGGCATCCGATGACCCCTTTAAAGAACGCAACACACACGTCTCACGGACATCCTGTAGAATTCAACCAATCAGATGATGACTTCGAAACTCCTGAAGTGTGTCCAGTATGCATCAGACGTTCAGCCAACGGTCCGTGTGCGTGACGTCTGAGACTAAGACTACGTGAGAGGAAGCAATGCCTCCATCGCGCTATGATTGGATATGATTGGTGCGTGCAATAAATCCTGCCTCTTGTTTTCGTTCGCATTCTTGGATCAGTCCGAATGAACAAAATTATGGCTTTAATGGGAAGACTAATTAAAAAGCAAGTAAATAACTTGTATATCACTGCTTTATGTCATGCCAAAATCAAACTTGAAATGGCCTGAAAACATGATGAATGTTTTAACACTAGTTAAAACACTAACTTAATTAGATTTATTTTCAGTTTTAATAAAAACTTGAATTACATAGTATAGTTAATGAATACAAAATAGAATTGTATTTGGTTTCTCTTTTTTTTCTTTTATGTAATTAACCAGGGAAATGTGACAACATTGAAGATTTGCATTTGATTTGTGCAGACTTTCCCTCCTCATTTTTTTGCACACCCCTGGTTGAAATCACACTTCAACCTAACATTTATAGTGTTAAATGATGTAATGTTATTGTTTGTCCCTGTTCGTGCACCATTAATCCATCCTTCAAACATTCTCTTAAGCAGACATTTAATTTCATATCAGCCACATTTAGATCATTGTTACATTAAAGCACAATGCTGCAGAATGATGATTTGTTCAAGATAAAGAGGCTTATGTCTGCCTTTACCTATGCCACTGTCCTATAGAAACGCCAGATTGTTTTTGTGCATCACGCTGAATTCAGGATCCCTAAATCTCTCCACTCATCTAAATGAGAGTGTTCTGCATCCCAATTTGCCTAATTATACTATGCCCTAAAAGTATGTGCTGTTTTTGTGAAGAAAAAGTGTAGCGGAGGAGTATAGGCAATTTGGAACACACTAATACTTCATAATTGCGTCTTTAATGCACCGCTTGGTAACATGCATCATGTCAACGTTGAAACTGCCCTGTAAATTATCTTGTCACAGTTAAAATCCTCCACATTCAACTTAATTTAATTTCCTACCATATCGGAGAGAAATGTTGTTGCATGTTGATCTGCCAGTCGAGGGTCTTTCGTGTGGAGACTCTCCTCATTTGTTTGCATAATATGATGCTTTCAAAATTTAATGACCAAACATATCTTTATAAACGTTCACAATGTTGTAATTGATAACTTTGAATAAATATCTTTTCGTCAGTTTAGACTGATTATTAAACTCATAACCATTGATCTCACACATCTGCCACATTTGTAGCCTAGTTTTTAACACTTTGTATTCATGTTTGTAGCTCTTCCATCCTTTGGGATACTCATTCCAACAGGCACTATAATTTGGGACACACTAATCCTAATTTCGAATACGGTTTAGGACGGATAGTATGTGAATTGGGACACAGTGTTCCTCTTTATATTGAGTCGAGGGTCAGTGAATGATTGAACCTTTTTTAATAATTGTGTTTGTGTCCCTCAGTTGTCCTCAGTGTGAAAAGATGGATCTCAAAATGTGCTGGAAAATTTTTGGGACCTGAAGGACCTGCTCAGGACAAACAAGGGACTCAAGAAAAACCATCACAAAACACAAAAACAGCCGTGGATCATCCAGGTAACGACACAGTGTTAAGAATCAAGGGTTCATAAACTTTTGAACAGGGTCATTTTATCAATTAATTTTGTCTTGTGAACTATATGTAAACATCCATCCATCCATTATCTTCCGCTTATCCGGGACCGGGTCGCGGGGGCAACAGTCTAAGCAGAGACGGCCAGACTTCCTCTCCCTAGCCACTTCCTCCAGCTCTTCCGGGGGAACCCCGAGGCGTTCCCAGGCCAGCCGGGAGACATAATCCCTCCAGCGTGTCCTAGGTCTTCCCCGGGGCCTCCCCGGTGGGGGACATGCCCAAACACCTCCCGGGAAGGCGTCCAGGAGGCATCCGAAATAGATGCCCGAGCCACCTCAACTGGCTCCTCTCGATGTGGAGGAGCAACGGCTCTACTCTGAGCTCCTCCCGAGTAACTGAGCTTCTCACCCTATCTCTAAGGGAGCGCCCAGCAACCCTGCGGAGAAAGCTCATTTCGCCGCCTGTATCCGGGATCTTGTCCTTTCGGTCATGACCCACAGCTCATGACCATAGGTGAGAGTAGGAACGTAGATTGACCGGTAAATCGACAGCTTCGCCTTACAGCTCAGCTCCTTCTTCACCACGACAGACCGGTACATCGACCGCATTACTGCAGAAGCTGCACCGATCCGTCTGTCAATCTCCCGTTCCATCCTTCCTCACTCGTGAACAAGACCCCAAGATACCTGAACTCCTCCACCTGAGGCAAATACTCTCCACCAACCTGAAGTGGGCAAGCCACCCTTTTCCGACTGAGAACCATGGCCTCGGATTTGAGGTGCTGATTCTCATCCCGGCCGCTTCACACTCGGCTGCAAACCGCCCCAGTGCACGCTGAAGGTCCTGGTCTGAGGAGGCCAACATGACAACGTCATCCGCAAAAAGCAGCGACGAAATCATGTGGTTCCCAAACCGACACCCTCCGGCCCTTGGCTGCGCCTAGAAATTCTGTCCATAAAAATTATGAACAGAACCGGTGACAAAGGGCAGCCCTGCCGAGTCCAACATGCACCGGGAACAAGTCCGACTTGCTGCCGCAATGCGGACCAAGCTCCTGCTCTGGTCGTACAGGGACCAAACAGCCTAAGCAAGGGGCCCCGGACCCCATACTCCCAGAGCACCCTCCACAGGACACCACGAGGGACACAGTCGAATGCCTTCTCCAAATCCACAAAACACATGTGGATTGGTTGGGCAAACTCCCATGAATCCTCCAGCACCCTGGAAAGGGTATAGAGCTGGTCCAGTGTTCCACGACCGGGACGAAAACCACACTGTTCCTCCTGAATCTGAGGTTCCACTATCGGCCGAATTCCTCTCCAGTACCCTGGCATAGACTTTCCCAGGAGGCTGAGAAGTGTGATCCCCTGTAGTTGGAACACTCTCTCGGTCCCCTTCTTGAAAAGAGGGACCACCACCCCGGTCTGCCAGTCCAGAGGCACTGTCCCCAACCGCCACGTGATGTTGCAGAGGCGTGTCAGCCAAGACAGCCCCACAACATCCAGAGACTTGAGGTACTCAGGCGGATCTCATCGACCCCGGTGCCTTGCCACCGAGGAGCTTTTTAACTACCTCGATGACTTCAGCCCGGTGATGGATGAATCCACCTCTGAGCCCTCAGCCACTGCTTCTCAATGGAAGACGTGTTGGTGGGATTGAGGAGATCCTCAAAGTATTCCTTCCACCGTCCGACGATATCCCCAGTTGAGGTCAACAGCTGCCCATCTCCACTGTAAACAGTGTTGGTAGGGCACTGCTTCCCCTCCTGAGGCGTGCGAACGGTTTGCCAGAATCTCTTCGAGGCCAACCGATAGTCTTTCTCCATGGCCTCACCGAACTCCTCCCAGGCCCGATTTTTTGCCTCCACAACTATCCGGGCTGCAGTCCGCTTGGTCTGCCTGTACCCGTCAGCTGCCTCAGGAGTCCCACAAGCCAACCAGGCCCGATAGGACTCCTTCTTCAGCTTGACGGCATCCCTTACTTCCGGTGTCCACCACCGGGTTCGGGGATTTCCGCCTCGACAGGCACCAGAGACCTTACGGCCACAGCTTCGAGCAGCCGCGTCGACAAGGGAGGTGGAGAACATGGTCCACTCGGACTCAATATCTCCAGACTCCCTCGGGATCCGGTCGAAGCTCCGTCGGAGGTGGGAGTTGAAGAATGACCCTGGGAGCTATGTTGTCTGGGGCTATATGCCCCTGGTAGGGTCTCCCAAGGCAAACAGGTCCTTGGTGACGGGCCAGACTAAGAGCAGTTCAAAAAACCCAGTATGAGTCTAATTAAAACAAGGACCGAGACGTCGCCCGGCATGGCGCAGCCGGGGCCCCACCCTGGAGCCAGGCCCGGGGTTGGGGCTCGTATGCGAGCGCCTGGTGGCCGGGCCTGCCCCCATGGGGCCCGGCCGGGCTCAGCCCGAACGAGCGACGTGGGGCCACCCTCCCGTGGGCTCACCACCTGCGGGAGGGATCATATGGGGCCGGTGCATAGTGGATCGGGCAACAGTCGAAGGCTAGGCCCCCGACGACCCGATCTCTGGACACGGAAACTGGCTTTAGGGACATGGAATATGTAAACATCTTCTATGTAAAATATCTTATTCAGGACAGTACTAAATGAAAATAACATGCATTTTGTATGATCTCTCCTATTTTGTTAAAATTATTCACGTTTTCACAGATTCTGTGTCTAAACTTTTGAGCAAGGCTGTACATGCACTTCTGTTCAAACATATTGGGTCAGGAAGATATTTTAAAAGAAGTCTAGGCTGCATTTATATGATCAAACATATCTAGTTCTGTCATGAAACTCTAGATGGCTGATAGGTCCTTGAAGGGGAACTAAACCCTAGAACAACTTTTTTTAGTTAATGATCTGCAAGACTGGGGCTTTATTAGTGCTGTCCATTGATTCAAGTAAATGTTTTGTCATTTGGGTATAAAGTGTTTTAATTCTACAATATATGGTGTAAAAACGTCTTAAGGTTGAACGGTGGCTACTGCAGTTGAATTTTCCTGTTGAATGTTGTTGGCCATTGTGACATATGCTGGCTCTTCCAACGGCTCACTACCACACCCTTGGCATCGGGAGCAGTTTGAGCCAGCGGCTGGAATTGATAAGGCTCTGGCCCTGTGTCTATAGACAATTCACTCTCCTCCACTTCAGGCGAAGGTGGGGGAGAAAAGTCCTCTACTTCAAAAGACCGATCTGTTGCAAAACTACTGGCGTCACTCCAGTCATTCTCCATCTTTGCGAGTCTGACAGCTGACACCAACCCCAACCATCACCCCCCAACCCCGTGCTCAGCCCTGCCCTCGGCTCGTCCCCTCTGCCAACTTTTCCAGCATTTTTCAAATATTGCCAGTGGGTGGAGTTAGTCTGTGAACAGGGGTTTAGTTACCCTTTAACTCATTTGTTAGTGATCACATCATTATCTCATGGCACAGCTGATTGGTTGCTGTTGAATCAGTGGCCAATGAGCTGCGGCTCAACATTCAAATACTGTTTGCTGTTAGCAGTCTGCATCACGCTTTCAGAAACCCTCCACATCCCCAGCTCCAACTGTATAGATCTGCTACGAGGGTTGTTTCATGTATGTTGCATGTGCAGCAGCAGCATGTCTTACATGCTCAGAGCAATGTCTATGAATGTATCGGCATTAGCAAGTCTCGGTACTTGCTCTGCAGCAGCAGCAGCATAGCAGATCTAATCCACCAAGACCAAATACAGTGGCATTGCCATATCCATTAACATGTCTCTTTTACCATGCATTTCTCTCTAAAAGTTGTCATGACAGAAATACAGTAAATTGAAAACAGTAATATTGTGAAATATTATTGCAATTTAAAATAGCTGTTTGAATATATTTTTAGAATGTACTTTAATGCAAAGCTGAATTTTCAGCATCATTACTCCAGTCTTCAGTGTCACATGATCCTTCAGAAATCATTCTAATATGATGATTTACTGCTCAAGAAACATTTATGATTATTATGGAAGTTGAAAACAGTCCTTTCAACTTCACCCTTTCCCTTATCCTTTCCAATCTCTCAGATTAGTTAGAAGCTCTTATGTTCCAGGTTAGTTGGATTGATTCCTTGATCTATAATATAATCTGCTGGAGGCTGTCGTGTTGCTGTGAACACGGTTGTCATATAGGCTGAATTAGAGTAATGCTGTTATTGTCAGTGAGGTTTTAGCTAAGATGTGGGATTATGGAGAGAGATATAATCCCACATCTTTCAATCCCACAGCGTGCCGTTGACTGTCGTGGAGAGAACAGAAGTGATGCCTGGATTACAGAGCTAAAGAGATGGATGAGCAGAACATGCAGAAAAAACCCACACGGTCTCTTAGGACAAACCATTAAGCTTTTTTATTTGCTGGCTTTTGTACGATAAAACAAGGTGCTGACAGTCGAAAGTGTGTTTTCTGCTATAGTTTTTAGCAAAGCTTTGTATTTGTCAAATGTGCAACAACATGGCAAACAGCAGAACTTGTTGGCAATCAAATCAAGCTTGTCATTGAAATATAAAATTTTTGGATGGATTATTTACTTGAATTTGGTGTTCAAGTAACACACACACACACACATTGAATATGTCTGCTACTGTGCTTACGTATTAGTATATGTCAGAAGTAAGTGATACTATGTCAATAGGCTATTAATTAGGTGAAAATCACCCAGATGAATTGTTACTTCCACTGAGACTCTGATGTGCGCATCCGATGGATGGTTTACTTTCCTATGAGGCCAAGGGAAAGGAGACGATGCCAATATGATGGCATACACACCAGGGGCCTCATTTATAACCGTTGCATACGCCCTGAAAGAGGCATAAATTGGGATATATAAAAACAATCTTGACTGGAAAATTTATGCACCTGCACGCAAACTCTGACCCATGCATATGCAACCTCTTGTTCAACCCGCCCGCTCCAAGCGGGATAACCCGGTCGCCGGCATGAGAGTCGGACGCTCTAACAAGAGGAGGATCAAGGCTGCATATATTGGATAGGATTTATATAAATGAGTCCCTAGATGTCTGTCTGATAACCAGACAGTTGATGGTAGCCATTGACTGCCATAGTATTTTTTTGGTTACCAACACATTCTATAAAATATCTTCTTTTGTGTTCAACAGAGGAAAGAAACTCATATAGGTTTGGAACAACTTGAGGGAGAGTAAATGATGACAGAATTAAAATTTTTTGGGGAACCATCCCTTATGTTCTATATAGTATGAATGTGTGTAATATAAATGTAATCTGGGCGTACTACATTTGTCACGTTATTGTGACCTACAGCGGCAGTTGTATCACTTCACTGCCATTTACAACTCCTCTCCCGTGGCCTCATGGGATAGTATAGTGTTCATTAGATGCACACTGGATGCACATTTCAGAATCTTCCAAGAGATGGAAGTCATCTGGGTACTTTTTGCCTACTGTTTTATGAATCTGGACATGCTATTCTTTTCACATACTTCAAATCACTAATAAGTTTAAAGTTGTTAATGTTGTTTGTATGTCTATGTGGTGTTTTTAATATGCTTTAAGACCAACCATGTGCAAATTCATAAGTCAACACCATTGCTGAGTATTTTCTCCTAAAACCTGCAGTGAAAATAAGACATTTGAAATCACTGGTGTTTCTGACGTAGAAATTATGTCAACATGTGGGCAGGCTTTAGCATATCATTAACTGCTCTGAAGCAGGGACTCTCAACAGAAGCCAGGTTACCAGTATATTTTTCTGTTGATATGAAAAATCATGTATATTTAGCAATATAGCGGGTGAATTATGTATATGATGTACACTCACCTAAAGGATTATTAGGAACACCATACTAATACTGTGTTTGACCCCCTTTCCCCTTCAGAACTGCCTTAATTCTATGTGGCATTGATTCAACAAGGTGCTGAAAGCATTCTTTAGAAATGTTGGCCCATATTGATAGGATAGCATCTTGCAGTTGATGGAGATTTGTGGGATGCACATCCAGGGCACGAAGCTCCCGTTCCACCACATCCCAAAGATGCTCTATTGGGTTGAGATCTGGTGACTGTGGGGGCCATTTTAGTACAGTGAACTCATTGTCATGTTCAAGAAACCAATTTTAAATGATTCGAGCTTTGTGACATGGTGCATTATCCTGCTGGAAGTAGCCATCAGAGAATGGGTACATGGTGGTCATAAAGGGATGGACATGGTCAGAAACAATGCTCAGGTAGACCATGGCATTTAAACGATGCCCAATTGGCACTAAGGGGCCTAAAGTGTGCCAAGAAAACATCCCCCACACCATTACACCACCACCACCAGCCTGCACAGTGTTAACCAGGCATGATTGATCCATGTTCTCATTCTGTTTACGCCAAATTCTGACTCTACCATCTGAATGTCTCAACAGAAATCGAGACTCATCAGACCAGGCAACATTTTTCCAGTCTTCAACTGTCCAATTTTGGGGAGCTTGTGCAAATTATAGCCTCTTTTTCCTATTTGTAGTGGAGATGAGTGGTACCCGGTGGGGTCTTCTGCTGTTGTAGCCCATCCGCCTCGAGGTTGTGCGTGTTGTGGCTTCACAAATGCTTTGCTGCATACCTCGGTTGTAACGAGTGGTTATTTCAGTCAAAGTTGCTCTTCTATCAGCTTGAATCAGTCGGTCCATTCTCCTCTGACCTCTAGCATCAACAAGGCATTTTCGCCCACAGGACTGCTGCATACTGGATGTTTTTCCCTTTTCACACGATTCTTTGTAACCCTAGAACCCTAGAAATGGTTGTGCGTGAAAATCCCAGTAACTGAGCAGATTGTGAAATACTCAGACCGGCCCGCCTGGCACCAACAACCATGCCGCGCTCATTTGCTTAAATCACCTTTCTTTCCCATTCTGACATTCAGTTTGGAGTTCAGGAGATTGTCTTGACCAGGACCACACCCCTAAATGCATTGAAGCAACTGCCATGTGATTGGTTGATTAGATAATTGCATTAATGAGAAATTCAAGATTCAAGATTCAAGAGTTTTATTTGTCACATACACAGTTATATACAGAATATATAACTGGCAGTGAAGGCAGTCCATGGACAGTGCAAATTCACAGTTAAAAACACAAGGAGCAAATTATAATAGAAATAGAATAAAAAAGGAGTATATATATATATATATATATATATATATATATATATATATATATATATATATATATATATATATATATATATATATATATATATATATATATATATATATATATATATATATATATAATAAAATAATAAAATAAGTGAAATAAACTGTGCAGTGAGTAAACTGTAGACTTATAAATATGTGGTTAACAGAAATGTACAAAGAAGTATAATGTGCAAACAGGTTTATAACAGGTTGTTAGACAGTAACAACGAGAATAGAAAGTGCAGTGCAATGTCAGTATATCGATGGTCACGTGATGTTAAGTGACTGAGTTCAGGAGTCTGAGGCTTCGGAAGCGCTTACCAGATGGCAGCAGCATGAAATGAGGGTTTGCAGGGTGATTAGAGTCCTTGATGATCTTAGTAGCTCTACCTTTGCAGCGTTTGGTGTAGACGTCCTGCAGAGACGGGAGAGCTGACCCTGAGATACGCTCGGATAAGCGCACGACTCTTTGCAGGGCTTTGCAGTCATGACTGGTGCTGTTCCCATACCACGCTGTGATGCACTGGGTTAATACACTTTCTATCGCCCCTAAATAGAACGTTTTCAGGATAGCTGGTGAAACCCTGAATTTCCTCAGCTGGCGCAGGTGGTACAGTCTTTGCCTGGCTTTTTTCACCTGTGTCTGAATGTGAGCAGTCCAGGTCAGGTCCTCGGAGATGTTTACACCCAGGTACTTGAAGCTGCTCACTCTCTCCACTGGTGACCCGCTGATCATGAGGGGGGAGTATGTCCGTTGCTGTCTCTTCCTGAAGTCCACAATCAGTTCTTTGGTCTTGCCAACATTCAGAGAGAGACAGTTGTCCTGGCACCATGATGTTAGATGCTCCACCTCGTCCAAGTATGCCATCTCATTGTTGTTGGAGATGAGGCCCAGGACAACAGTATCATCAGCAAATTTGATGATAGAGGTGGAGCTGTGTGTGGACAAACAGTCATGCGTGTAGAGAGAGTAGAGCAGGGGACTCAGGACACAGCCCTGTGGAGCTCCCACACTCAGGGTGATGGAGGAGGAGGTGGACTGGCCTATTCTCACCACCTGAGGCCTGCCAGTGAGGAAGTACTTAATCCAGTGGCAGAGAGAAGAATTCAGGCTGAGATCCAGGAGTTTGCTTTACATTTCACTGCCGGTTGTATATTCTGTATGTAACTGTGTATGTGACAAATAAAACTCTTGAATCTTGAATCTGTCATAGCAGATCAATGCAGATGATAAATTTGTAAAAATGGAGAGCAAAAGAAAGTAAAATAAAATTTTTTAAATAAATAAAAGCACAGTCTTCGCGGAGCGACCTGAACGGCGACCGAACACGACGAACACGGCGGCGCCATCAAATTGAACAGGTGTTCCTAATAATCCTTTAGGTGAGTGTATATTACGATGTTATGATGAACTGACGTTCTAAGTTGTTCAAAGCGTTTCTAAGGATGCTGACTCTGAGATGGCGAACACATTATTAGCTGTTTGAAAACGTGGTCAAGCAAAAGGCTTAATATATTAATTACCGTTATGTGTCCGACGTTGTAGAGAGCAATACATATACATCGACTTTGTAGACGTGCTTGTATAATTCACTCTTCCATTTCTTTTGAATCTGTTTCTGATTCAGATATATATGGCTAAATCAAACAAGTATTTCCACTTGCCATTGTGCAGTGTTTACAACTGTAAAGTTGAGCGAGTGGATCTCTGAGCTGATGTGAGTGAGTGGAGGCGGGGCTAATTTGCATATTCATGGTTCCGCATATACTATGAAGCAATATATGAAGCAAGAGTACATTCAAGCTATTTTAAGGCATGAATCAATTTTTCACAGGAAAAAAAAAAGTTTATATTTTTCATTTTGGTGATCAAAGATGAGTTTTAAGGGATAACATTATTAACTACAGGGGGACTTGTATCTATCTATATCTATAAAACACTGGTGGATTGTATTGGTATGTATGGCTGTAATCTGGTTGCTCTGTCACACTTCTGAAGTTTGACCTCAGGAAATGTTCCTGGTGTTTTTTAAGCTCATCATGAACCACTGCAGCTGTGCATGTTCAAGCCCTCATTCACTCTCTCATTCTGAATCTCCTTCTGTCACTCTCACCCTCTGACCTGTTTACAAAAAACCTCACATCCATTACAGACCTGATGAACCCAGACAGGAATTTATTTTACACACTGTCTCATTTCATCTCATCTTTTGACTTGTTTCTTTTAGTCTCGGGCGGCTTGCATATTTTCTTCGAAAGAGAAGAGATTGTGATGTTCTCTTCTGTTCAAAGAGAAGAGAAGGTGAAGTAACTTTTTTGTAATAACATGCTCCTGGTGTCTGTGAGGTGAGCGTGAGATCGCTCTGAAGACACAGAAAAGGTTGGGTGGGACAGATGATGGAGAGAGGGGTGTGTCATGTGACATGACCAAACTGCTCCGACAAGTAGGTCGCTGTGTGTCCGGCTGTTGCCATTACTGATAGTGTAACTAAACTCTCTTATTCTGAGCAGAGACAGACAGAGAGGTAGAGATGCAGGAAACAGAAGACAGAGACCATGACTGAGTCTGCACTCAGGTTTGCTTTGTTGAAGTGTTGTTCTTCAGTTTTTGTTGGTGTATCTTAGTGTTCAGTTGGATGATGGAGCCCCAACGGCAGATATACAAAAGACTGGACATCCCAGATCATGTGCATTACATCATCGCCTTCCTCGTCCTCATCATCGGCACTTTGGGGGTCACGGGCAACGTTCTGGTCATGTTCGCCTTTTACAGGTAACACTTTGATACATTTAACTAATTAACAAACATTATTAAATTATATAATTCTTACTAGATTAATGTACATTCATTCTGTTAAACATGATTCATACACTTTCATTTATATTTGAGTAGTTAATGCTATTAGGTATGATATGTAAGAGAACGGTTCAGTGAATTGTCACCAAGTTTTTTTTTTTTTTAACTAGTACAAATTCCCTAGCAGTCTTGTAACAAGTACGAATATATTAATATGAAGTCATTAAAGCTGCATGCATAATAATAATGAAAGAATTTAAAATGTGACTAGATATGTTGGTAACACTTTACAATAAGGTTTCATTTGTTGACATCAGTTAACTAAATTACTCAACGTGAACTAACAATAAACAATACATCTAAATCATTTACTAATTTTAGTTAATGTTAATCTCAACATATACTAAAACATTTGAAGGTCAAAAGTTGTATCTTTTAACATTAATGTACAAACATTTTTATTAACTAACATTATCAAAGGTTGATAAAGAGTTCTGTATTGTTTATGTGAATGTGTTATTGCTATATGAGATAGATATTAACTATCTCTAAGTGTTTTTTCTTTTTAATAAATAAGTATTTTTGATTCATCTTTCTTTGTGCGTCTAACACATTACAGAATACCGAACCTAGATTTGATTTGTTGTGCAGTTTCATAGGTAGTTTCCAGAAATGCTCAGAATGATTAGAACCAGTTGATAATTATTTCCTTTAATTTTATACGTGGTCTCTCAGCTTGCCAATCACATAAACCGATCACATTTTTATGATGCAAAAGACACGAGCTTGCTTACACTGGCCGTGAGAGGTGAGACAAATATGAAAAGTTCAACAGCGACGGCATCTCAGTCTCCACCAGGCTAGAGTACTACAATAATAATGCAGTGAAAAGGTGTGTATAATTCAAACTACTTTATATTAAAAAAAACAAAACAATCGCCATTAACTGTAGCTGCTGTACATCTGCATACATGTGCTGCTGTTCTTCCACTGTCTTCTGAACTTTTTCCCATATTCTCTGTATTAGAGCTCTAGGATGGTGAAGGGCTAGCAGTAGTAGAGATGCAGCAGTCAACCAACCATCAATCGGAACCATCCAGTTACGTTTTTTTTTGTATTAGTTTTTTACTTATATGTAAGGAGAGGGGCCTCAAGGACAAAAAGGTTGAATCTATAGCAGTGCTTCTCAAACCTTTCTTGGGACCAAACCACCCCCAAATTGCACATTTTAGATGTCTCCCTCATCAGACACACCGAATTCAAGTCTTGCAGTCTGTACTGATGAGTTGAATCAGGCGTGTAAGGTGAGGGACATAGAAAATGTGCACTGGTAGGGGTCCGCAGGACAGGTTTGAGACTGATCTAGAGGAACACACCAAGGACTTCTTAGATCTGGTGTGCCTTACACACTATCCAGATCGCTCACTTTGTGTCCAAGGCAAGCCTGCTCCGTTGGTCCTCAGGGAGATTTTGCCACCTATTTGGAGTTGTGCTGGTGAATAACGACTCACTGTTCATCTTCTGCCCCGCCGAGTAGGACATCACCAGCCTCACTCTGGACCCAGAGCCCAGCCAGCTGTCTTTCACACACTGCACTGAGTGCATGTCAGAGCCCACTGCAGACACGGAGCCCGAGCCTGCCGTAATGTCAGCAGCAGATGAAACAAAGATTCAGCCAATCATCACCTCGGAGCCCGAGCCCAATTAATTATCTGACCAGGTGCACAAGCCGGCTACACCATCTGTCAATGTGGGCGTCTTTGTGGAGTTCGAGGGTATGGACTGAAGCCACGGGAGCCAAGAGGATATTTCCCAGTGTCTCCCGTCCCTGTTTGTCCTGCCCAGCTCCAAGTCTCTGCTGGTTCTTCTCAGCTTCAAGTCTCCCATGTCTCCGCTGGTACCGTCCAGCTCCAAGTCATCTGTGTCTCCAAGGATCCTGCCCAGCCTCTCTCTCCCTTCTCCTCTGTCCAGTTCCTTGGCTGGTTCCCTTTAGTCCCTCAGCACCTCTTCTGACTCCACTCTGCTGTGTGGACCTGCCTCAGGTCTTCTGGTCTCCAGCTCCACCTTGTCAAAAAGATCCCCTGGCTTCGCCTCCACCTTGGCATTTCAACCTGTCACTCCACCTTGGCTCTTCCCTCCCTCGGATCCACCTGGGACCATCGTCCTTACAGCTGCCCCAGCTCCCTTGTCCCTCCGGCTCTACCTTGGTCAGACGTCGCTCCGCCTGTGGCACTGACTTATGGGCCTCCACCCCTTCGGCTCCGTCGGGCTACGCCTCAGTCCTCTGGCTCCACCTCGGATGCTTGTCGCTGCGGCTCAAGTGCGGCTGGACTTTCGTCTGTTTGTTTACAGCGCAAGGATGTGGGGGTGTAATGTTACAGTTATGTTTAGTTCTGTCAGTTCATTGTGATTTCATGACTGTTAATTAGTTCTCTACACCTGTTCTGTTTTCTATCGATTGCTCCCTTTAAGCCTTTAGTTCAGTCTGTTCCAGGTTCTGTATTGTTTATGTGAATGTGTTATTGCTATATCTGTCTCCTAGTGTTTTCTCTTCATTTAATAAATATTTTTGATTCATCTTTGCTTGTGCATGTCTAACACACTACATTATTATTATTATTAAATAATGTTTAATAAAAAGTAATATTATGAACATTATTTAGTGTTATCTTTTGTCACCTTATAGTTCTAGTTTGTTAACAAAAAGCATAATAGTTTCATTTTTGTCCACCTTTAAAGAGTTGTATGGTGTAATATTTAAATTTGTTTTCAGTGACTTAACATTGTAAAAATAAAATATATTTAAAGTGTCTTAAAATGATGCTGGATGTAGTAACACAGTTTTGCTGCCTGTTTTTGACAGATCATCTCTCTCATCTGTTGGATAATGCCTCCAAGTCTCTGATATATTATTGACTTTAATTGTTTAGTGAATTGGGTCAGTGCGGTAAAACAAGAGCAGGCAGTGAAATACTAGTAAAAAGCTTCTGTTTTCTTTTTTACAATCCCCATTTGCTCAGATTAAAGTTACGTACGTAAAACAACCTGCAGGTCACAGGACAGCCCTAATCCTCATTTTCCATAATTGTTTTTTCCTTTGTGTTCAAAATAGGGCAAATGTGCTAGAAATTGGGAATATTGTGAATGTGGTATAAGTAAGTTTGATGCATTACAAAATATGGATACGATTATTGCAATCATGGGAGTGGACAGAAATTGACTGCTATTCCAGGAATGCTGGGAATCCCTAGAACTACAATACTACTGATGGAAAGAACTGCAATGGTGGCATTCGATCTGTTTGATATCAGCTTTGTCAAATAACTCTCATTTGCCTCCCACCTTCATTTTATGCATTTACAATGAAAGGTTTTGTTGTACTTGATTATTGAACAATCAACCAAAGATCAAGATCAAGTAGAGATATGATCAGACCAAGTTTACAATAAATAAAAAATAACATCACCTGTTTGCATTTAAATTGAGTTAAAAGGATAGTCCACCCAAAAAGAAAATTCTGTTGTTCATGTTGTTCCAAACCTATATGACTGACTTTTTTTTCTGTGAAGTTGAGGTTCAGGTTCACTTCCATTGTATTTTTGTCCATATAATGCAGGTCAATGGGAACTAAAACCTTTTGGTTGTCAACATTCTTCAAAATATCTTATTTTATGAATATACTGTTCTTTCTGTTATAACAATGGAAAAATTTAACTTGACTTTAATGTTTGTTTTTTTGTGCAGTAATAAAAAGTTGCGGAGCCTTCCAAATTATTTCATAATGAACCTGGCAGTCAGTGATTTCCTCATGGCCATCACACAATCGCCAATGTTCTTCATCAACTGCCTGTATAAGGAGTGGATGTTTGGGGAACTTGGTAACTGTTTTAAGTTTTTTGCATTCACTTTACACTTTATTTCCAATGAAACTTGTAAAAAAGTTCTGATGTAAAATGACTAAGAAATGCTGGTTATCACCAGGTTTTGTTCAAGTTCCATTTGAGTGCTGCTGTGCATTCAACAAAATACTAAGACAAGTCAAATTCAAGCTTTTTACTTTAATGTATGATATTTTGAAGGCTTATAAATTTTGTAGATAGTAATCACAACATTGACTTCATGAATATATATATATATATATATATATATACACTCAATAAAAGGATTATTAGGAACACCATACTAATACTGTGTTTGACCCCTTTCGCCTTCAGAACTGCCTTAATTCTACATGGCACTGATTCAACAAGGTGCTGAAAGCATTCTTTAGAAATGTTGGCCCATATTGATAGGATAGCATCTTGCAGTTGATGGAGATTTG
This sequence comes from Paracanthobrama guichenoti, assembly GCA_018749465.1. Classification (NCBI taxonomy): domain Eukaryota; kingdom Metazoa; phylum Chordata; class Actinopteri; order Cypriniformes; family Gobionidae; genus Paracanthobrama; species Paracanthobrama guichenoti. The sequence continues at coordinate 4,011,642 of CM031947.1, read as the reverse complement.
TGGGATGCACATCCAGGGCACGAAGCTCCCGTTCCACCACATCCCAAAGATGCTCTATTGGGTTGAGATCTGGTGACTGTGGGGGCCATTTTAGTACAGTGAACTCATTGTCATGTTCAAGAAACCAGTTTGAAATGATTCGAGCTTTGTGACATGGTACATTATCCTGCTGGAAGTAGTCATCAGAGAATGGGTACATGGTGGTCATAAAGGGATGGACATGGTCAGAAACAATGCTCAGGTAGGCCGTGGCATTTAAATGATGCCCAATTGGCACTAAGGGAGCCTAAAGTGTGCCAAGAAAACATCCCCCACACCATTACACCACCACCACCAGCCTGCACAGTGGTAACAAGGCATGATGGATCCATGTTCTCATTCTGTTTACGCCAAATTCTGACTCTACCATCTGAATGTCTCAACAGAAATCGAGACTCATCAGACCAGGCAACATTTTTCCAGTCTTCAACTGTCCAATTTTGGGGAGCTTGTGCAAATTGTAGCCTCTTTTTCCTATTTGTAGTGGAGATGAGTGGTACCCGGTGGGGTCTTCTGCTGTTGTAGCCCATCCACCTCAAGGTTGTGCGTGTTGTGGCTTCACAAATGCTTTGCTGCATACCTCGGTTGTAACGAGTGGTTATTTCAGTCAAAGCTGCTCTTCTATCAGCTTGAATCAGTTGGCCCATTCTCCTCTGACCTCTAGCATCAACAAGGCATTTTCGCCCACAGGACTGCCGCATACTGGAAGTTTTTCCATTTTCACACCATTCTTTGTAAACCCTAGAAATGGTTGTGTGTGAAAATCCCAGTAACTGAGCAGATTGTGAAATACTCAGACCGGCCCGTCTGGCACCAACAACCATGCCACGCTCAAAATTGCTTAAATCACCTTTCTTTCCCATTCTGACATTCAGTTTGGAGTTCAGGAGATTGTCTTGACCAGGAACACACCCCTAAATGCATTGAAGCAACTGCCATGTGATTGGTTGATTAGATAATTGCATTAATGAGAAATTGAACAGGTGTTCCTAATAATCCTTTTAGTGTTAGTGTATATATATATATATATATATATATATATATATATATATATATATATATTTATTTAAAATTAATTAAAAAAATTAATATATATTATGTATATATTCTGTCTATTTGCCCTTAGGATGCAAAATATATGCATTCTGTGGCGCACTGTTTGGCATCACCTCGATGATAAACCTGTTAGCCATCTCTGTCGATCGCTACCTGGTCATCACCAAACCCCTCCAGACCATCCAGTGGAACTCCAAACGCAGAACCTCTCTGGCCATCCTGTGCATCTGGCTCTACTCTCTGGCCTGGAGTCTGGCACCTCTGATTGGCTGGAGTAAGATTTAAATATTCTATTAAATCTGAATAATTTAAATATTCTAATTTGACCTGAAGTAGGTGTTGTTTTTTTAGGCTATTATTAAGAAAATACAGGTATATAGGGCTAAAAAGTGCTGGTTGTGTGCTGATAAAATGGAAGGCATCATTTACGCGTCTGTTAAAAGCGTAAATTAAATTGCTCTTGCAGGTTCTTACATCCCTGAAGGTCTGATGACATCATGCACGTGGGATTACGTCTCGCCGTCTCCCGCCAATAGGAGTTACACCATGATGCTGTGCTGTTTTGTCTTCTTCATTCCCCTGGCCATCATTCTCTTCTGTTACCTGTTCATGTTCCTCTCCGTACGAAAGGCCAGCAGGTCTGAGCCCCTCACGTCACCACTGGGTTTGAAGCGTGTTTGAAGCATGATTCATGACTGTATTATGTGTGTGTGTTTAGAGATCTAGAAAGGCTGAGCTCTAGAAAGTCCATCGTTGTGAAGCAGCAGTCCATGAGGAGCGAATGGAAACTGGCTAAAATAGCGGCTGTGGTCATAGTCGTGTACGTTTTGTCCTGGGCTCCCTACGCATGCATCACCCTCATCGCCTGGGCGGGGTGAGTGATGAGCATGCACACATTTTCAGTGTATTCATACATTTCTAGGGACTTCCGTATATAAGCTTAGATAGCATCACTAAATCTATTGCTAATACTTATGATTAGTGTGTCAATGTAAAAAAGAAATACAGGGAAAAAAATGGCAGCTGTGGTTGCCAGACATTTTTAGAACATTTAAGTTACATTTACAGTAAATAACTGTATTTCATTAACTGAAATAATGTCAAATTACCAACCTATTGAAATACTAATATCTGTTATGTACCTTTGATATATACTGACATTCACCAATCACAGAGTCACATGATGAATCAAAGCTCATCACAAGCAGCTTTTAGGAGGACAATACTAATATATAGAAGGTGCACAGTGTCATTCACAAAAACCATCATGGTAACACACATGAACTTTAATTCATTTAACAACATTAAATGTAACATAAAACCCTAATGTACATAACTGATTAGAAAAAAAACAACAAAATCTAAGAAACATAGTTATTTCAACGAAAATACACCAAATGTGAAGTGTCATGCAGGGAATTCTGGGAATGTCAATTTACATTTTTTCACTGTAAATTACACAACGACTTGTTCTTTTTCACTTCCAAAAACTGTCAGTTTAATGGTATTTTACTGTAAAATTACATCAAATGTAAGGTTAGATCTATTACAGTTATTCACCGTATATAGTATGGAAACTTTCTGTTAACCAGTTAACCGTAGCATTTTACAGTATTTAACCGTTAAAATCACAATCATTTTAGTTTGTGCTCCATGATATCATTCAAAAGTTTGGGGTCAGTAAGATTTAATACTTTTATTCGACAAGGATGCTTTAAATTGATCAAAAGTGACAGTAAAGACATTTATAATGTTATGAAGGATTTTTATTTGGAATAAATGCTGTTCTTTTTTTCCAAAAATGCATCACAGTTTCCACAAAAACTACAACTGTTTTCAACATTGATAATAATAATTAATTATAATAATAATAATAATAATAAAAATAATTCATGGGACCTGTTACCACAACTTAAATGCATGGCTGCAAGTAATGAAACAATTTAAGTCATTTTGATGAGATCCGTTGACATAATAATGTTGATCATTACATTGTTGTGTGTAATTTAAATCGATTTAAATTTCTTTCTTAAATTGTTTTTAAATATATAATAAAGAAGACTAATAGATAAGATTAACAGAAATTAAGTTCCTCTAACTGAATGTAGTTTTTGGTTGAACATAATTTCCTTAGACGTTACTGTCTCATAACTCAAACTAATGCAAAACTAATGCATTATTATTATTATTTTTATTTTAGCGGGTGAATGATTTCTGAAGGATCATGTGACACTGAAGACTGGAGTAACGATGCTGAACATTCAGCTTTGATCACAGGAATACATGACATTTTAAAACACATTCAAATAGAAAACCATTATTTTAAATTGCAATACATTTTTACAATATTGCTTTTTTTTTTTAAATAAACGCAGCATTGGTGAGCAAAAGATACTTCTTTTAAAAACATTACAAATTCTATATGCATCAAGCTTAAATGGATAATTCACCCAAAAATGAAAATGATCCCTTAATTTACTCACCCTCAAGCAGTTCTAGATGTATATGACATCCTTCTTTCAGCCAAACACAATCAGAGTTATATTCAAAAATATCCTGGCTCTTCCAAGCTTTATAATGGGAGCGAATGGTGCCTTGTTTTATGAAGTCCATAAAAGTGCATCTATCCATCATAAAAGTGCTCCATACGGTTCCAGGGGGTTAATAAAGGCATTCTGAAGCAAAGCGATGCAAGAAAAATATCCATATTTATAATTTTATAAACTATAATCATGGCTTCCGGTAACATTTGGAACATGAGAGTGAGTAATTAAAGTGGGCATAGCACACACAGTTTCTGCCAATATCATGTTAATCTTGAGTACTTAGTAATGCATCCTTCATATGTCCAAAGAGTCTTTAGTTTTCATCATATTTATAAAAGACAGATACGCTGTACCGATTCTTTCTGAAAACAGCCGAGCCCGTGAAGGCGTGCAGTGGGCGGAGCTAAAGAGTCACGAGTGCACACACACACGCTCCCTGGATAACTTTTGATTCACTATACATTCGTGTTGTTGACATTATATGCGCTTACTGTCAACAAAACACAGACATTTGATGCACTTTCAACTCATGACCGGGAACAAACACACACACGCGCAGAGCTCTGTTCCTGCTCCGGAAAAACAAACTGCATCCACTGTTTCCTTAACGCTGGGTTATTCAGGAAGCTGAACAAGGTTATCGTTCCCTCACAACCAAAGTACACTTCTTTAGTGACATTATTGATTTCGCGGTCTAAACGCCGAATGGTGATGCCGACGGCTTCTGTAACCTGAACGAAGCTCGTTGTTGATGCTCTCGCTCTCGCTCTGGTCGATGTGCGCACGCATATCCAGGAGAAGTGCCCATACAAGGATTCCATCTTTATGATGTTAAACAGGGCCATACTCGGAAAAAAACGTTCCGAAATCCTGTATTTGGCACAGAATAATGTTTAGCACAAGAATCAACTCTTTAACAGTGTAATTAAGTCAGAATGCATGCAATAGCATTAGACCCCCTTTTAATGACAGGATTTTCATTTTTGGTTGAACTAACCCTTTAAAGTACATTCAATATTAAACATCAGTATTATTGTCACATGCAACCATATGGGGTTGTGAAATGATGGCCTCGTACTGTAGCTACAGCCATGTGATGGGAGCCAAACAACCGCTCACTTGTGTGAGCCCTGTGTGTACACTAGACTGCTTTGTTGTTGTTATCTGTTCTGTAGGCATGACATGGGCTTTCCTCTGTGATTAAAAGATACATTTGAATGAGAAATACTTCTGAAATACAGTATTTGCCCTAAATTATATGGCTCCTAACACATCTTATATGTTGTGTTTGCAATATAATATTGGGTAAAATGAGGGTAGTTTCCGTAATTGGGGCACAATTTCTGTATAACCACTAAAGTACTAAAGTAGAAAACAAACTACTAATTGTTTAACATTTCCACAATTATTACCTTATAGCAGATATTGTCACCTTACACGTGGTAAGTTATCACAATGGGAAATCACTGTTTAGAGAAAATGATATTGATTTGAGGAATATAGCTTTTTTTGTTCAGAATTAATAGAGGTTTTAGCTCTGTTAAGTGTTGATACTGTGTAATTGTATAGAGTAAAGCATTTGTGATCAATTTGAATATTGGATATTTTAGAGAACATGAAAATATAAAATGGTGAATAAAAAAGCATTGAGGAAATTACATTTCTGACTTAAAACCAGCTACTGAGATATAAACCTCAATATATGATGCATTGAATATTTGCTGTAATCTTTCTATATCAGAAGTGTTGCAGTGTCTGTAATCTGCAAATCCCCTGATTACTGTTTATCTGGCACTTTTCGATGTACATTTGTCTCATAAGTGTGTGTGTGTGTGTGTGTGTGTGTGTGTGTGTGTGTGTGTGTGTGTGTGTGTGTGTGTGTGTGTGTGTGTGTAGCTCTATAGTATCTGTTAAGCTCAGCACAGCTGTGAGAAGTAGGAAGTGATTATAAAACATTGTAATCTCTCTTTCTGTCTGCAGCGCCCCTTTACACTTTCTGAAAGACCTACATGTGTTCAAAAGTAACTTCTTTTTCCTTGGTTTCTCAGGCATGCAAACATCCTCACGCCCTACTCTAAAACATTGCCGGCGGTCATCGCCAAGTCATCGGCCATCTATAACCCTTTCATATATGCCATAGTTCACACCAAATACAGGTAAATGAATCATCGAACAAACAAATACACAACCACGCACACTTCACGCAAAAATACATGAGTGCAAAAATATGCAAATACTTTATCCAGGGTTTCTGCAGGTTTTATGAAGGTATTTAAGACCAATTAAAAAAAAAAAAAAAAAAAAGCTTAAAGTTTGAACAGTTCTTCTCCCAAACACTAGAATATGGAAATAACTTTTACTGACCCTTCTGATCACACTTTTTCAGTAGTTTTGTCTTGTTATCCAGTGCAAATATCTAAAAGATTCTTAAATCAAGACACATTTACTTGAGAAGCAAGAAATCTTGTGAAAGTGATTTTATGATTAAAACGACATCAAATATCTGCCAATGGGTTCAGAAAAACTAAATTCAAATTTAAAAAATAATAATTTCATACCCATTGACAGATGTTTTAAGCATAAACTCACTTAATTTTGTTACATTTCTCAGAAAACAAGACTTTATTTCTTCATTTTACATGTCAAGTAAATGTATCTTGATTTAAGGATGTTTAGATATTTGTACTGGAAAACAAAATGTTGTTTTCAGTGCATGCAAATTAATTTAGCAATTTAATTTAGGGCCCTAATCCATTTTATTTTTATTTTTATTTTTTGTTAATGTTTTGCATGTCTAATTAATTGAAATCATGAAACAATTTAACAGCAATTCATTAAAAGTTTAACAAAAAATAATATTTTTAGGGCCCTATGATATATTTAATTTCTTCTCAAATTTCATTTAATTTTTACCAAATTCTGTGTTTTCCGTTTTTGGGTGAACTATTTATTCACATGAGGGTGAGTAAATGATGACCGAATTTTCATTTTAAGTGTACTGACTGATTTATTCATCCAAAAGTTGACAAATTCCGTGACATTCCACATTCCACATTAAATTCCATATTTATGAATGGATTCTGCAATTCTGTACATATTTTCTGCATTGCGGAAGGAACTAAAACTGATTTAAACATTTTATTTAGGCATAACATTATGACCTATCTTAATATTGTGTAGGTCCCCCTTTTGCTGCCAAAACAGCCCTGACCCGTCATGGCATGACCCCTGAAGGTGTGCTGTGGTATCTGGCACCGAGATGTTAGCAGCAGATCCTTTTAAGTCCTGTAAGTTGCGAGGTGGGGCCTCCATGGATCAGACTTGTTTGTTCAGCACATCCCACAGATGCTCTACTGGATTGAGATCTGGGGAATTTGGAGGCCAAGTCAACACCTCAAACTCGTTGTTGTGCTCCTCAAACCATTCCTGAACCATTTTTGCTTTGTGGCAGGAGCATTATCCTGCTGGAAGAGCCACAGCCACCAGGGAATACCGTTTCCATGAAAGGGTGTACATGGTCTGCAACAGTGCTCAAGTAGGTGGTACGTGTCAAAGTAGCATCCACATGGATGGCAGGACCCAAGGTTTCCCAGAAGAACATTTCCCAAAGCATCACACTGCCTCCGCTGGCTTGCCTTCTTCCCATAGTGCATCCTGGTGCCATGTGTTCCCCAGGTAAGCGACGCACACGCACCTGGCTATCCACATGATGTAAAAGAAAACGTGATTCATCAGACCAGGCCACCTTCTTCCATTGCTCCGTGGTCCAGTTCTGATGCTCACGTGCCACTGTTGGTGCTTTCGGTGGTGCATGGGCAACCTGACTGGTCAGTGGCTATGCTGCCCCATACGCAACAAACTGTGATGCTCTGTGTATTCTGACACCTTTCTATCAGAACCAGCATTAACTTCTTGAGCAATTTGAGCTCCAGTAGCTCGTCTGTTTGATCGGACCACACGGGCCAGCCTTTGCTCCCCACGTGCGTCAATGAGCCTTGGCCGCCCATGACCCTGTGTCCGGTTCACCACTGTTCCTTCCTTGGAGCACTTTTGATAGATCCTGACCACTGCAGACCGGGAACACCCCACAAGAGCTGCAGTTTTGGAGATGCTCTGACCCAGTCGTCTAGCCATCACAATTTGGCTCTTGTCAAACTCGCTCAAATCCTTACGCTTGCCCATTTTTCCTGCTTCTGACAAATCAACTTAAATCAGAGGTCATAAACTTAGGTCATAATGTTATGCCTGATCGGTGTGTGTATGTGTGTGTGTATATATATATATATATATATATATATATATATATATATATATATATATATATATATATATATATATATATATATATATATATATATATATATATATATATATACATATACATACATACATACATGCATACAGCATAAAGTTGTGCTGCCGACTTGTGTCACTGGTTTCCGTGACGGGTCACATATTATAATGATTTGTGAAGGATTGCAGATTCCAGACTGAAATCTGGAATAGCGATTCAGAAAATTCTGCTTTGAATCAGGAATAAATTACATTTGAGAATATATTCAAATAAAAAACAGTTATTTTAAATAGTAATGACAGATAGGTAGAAACAAAAGTCATGGCCAATTTTGGCTATCTTCCCATCATTTTGATCATTCTCCCTGCAGAGCCACGTTAGCTGAGAAGGTACCGGGTTTGTCTTGTCTGTCTCGCTCTCAGAAGGACTGTCTCACCTCCTCCATCAATAGTGATGCCTCGAGTATCAGCAGACAGTCATCCGTCTCCAAGAACAAACTCCACACGACCACCACCAACTACTCCTGCACTATGGTACAGTAGAAAGGTCCATCTGTAGGCTCCAGTCATATCTATAGACCGTTGAAATCACATGACCAGCTGAATACTTCTCACTTTATCTCAATAACAACTTTCAGTTGCCATATATGCTGCTGGTTTATTCTCACTTGCTGAAGCTTCATTATGGATCTATATTTTAGGGTGTGTGTTTATGTGTGTGTGTGAGATTGCAGGTAATGGGAGAAGTGGAGCTGGACCTGATTGAGAACAGGTCAAATGTGTCTAAAGTGTCATTTAAAGGCTCTTCTAGACAGCGGATGCTCAAATGCTCCTCACTGCTGATAGAGAAGGTGAGGTTTAATTCACTGACATACACTGAAACATTGAAGAGGGGATGTACAGGAAGTGGCATGTCCATATAATTCAACCAATCACCAAGCGTGTTTGTGTGTGTGTTTCGTAGCCTCCGGTACAGATGAGAGAGATGAGAGAGTCGCTCAGTCTCTGCGAGCGAGATCTCGTCTCCGGTTCCCTCGCCATGGCGAGCACACCAATGGACGTTTACACTAAAAAGAGCAGGAGTGCTGAAATGACCTCTGACCTTCCATTTAAACCTAGTAATAACTCCATGACCCACAGCTTCTCAGAAACTCCCATAATTATCATTAGTCCAGCCTCAGAGAGCAACATGAGAGAAGTTGGAGAAGAAAAGTCTGGATCTCAGGACTCAAGGAACTTAATGTTCGACCTGACAAACATAAACTGTCCAGCAGAGTTAATGGAGAATATGGAGAGATTTCTCACATGAACCGACCATCTCTCTGTTAAATAAACTCTCTAAGTTTCTAGGTAACTTATGGTTTTAGGCTTTAATTCAGTGTAAATGAGAGGTGAAATTAGAGGTGTTTTTGTGTATTTATTTTTAATGAAAATTTACGATTTTTGTCAAAAGTTTGTTTTGATTAAAAATCATATATTTGTACTTTTCACATGAATCTCATTGATCAGGAACATTTCTCCATGCATAGTGACAAACAGGTTTTTAGGAAAGTGGTGTGGTGGTGTTTATTGATCCGTGTTGTGGGAGAAAATAAAATCAGTGTTTTTGTTTTTGTCTTGTCGTCTAAAATATTTAGTATATTACATGCAATTTTAAAGGTACACTATGTAGCGTAGTCTATCTTTTGGCCCCCTAGCGGTTAAAATACATAACTGCACACATTCTGTGGAACAATACTGTTTTGGTAAGAGAGATAAAACATTCACTATAGACAAACAGTTTAGAGGGAAAGGATCTCAAGCTGACTAGCTGAGGACTGTAGCTTTACCTATTAATAGACACGGTACTTCCTTGAAAATAAATATAGCCAAGCAGCATTATGTTTACCTCATGTAGCCTAAATAAGAGGCTGTATTGACTTATTTCAGCTCATTTCCATATTTTGACGTCCATCATTTTGAGATAAAACACAAGACAAAAAACGTTTAACTATAATGCGTCTATCTTCCTATTTTTACGTAATAATTAGGATATTATTTTCCTATTATTAAATCAAATATGAATTTATTCTTATTATTCCAAGTCTATGACATTTTATTTACAGCATACAAAATGCAACTGTCACGTTCCCGGTTTGTAGGATCACAAAACTCGCTCCTCCACGTGAATAAATTGCGAATGCACAATTTTTATTACTGAGGTGGCATGCAAAAACAATTACCGTCTGAATAGGGCAATGTTAACCTTTCTCACTTGTTGTGACATCTAACGTACGCCATTGCCACACAATACATGTTTCAAACTGTGAACAACTTTTCTCTATACGGATATGACGAGACATGCGCGGGCAAGTGATGTAGGCTATGTACACAATTTCCCGCGAAAACCGTCCCAACAGGTATAAAATATAAACACTTATAATAGGCTTGCCATAGTGACTCGGGGTAGGGCAAAAACATGTTTTGGAAGAATTATTGATGAAGTATTGACTCACTATTTACATTTTGTTACTTTTGAACAAAACACTTTTCAGCTACCTTTAAACAGATTTCCAATTTCATACCGCACTGCAAATAAAACTTCTGTCATATGAATCTTATGTGGTGGTGCCTAATAAATAGCATACTTTTGAATATTAAATGTCCTGAAAATGTAATCTATATTCAATACATTTCTACAAAATACATTAAAAAAATCTATAAAAATGAATTTAATGACTAAAAAGTACATTTACTAGCCTACATTTATTTGTTTAATTAGCTTTAATTTAAAGCAACATACAAATGACAAAGTAATATTTAACTGTGTCAGATGTTTTGTGTCATGATAAACTATGAAGAATTGATTATTCCATGAGATTGTGACGTCATCATTCTACCTCTTGACAGGAAGGAATGTACAGTAAATAATTCAGTTAAATTGTCTCTATTTTTACACAAATCTTGACAACATTAGTCAAGTGCATCAATCCAATCATGCTAACAGGTTTAGACATATATTACACTCACCTAAAGGATTATTAGGAACACCATACTAATACTGTGTTTGACCCCCTTTCGCCTTCAGAACTGCCTTAATTCTACGTGGCATCGATTCAACAAGGTGCTGAAAGCATTCTTTAGAAATGTTGGCCCATATTGATAGGATAGCATCTTGCAGTTGATGGAGATTTGTGGGATGCACATCCAGGGCATGAAGCTTCCGTTCCACCACATCCCAAAGATGCTCTATTGGGTTGAGATCTGGTGACTGTGGGGGCCATTTTAGTACAGTGAACTCATCGTCATGTTCAAGAAACCAATTTGAAATGATTCAAGCTTTGTGACATGGTGCATTATCCTGCCCATCAGAGAATGGGTACATGGTGGTCATAAAGGGATGGACATGGTCAGAAACAATGCTCAGGTAGGCCGTGGCATTTAAATGATGCCCAATTGGCACTAAGGGGCCTAAAGTGTGCCAAGAAAACATCCCCCACACCATTACACCACCGCCACCACCAGCCTGCACAGTGGTAACAAGGCATGATGGATCCATGTTCTCATTCTGTTTACGCCAAATTCTGACTCTACCATCTGAATGTCTCAACAGAAATCGAGACTCATCAGACCAGGCAACATTTTTCCAGTCTTCAACTGTCCAATTTTGGTGAGCTTGTGCAAATTGTAGCCTCTTTTTCCTATTTGTAGTGGAGATGAGTGGTACCCGGTGGGGACTTCTGCTGTTGTAGCCCATCCACCTCAAGGTTGTGCGTGTTGTGGCTTCACAAATGCTTTGCTGCATACCTCGGTTGTAACGAGTGGTTATTTCAGTCAAAGTTGCTCTTCTATCAGCTTGAATCAGTCGGCCCATTCTCCTCTGACCTCTAGCATCAACAAGGCATTTTCGCCCACAGGACTGCCGCATACTGGATGTTTTTCCCTTTTCACACCATTCTTTGTAAACCCTAGAAATGGTTGTGGGTGAAAATCCCAGTAACTGAGCAGATTGTGAAATACTCAGACCGGCCTGTCTGGCACCAACAACCATGCCACGCTCAAAATTGCTTAAATCACCTTTCTTTCCCATTCTGACATTCAGTTTGGAGTTCAGGAGATTGTCTTGACCAGGACCACACCCCTAAATGCATTGAAGCAACTGCCATGTGATTGGTTGATTAGATAATTGCATTAATGAGAAATTGAACAGGTGTTCCTAATAATCCTTTAGGTGAGTGTATATATAACAGAAAAGGACCTTCCATATTGACACCGTTGCCAAATTTAATACAAATGCAAAGTGTAACATAAACGTTGTATTGTGAAGCCTTTACTGTATATTGGCCATTGGACACCCTACTCTCTTGATGTTGATATGTAATAACATATTTATTTAATAGGCTACTTAATTGTTTGGGAAAAAAACTTTTTTTGAGAGTTTTATTCTCACATATTCATGGAAATTGGCAAATATTCTATCTTCATGGTCATTATCCATCCAGCAGAGGACGCTGCAGCACCTGTCATTATATTCTCATGGGTTCATAGGCACATTTTGACCTGTATACATGATTAACAGTATAACTTTAATACAGAATTGATTAACTTTAAGTAAATAGTGTAACTATTGTCTCACTGTCAAGTACCTTCATATTCATGCCCGTTCTTCAAACAGATTTAACCTTATTTAGAGCGCATTGATTTCTAAACAGTCCCCTCATTTGTCTCTGTTGCTTCATGAGTGCATTAGCCCAGAGCATAAAATAAACTCTAATCGCTCAGACTGCTCTTTCTACATTTAGCTGTTAGGAAAATTAGAGGATAGTTTGAGCCAGAGTACATTATTGATCCTCATTCTTTGTACAGATGCTAATAATAGCTTCTTTATGCACTGCCACTGGTCTGTGTTTACACTACATCCTATTTAGCCCCCATTAACATCAATGTGCATGCTTTTAGACTGTCTATATGGGGGTTTCAACCTTCGTCTAACATATCAGATTGTTCAAACAGTCTCTAGTCTTTGTAAAAGCTGTCATACTGGGGATGGAGGATGAGGCCAGACAGAGCCTGTATGTTTAGGAATATGTCGTGCTGTGATGACTGTTATCTCTCTATGAAGGCGAGGTTTGTTCGGTGTCATCATTAATCATTACTTGAGTGATTCAGTATGGCAGTCTCACTTTTTCACACACCAATATACTTTCACATCAAGCCTTTTGTTTCTTTATTAGTTTTTTAATCAGAGGCCACAGCTCTGCGTGCTTTTAAAACAACACTGCAAAACTATTACTGATGGGGAACCTAAAAATGAGCTTCATGGATTAATTTTATTTAATTTTATTACTTACTTTGCCAGGACATTCTATTTATAACTATACATTGAATTTGTAAGTTATTTTTCATTTTATTTTGTTAACTTTATCAGTACAATATATATAAAAATGTAATTCAGCTATACTTTGAATTGTTTTAGTTTACTTTAATATTTTATTTTTAATTTGTACACACAAATTTATTATTGGTATAATAAACCATAAAATAAATAGTTTTTAAGTATCTTTTTTTTTGCGTCATATAAATTAAATATCATGTATAAAGTGTAATTCATGTGCTACACACACTGAATTGTTTGTTTTATGTTTTTTTTTATTTTTTTTATTACAGAACTTTATTGCATGTAGTAGTACACAATTTAATAAGTCTTGCAATGTAGCATCCATATAAAGAAGTCTTCATATACTTTTTTCATTGCAATTGTAACAAACGGATACAATAACACACAAAAAATCTTTCAGACAATAAACAAGTTATGGTTCAATAGCCAACAAGAGCCAACAAGCTAATTAGTTTCATATACTTCAAGTGTGGTTATCTGCAGGTTGGCGTAATGGGCGTGACAAAAGGTAGGGGCGTGTCGCTGGCCCCGCCCATGCTCAATGATGTCATTCGCGGAGGGAACATGAACATCGTAGCGCCGCGCAGATGCACAGACGCACGCGACGCGACACACAGGTAAGTGCAGGTTCATCACATGACACAAGAAAGGAGAAAGTTTTAAACTGTCATAGGAGCGCAGCTGTGTGAATAAAGTCTTTTAAATTATTTTCAGTTAAATGCTTTTATCTGATAGCTACTTGTTTATCCGACCGGGGCATGTTGTCATTCTAGATGGGGTAAGTTGTCACAGCAGCACTTGCTGTTAAATAAATAAGCAAATTTCACCAGATGTTTGTAAAAAGGCTTTTCAACCAAATGTAAACAGTAGGGCAATTTTGACAAATAATGTGTGCAGCATATGCATGTAAAAACATACTAAAATATACTATTGTTTAAAATATACTATCTAAACACATGAACAGCATGTCCCTATATAAATGTGACAACTTGCCCCAAGCCTAATATAGATGATAAATGTTCTCTTTTTACCTTTTGGTTAAATGTTCCTTTATTATCTGCCTTAGTAATGTATGTTTTTTTTGTGTGTGTGTGTGTGTTTATTTATTTACCCAACAGCTATAGGTCTAGGATGTGATATTTTATGATATTCACTGAAGAAATGAATGAATGCATGCATGCATTGTTTTGTGTAAATAATGTTAGGTTTTCATCTTTGTGTTGAATCCAAGTTGCTCAATATTAGTAACCACAACAAATGGAGTGAATTGAGTAAACTGAAATCAGCAGTGAAAGCGATTTAACATTTGGTCGTGTTGAGGAGCCGTAATGTCTCATTGATGTCTCAGGGGGCTCCATATGGATGGGTGGATGTCATATGTTATGCAAGCTGGGGGCGGTGTCTGGTCTGTCTTCACCCCCTCTGGATGAGCACATTAGACATGCAGCAGATAAGAAAATTATTTCGAATTCATCAGTTCACTATATGTCAAAAGGAGATGCTTTGCAGAATTCTTTCTGTGCAGTGCAGCTTTCATGCAGATATTTTCAAACAGATGTCATCTTATCTTTTTGAATGGTTAAGTTAACCAGCTTCATGTGGTTTTCAAAAATTAACTTAAGTATAACATTTTATTTAATTAAAATAGAATCAATCTGACCACATTAAATCATATATTTGGTATTAACCATACTTTTTTTTTTTACTGTATCAGTACAATAAATTAAACATACAAATTATATCTTACCTTTTTGGAAAGACTAGCTTCTTTGCAATGCGTGTGCAAAGAAGTTTAGCTTGGATTTTTTTTTTGAATGAATGAATGAATGAAACTGCAGGCATGCATCATTGTGATCACTGACTCTTTCACACACACATGCACTGCAAGCAGATGCTCAAATGCACAGACACGGTTTCATTTTTTTATTTTTAGCATGTAGAGCATTGATTGGTCCTTGTGAAGATCTGCTCACTGTTCCAGGAACTACTGCCTTTTGTGGGTTTAGTTATTAGTACGTCAAGTATTACTATTACTGTTGCTCATATTTAGAGATTTAAACAAACCTCTAACCCTGAGTATTAAACTTTAAGTGTTTAATCTGTCATGCAGTGTTTAAGAATTATGCCTTAAATAATGCTGTTGCTTTTCTATGCAGTTGGACGTCCAGGTTTGGAAGTGTTGTGTGAGTTGTCAGCAGGCATCAGACGACTAAATTAGTTGCTAGTCTGGTGTAATTGCCTTGATTCAGTGCAGACAGATTGGGATTAAATTAGATTAGTGTTGAGTCACATATAGCCACACAGTTTGTTTGTGTTCATGTGCATGATCATTTTTATTTAGAAACGTCTCACGTACACTGTAATGGTGGGTTAATGTAGTTAAATTACTTTGTAATGCTAATGAATCATATAATCTAAAACCAGATGAAATGCAACAATCAGTTTTCCTTGTGTCTCCTAAATCACTGGATCTATAATGGCATTTTGGTGGAAAAAAAAACTGTAAACCAGAAAGGCTATTATGAACACACACACACACACACACACACACACACACACACACACACACACACACACACACACACACACACACACACACACACACACACACAAACACAAAAGAAGCATGTATTGTTCTCGTTTTGGTCTCAGCTGTTCTCACTCAAGCTTAAGCTACTTACTGCCGCCACTCAGCGTGCACCCAAATGCTCTATTGTGTGTCTTTGCATATATCATTTATCATATGTCACGATGTGATTTCCTTATTGTGTATGGGTGCACTTCTGCGGCAATAGAGGTGTGTGTGTGTGTGTGTGTGTGGTTAAGGTAAACCCTATGTTATGGGGACAAAATGTTCCCACAAAAATGGCAATATCTGTGCGTGAATAGAGGAACACATGGAGTGTGATTAGTTTTAAACTATTGATATTAGATCTGGGTCCGATACCGGACAAACCCCTCACTCAGCACACGCACACAGACAGGTCTGTCCGATTCACTATATTTGTGGGGACTTTTCATAGACGTAATGTTTTTTATAATGTACAAACTGTATATTCTCCCTACCCCTAAACTACTCGTCACAGAAAACTTTCAGCATTTTTGCATTTTCAAAAAATATCACTTAGTATGATTTATAAGCTTGTGCCCTCATAGGGACCTCAATTTAGGTCTCCACGGTAACACGAGTCCCTATGTGTCAGTGTGCATTCAGGTTGAAGTCCCCACTGGGATATAAAAACATGAATGAACACACACACACACACACGCACACACACACACACACACACACACACACACACACACGCACACACACACACACACACACACACACACACACACACACACACACACACACACACACACACACACACACACACACACACACACACAGACAGAGTGATTCCCAGACTGCCTGAGGACTGACCTTATGGTTTCTTACTGTATTCAGACTTTGTGTGTTTGTGTGGATATATGATGCTATATCTCAATGTCTGTCAATTAATAGCCTATCTATCCATCTATCCATCTCTTATCTATCTATAGGTGGTCAGACTGACTAACAGAGATGAATAGACTGAAAGCCACATTATTTATTCAGTATAATTGTACATGGTATAAACCGCATAGGTTAAACATCACTAACATTACTATAATTATCCATTATTTGTGTTCGTTTAATGAGTGGGACATTTGTCTGATAGCTGACGAAGTGCCAGCTGAATAATGCGAGATGACAGTACGGATCACATGTGGATCTCATCTCCATTCTAGTGTTTACAGCAGTCTTACTCTTTTCCCATGGTGAATTCTTGGACAATATGAGCAGTAGATAGAGGTACTGGCAGGCTAAAGCGCTCCCTCTTAAAATGTGCCGAGTACAGGACGCCCATCTGACCCGTGGAACATTCCAGTTGTCTGATCCTGATCGTCTAATCTCAGAACCTTTGTTTTGGGTTTCTAGTGGCTTTATGACAGTTCCTTCTTAATGTTTGGCAGCGTGTCTAGGGTCCATTCCCAAAATATCAACGCGTAAGCCTAGCACCCCCATCCCAACCCCCAAAATACACACACCCCCTCTGATAGAAGGGTATAAAATGACAATCTGCCATCTGTGTGGATCATTCTGTGTTGGACCTTTAGACCTGTATTGTTCGCTGTGCTGCAGAGGAGTTTGTGTTTTGTTCAGTCAAGAGTGTTGCTTTCTGAAGGTAAATTTATCTGCATTAATTATATTGTTGATTAACATGTGCGGAATGTTTACTTCCGTTTGCATGGTAACTTTTTTTTTGTTTTTTTTGACTTATTGATATTGTATTATTACAGTACCACAAAAATGTGGGGTCAGTAAGTGTTTTCATTTAAAGAATAATTAATAGTTTAATTTAGCAAGATGCCTTAAATTGATAAAAACTGTCAGCAAAGACATGTATAATGTTACAAAAGATTTGCACTTCAAATAAATGCTATTCATTTTAACTTTCTATTCATCAAATACTCCTGAAAAAAGATCTCATAAGCAGCTGATGCTGAAAAAAAAAGCCTTTTAATATTGCTTTCTGCTACTAATCAACTTCATTAGTAGTGTTTCATAAGGCAAGCATCACTATTTCTCGCTCTCGCTCTCCAACCCATAGTATTAAAACGTTCCTTCAAAATAAAACAGGTTTTTTTTAGCACCTTAACAGCTGCATAGCAATACCTGGCAACCCTTGTGTTTTGCAGAGACACACCACTTATAATTTATTTAGAAAATGTAAAAAGTTCTAAATCCTACACTTTTTCAGCAATGTCTGACTGTACATTTTGGCCCCCCTCTTTCTCTGTCTTTCCAGGGCATTCTGCGAGGAGTCTCTAAGTGTGTGTTTGGCAGCCTCTGAGGGTGTGTTTTATATCAGACAGCTATGAGTGGTAAATACAGTGTGGTGTTACAGGGTCCGGCCCCCTGGGGCTTCAGACTGCAGGGGGGGAAAGACTTCAACATGCCTCTCTCCATTTCACGGGTGAGCACGAACGCACATGTACACACTCATTCAAACACGATACACTCCTTCTGACCCCCGACACCATCTGTACCCTTTAATGATCTCTCACACCCCTCGTTCTTCTCTTTTTGTTTGTTTTCTCTGTTGCTTTTGACCTCGTCATTATGCATAGGGGAGAGTGGGGTAAGCTGCGATTTAAAACGGAGCCCAATGTTTATCATCTGACCTTATTTTTAGAAAAGGCCATTCATTTACAGACATTTTTTTTTTATTTTTTTTTATTTCAAATAATATTTTTCCAGGTGCTAAAATGTACGCCACTGTTGTAAAATCTACACTAAGTTTGGTAAGAATTTTTTTATGTTTTTTAGAGAACTTGCCAAGGATGCATTTGCTCAAAAATACAGTAAAACAGTAATATTGTGACATTTAAAATAACTGTTTTCTATGTTAGCACACTTAATTTATTGTTTTAATAATTTAATAATAATTTTTAACACATTTACTTAATGCAGTAAAATTGTGAAATATTATTACAATTAAAAATTGTTGTTTTCTATTTGAATATATTTTAAAATGTAATGTATTCCTGTGATCAAAGCTGAATGTTCAGCATCATTACTCCAGTCTTCAGTGTCACATGATCCTTCAGAAATCATTCTGATATGAGGATTTGATGCTCAAGAAACATTTATTATTATTATCAATGTTGAAAACGGTTGCACTGCTTAATAATTTTGTGGAAACTCTGATGCATTCAATTTTTTTACAGCATTTAACGAGTATAAAGTTCAAAAGAACAGCATTTTGTAACATTATAAATATCTTTACTGTCGCTTTTAAACAATTTATTGCATCATTGCTGAGTAAACGTATTTAAAAAAACGTACTGTCCATAGACTTTTGAACAGTAGTGTATATCGTATGTTGTTGAATTGCCACTATATAAGGCCATTAAAAATATTTAGAAAAAAATTAAGCATTAATTAGTAAATTAAGCATTTATGCCAAAATCATAGCTGTGGGCAAAGGGTTTCTGATGATGTTTTACCAATATTTTTTACTGTTTCAAATATTGTCATGCAAATATGAATGTTACTGTGTTCATATATTACAGCTTGGCTTTTGATGTGATGTGTCGCACTTCTAATGTGATCCACTCATTTCTGAGAAGTCATATTTCAGTGCCTCTATATTTATAGGCGCTTTCTTCTAATGTCACTTGATAGCAGATACACTATTTGTTTTAAAGTATAAATAAGACTTAATTAGTTTTATCCCCATCTAATTTCCTCTTGATTACAGTTATCTGTTAAGTGATATATGTAACCTTTCCTTTCCACCTGTTCATACTTTTTATTTTGTAATGAGTCTCCCAACACAAACACACAAACACACAAACACACAAACACACAAACACACACACACACACACACACACACACACACACACACACACACACACACACACACACACACACACACACACACACACTCACACACACACAAATGCACTTATGTCACACACCCGTTTGGACTGCCAATGTATGATAGCTATTCCCACAATGCCATCTGGCAGAGGAGTGATGTAAATGACCTTCTGATTGATTTTCCTTGCATCTCTCTATTTCTTTCCCTCCCTGTCTCCAGGCTCTTCCTTCTTTCCCTTTGCCCTCCCTGTCCTCCTTGCTGTCTCTAAGTGTTTCATTTTTTTATTATGCTGCTATGTGTTTTACAAGCTTGCACTGATTTTTCATTCATTCATTAATTCATCTCTGTAATATTACTAATTTGGATCTTTTTCTACCTTAAAAGTGTTACTTACAAGCTTATAGCAATGTGAGGTGCTTTTGAACTATTGGTCAATTTCATAATCATTATTTTGCTAATGATTAAGGCAGTCAGGCAGTGATTCGTCGCATCAGAGTTTGTGATGTGTTTCATCTCGCTGCTGGTTGGTTTGGTTTGTGGCTTACAGCGCTTTATATAGGAAGTCAGTGAAAATATTTTATCAATTGTGCGAGAGCTCTCTCGGATCCCGCTACAGACGTTACTCACACTCAATAAAAGATGTTATTTCAACTTCAGATCCCTTAGTAAAAACTGGGAGTGCAGCCGTCAGCTAGCCAGGGTTCAGTTCTGTCCCAGGGCGCCGGACACATCATTAATCTGTGATTTTACAGTCCTCTCATCTCTATTCAGCTTTGTTGGGGGAGTAAGAATTAGTGACGCTTAATTCTAAATGTTACTAACAGCTTGTGCCAGCGCAAACCCTCTTTTGCCGTTAAAAAAAACAACTGTCAGGATTCACTAAAGGCACGCAGTGAAACATTAGCGCTGAAAAGGCATGGACAGGGTTATTTTTGTGACTGACCTGATTGCATATGCATTTGTAGAAGTTTCCCTTTCAGATGCAAAATGTATGTGAGGAGAGTATTTAAATGAATCACGCAAGGTGATTTACTAAGGTTTGCACTTGTCAGTTTACTGGTGTTTGCGGCATTATTTACTGTATAAACCAAACTGTGTTCTTTAATTTGTGTGTCATCAGTAGATCACGTGCAGAACTTTCCACTCCCATTGTGCTTTTATGGGATTGCGCTC
The DNA here is from genome assembly GCA_018749465.1 of Paracanthobrama guichenoti. Taxonomy (NCBI): domain Eukaryota; kingdom Metazoa; phylum Chordata; class Actinopteri; order Cypriniformes; family Gobionidae; genus Paracanthobrama; species Paracanthobrama guichenoti. The sequence continues at coordinate 3,990,743 of CM031947.1, read as the reverse complement.
TCACGCTTAATTTGCCCTGTTTAGTAAATCTGGCCCTAAGTAAGTAATAATGTGTAGTTAGCAGCAGTGTTGGGGTTAACGCATTACAAGTAACTTGAGTTATGTAATCAGATTACTTTTTCATGTAACTGGTAAAGTAACGCATTACTTTTAAAATGTACAACAAAATATCTTTTTCACATTTATTTCACTGACAGCTCTCCTGTACATATATTTGTATGCATTTAATCTCACTTTATTGACCAATGTCTTGCCGCTGATCTTTGATGATTCAGTTAAACCATGAGCAAAAAACGACTTTAGTCAACTTTAGTTTATGTGTTAAACTTTTTTTTTTTTCCTACGTCCCATTCTTCTGCAGTCCAGCACAACTGAAAGGTTTGTTTGAGCTGCGCCCTCTACTGTACATGTGTGAATTTGCATTTTTGCATCAGCCTGAGGCTTATTATTTCAATTTTGGTGTAAAAGGGTCTTTACATTTGCACAAAAATAGAATTTTTGTTATATAAAAAACAACAAAACAAGCCCAGTCCAGGTGAGAAAAAGTATCACAAAAGTAATGTAACGCATTACCTTTGTGTAAAAAGTAACTAAGTAACGCAATTAGTTACTTTTTAAGGGAGTAACGCAATATTGTAATGCATTACTCTTCAAAGTAACTTTCCCCAACACTGGTTAGCAGTCATTTTTAAAATAAATCCCAACAAGGTGATCAGGTTCCCATTATCCCGCTTATAACGTGGCTACTTACTATATAAATAAGTGGAGGAGAAATGTTGGGTTTAAATAATTGTATCATGTGAGAATAAAGAAAGCGAGGGCTGATACTAGAGATATAAAACCAGCACAGCTCAAATTTTAGCAATAATTATGCAAATATATTCAAGAAGATTGGCCAATCAGAATAAAGTATTCTAGAGACCCTTGTATTCATTTCTGTCAGCAACTAGCTGTAGTTGAACTACTCAAAACAGACCTGCTGCTTCAAGTTTTGTCTTCCAGCTCTCATGACATCATCTCCAGAGGAGTGTATATGTGTGGGTGATAAACTTTTCGTCGATGATAAGATAAAATGAGAATGTTCCAGTTCATGCGATGATAAAACAAGCTGCTTTCTCAGAGGTTCTCTGCAGGAAGTCAAGTGTTTCAGCCGTCAGGATTAAGCTGCAGCTTTTCTGGCGAGAACTTGTAGATTGCAGCTGTAGTATTTTTTCAAGTGTTTTTGCTCGTCTGCTGATTTCAGACGGGACGGGCGCTGTGACAGGTTTAGACTGTAAATAAACGTTTGAGGGGAGTGTGTTGGGTTTGGATGCGGACAGGTCTGAGGTTATGGGAGTGTGATTTTTGTTTTGTGTGAAAAGCGGTGGGACGTTTGGCAGCGAGATTGGGTTGGTTTGGGCCTCGCTGTACCCCAGCCAGCTTTACATTCAAGTTCTGGTTTATGGTGGGATTTAATACAGGGATCTGGTCTAAACTAGGCTTTATAAGACTGTGGTTTGGAGCTGCCGTTACATGCTAGTGTCAGTACACAGGATAACAGTTGGGTGTGTGTTCTGTGTCAATGTCAGTTTCTCTCTCTTTCTTTATTTTTCTTTCTATCTGTACCATCTGACACTAACATTGTGCCATGGGTACCACCAGTTTTCTGTACTGTGTACTGTACTTTCTCTCTCTAGGTTTGACTCAAATGTATATATGTGTATAGCCACACACTGGGATAGCATATTTTATATATTTTTAATACATATTGCCTACATTTAAGCTTGTTTAACAAATATTAGAAGTAAAAATTAAACCTTTGGAAGTAATTCAAGTGTAATCGAGCAGTCTATGTTGTCCCGTTTCCACCGTGATGGCGCTGGATCTCGTGCCGGAGCTTGTGTCATGTTCAGCGGGGGAACTTCTAACTTCAGACCACCGCCCTGTGTTTCACTCTTAGCCTAAATATGCTGTGACTGATTGTTTATGTTTATGAACAGGTTATGGAGTCAGTGTACATCTCTCAGAACATATTTTAACATCCTAAGGATTTCATCAGGCATTTCCATCATGCAAAAAGACCAACGCGACACTCGTTTAGGTGACTCACATCGCACCCCTATATGTTTCTATACAGCACAACAACAAATTTATAGATAAAATAAAACCTACTCAAACCTGCATTTTACCGTATACATGCACTAATTTGATGAAGCTGCACTGCTCTCTCCTGAAGAGTTTGCAATAAATAACTCAACCCAGGATCTGGGTAACACAAAAACTACCCAAATGCTGGGTTGTTACGTCTGACCCAGGATCTGAGTAACACAAAAACTACCCAAACACTGGATTGTTACGTCTGACCCGGGATCTGAGTAACACAAAAACTACCTAAACGCTGGGTTGTTACGTCTGACCCAGAATTTGGGTATCAAAAAAACTACCTAAACGCTGGGTTGTTACGTCTGACCCAGAATCTGGGTATCACAAAAACTACCCAAACACTGGGTTGTTAAGTCTGACCCAGGATCTGGGTATCACAAAAACTACCCAAATGCTGGGTTGTTACGTCTGACCCGGATCTAAGTAACACAAAAACTACCCAAACACTGAAAAAAGAACTCCAACAAATGACCCAAAAGGCTCAACCCAGGATATGGGTATAAAAAAGAACCCAAGATTTTTTAGAGTGTATGTAGGTGTATTTTGGCAGCAGGTCTGTTCTGTATTATAGAAGCACTATAGTCACACTATCACTTTATTAATACACTAGTTAACTTTGTAGAAACACACACGCACAGTAAAGAACATGTATCTGTTTAAATTGCCCTTACGGGAAAACATTACAGTTTAATGAAGATGTCTTTGCTTTTCATGAAGACTGATATGATGTCATAAATAATTTAGCTGAATTGTTAATGATATGACCATTAAGTACAAGTTAGCAGATTGTGCTTCCAGTCTCACCAATAAATCTGCTCGAAACCACCTGTAAGATTCCACATGTGAACGTGAGATAGGCAGGAAACAAACTCAACTATTCATTCAGCCACTTATGCTATTTGATTACGCAGCACTTTGGAGTACTTGGTTCAAAGTGTAATCGAGCAGTCTATGTTGTCCCGTTTCCACCGTGATGGCGCTGGATCTCGTGCCGGAGCTTGTGTCATGTTCAGCGGGGGAACTTCTAACTTCAGACCACCGCCCTGTGTTTCACTCTTAGCCTAAATATGCTGTGACTGATTGTTTATGTTTATGAACAGGTTATGGAGTCAGTGTACATCTCTCAGAACATATTTTAACATCCTAAGGATTTCATCAGGCATTTCCATCATGCAAAAAGACCAACGCGACACTCGTTTAGGTGACTCACATCGCACCCTATATGTTTCTATACAGCACAACAACAAATTTATAGATAAAATAAAACCTACTCAAACCTGCATTTTACCGTATACATGCACTAATTTGATGAAGCTGCACTGCTCTCTCCTGAAGAGTTTGCAATAAATAACTCAACCCAGGATCTGGGTAACACAAAAACTACCCAAATGCTGGGTTGTTACGTCTGACCCAGGATCTGAGTAACACAAAAACTACCCAAACACTGGATTGTTACGTCTGACCCGGGATCTGAGTAACACAAAAACTACCTAAACGCTGGGTTGTTACGTCTGACCCAGAATTTGGGTATCAAAAAAACTACCTAAACGCTGGGTTGTTACGTCTGACCCAGTAAAGAACATGTATCTGTTTAAATTGCCCTTACGGGAAAACATTACAGTTTAATGAAGATGTCTTTGCTTTTCATGAAGACTGATATGATGTCATAAATAATTTAGCTGAATTGTTAATGATATGACCATTAAGTACAAGTTAGCAGATTGTGCTTCCAGTCTCACCAATAAATCTGCTCGAAACCACCTGTAAGATTCCACATGTGAACGTGAGATAGGCAGGAAACAAACTCAACTATTCATTCAGCCACTTATGCTATTTGATTACGCAGCACTTTGGAGTACTTGGTTCTGATTGGTCATTCTGTGATCAAAACTGGTAAGATTTTTAAATGCTTTTGCCTTTTATGCTCACCAAGGCTGCATTTATTTGATCAAACATACAGTAAAAACAATAATATTATGAAATATTATTACAATTAACAGTTGTTTTCTATTTGAATATATTTTAAAATGTAATTTATTCCTGTGATCAAAGCTGAATTTTCAGCATCATTACTCCAGTCTTAGTGTCACATGATCCTTCAGAAATCATTGTGCTGCTTAATATTTTTGTGGAAACTGTGATAAGTTTTATTTTCAGTATTCTTTTAATGAATAGAAAGTTCACTTTTTTATGTGTGTGTGTGTGTGTGTGTGTGTGTGTGTGTATTATATCTATATACACTCACCTAAAGGATTATTAGGAACACCTGTTCAATTTCTCATTAATGCAATTATCTAATCAACCAATCACATGGCAGTTGCTTCAATGCATTTAGGGGTGTGGTCCTGGTCAAGACAATCTACTGAACTCCAAACTGAATGTCAGAATGGGAAAGAAAGGTGATTTAAGCAATTTTGAGCGTGGCATGGTTGTTGGTGCCAGACGGGCCGGTCTGAGGATTTCACAATCTGCTCAGTTACTGGGATTTTCACGCACAACCATTTCTAGGGTTTACAAAGAATGGTGTGAAAAGGGAAAAACATCCAGTATGCGGCAGTCCTTGTTGATGCTAGAGGTCAGAGGAGAATGGGCCGACTGATTCAAGCTGATAGAAGAGCAGCTTTGACTGAAATAACCACTCGTTACAACCGAGGTATGCAGCAAAGCATTTGTGAAGCCACAACACGCACAACCTTGAGGCGGATGGGCTACAACAGCAGAAGACCCCACCGGGTACCACTCATCTCCACTACAAATAGGAAAAAGAGGCTACAATTTGCACAAGCTCACCAAAATTGGACAGTTGAAGACTGGAAAAATGTTGCCTGGTCTGATGAGTCTCGATTTCTGTTGAGACATTCAGATGGTAGAGTCAGAATTTGGCGTAAACAGAATGAGAACATGGATCCATCATGCCTTGTTACCACTGTGCAGGCTGGTAGTGGTGGTGTAATGGTGTGGGGGATGTTTTCTTGGCACACTTTAGGCCCCTTAGTGCCAATTGGGCATCGTTTAAATGCCACGGCCTATCTGAGCATTGTTTCTGACCATGTCCATCCCTTTATGACCACCATGTACCCATTCTCTGATGGCTACTTCCAGCAGGATAATGCACCATGTCACAAAGCTTGAATCATTTCAAATTGGTTTCTTGAACATGACAATGAGTTCACTGTACTAAAATGGCCCCCACAGTCACCAGATCTCAACCCAACAGAGCATCTTTGGGATGTGGTGGAACGGGAGCTTCGTGCCCTGGATGTGCATCCCACAAATCTCCATCAACTGCAAGATGCTATCCTATCAATATGGGCCAACATTTCTAAAGAATGCTTTCAGCACCTTTCAGTTTTTTTTTTTTTTTTTTTTTTTTTTAATATTTTTTTAATGAATTATAACAAGGATTTCCATTGAAAGTAGAATAAGTAATTTGGTGTTTAATTTGTTCTTTAAAAAAAAAAAAAAAAAAAAACTTTCCTAGGGGCAGAAAAGTGCCCTTAATTGAATAATCACCCAATTTTTATATTGTTTTAGTGCCAGAAACAAACACAACCATTTATTACAACCCAGAACCGAATAAAATGCCTGACTTTTCAAACACATGACTTAATTATTTGCATAGATCTGTTTGGTGTAACGTGATGAAGCAAATGGTATCTGTCTCAGACACTTCATCTGAATATTACCACACAAATTTTCTCAGCAATAACGTTTCTTGACAGTTTTGGCCGGTCTCTATATACAGACTGCGTTCTGCTCAGAGTATTGATTGTGACAGCACTTGCCCCATACCTCAGACACACACAGGGCGTTTTATGAGCATTCACAGCTAGTTTATGTGTGTTTAGATTAAAGTTAATGAATGCACCTAGTTTAACTGCACGGGGCAGTGTGTCTCTGAGGGACATTTATGAAGTTGAATAGACCTTCTGTTCACCTAGCAGCCGTTTAACACCTTCAGAAACAGTAAAACCACTGATGCTGGAGTGGCGGGCCATCTGGATGCGGTATGACGTCACGGTTATGCTGTGTAAAATCACCACCTGTTATATTTCAGGTTTATATGTGCAATTGTGTGATTGGGAAATTGAACACATTCATTCAAAACATGAATGAGTCTATATTTGTTTCTCTTATAATACTTTTATGTCCTTTTTGGTGCCTAGCATTCTGATACCTGCATGCTGTTGTTGTAGTCTGCTAAACATCTCCTTTGTGGTCCATGCTTATGAATGATTCATTTAAAGGGGACATTCAGACTTTCTCCATGTTTAAGTGCTATAATCGGGTCCCCGGTGCATCTACCAACCCAGAAAACGTGAAAAAGGGCAATCTAGTAACTTTGTTTTGGTAAGCCTCTCTCTGCAAGCATGTGAAAAAAAAAACAGGCCGCTCTAATTTAGCTCCCCTGGTTATGTAAAGGACATCTTATAATATTACAGTCCCTTAGCAAGATGGCAACAGAAGTTATAACCGTAATTAAACTAAACTACCAGTTCTATCATCATAATCAGAGCTGCTAACACAAGCTCTTGAAGCTCCGCCCTCTCCCTGAAAGGGGGCTGGGAGCAGAAGTTAATTAGCATTTAAAGGGACACACAAAAAAGGTGCGTTTTTGCTCACCCTCAAAAAGTAACAATTTTAACATGCTATAAAAATGATCTGTGTGGTATTTTGAGCTAAAACTTCACATACACACTCATAAGAGACTTGTTACTAAGTGTCGATTGTCTCTTGAGCAAAAGTGTTTAAATCCACTAACACAGCAGAAAACATTTGCAACACTGAAACCAGCAGCCCTCTAATTGCTGGTGTGGCGACTTGACGTTCTAAACCACCGTCACACCACATGAGTAAACAAGTCGTGAAAATATTTAACACCATGCCGAGCTAAAACATGCGATACACACCAAAAATTTGTGTTTGCTTGCAGGCTGTGTGAGTAAGCTGTTGTTCCAAACCTCTATGACTGACTTTTTTCCATTGAGAACAAAATAACTAAGGATGTAGCTTTTTCCAAGCAATGGAAGCATACAGTGACCAAGGTCTGAAAATGGTCAGAAAGGGCCTTTATACGACCTGTGTGAAATAGCCTATTCCAAGTTTAATGAGGCCTGTGTATCAGTGCTGTGTGAGGGGAAAGACTGAAATTATAGTGGCTTTTAGCTGAAATGAGAGTTGAAATCAGCTGCCAAATATCGGTTCTTGTACGTCACGTGCATGAGCTCACTAAGCTCATTAATGCTTCCACATCTACAATTTTTGTTTTTGTTTTTAAAGGTACACTATTGGCGCTTTTCCACTGCATGGTACAGCTCACTTAAATAGTACCACTGATACTAAAATGTGATGTGTAAACACTGCAAATCACTGATTGGTCTGAGAGAATAGTCACTACCAGCGTCATTGGATTTGACACGAGACACCAAACCTGCTAGAAACTAACTTCTTCCTCTAGCAGTGAAAAATATCCACATGCTGAGAATCAAGATCACCATTCCATTGATATGGTCCATTGCTCCTGTGTTGTGCATTTGTTTGTCGCATTTACGATGATGTCACGGCAGTAGAGGTGCCGCAACTATAGCGATCAGTCTATAATCCCACCCACTTTGAAGCGGTACTAAACTGCAGTGGAAAACCAAACAGTGCCAAAGCAAAGTGAGCCGAGTTGTAAAAGCACAATAAGTAACTTTTGAAGAAAAGAAAAAAAACTGCATGCATTTGGCATGATTGTGCGGATGAATATGGTTATCCTACTGATCATAAAACATTCACTACTAGGCTTAAAGGTGCACTATGTAACTTTTCCGTCCTCTAGAGATCGCCTATTCAAAACGAAGGCGTAGTTTGATGACGTCAAGTTTGAGCGCAGAATCTTGGGACATATGGTCTTCACTTCACAGCCGGTGGAAAAGAATCGGGACTCGGGCAGAGATCAAGTTCATGGATGTGCTTATTAACGTTACTGTCATATGAAGCAGAGCAGGACCGAGTGTTGAGGAGCTGAGCGAGGCCGCCGGAGCGATTGTTAATAAGATGAACGCAACACACGCCTCGCGAGCAGCGGGACTTTTATTATGCCACAGTCGCCGGCAATTTTCTCACGATTTACAAATAGTTAGAAACATTTGTGATATTGTAAGGATTCAACTGAACAAAATATATAACACTGGCCTAGTGGTTTTAGGATATTTTACTGAAAAAAATGTTACATAGTGCAGCTTTAAGAGATATAACCAATTTAGATGAAAAGAATCTCAAGCCAACTAGCTACAGACGTTACTGTATCTTTACCCATTAATAGACACGGTAATTCCTTGAAAATAAATTCCAGCACAGCTTTACAACAACCATAATGAAATGAGCCTTCCGAATAGATAATGCTTTACAATGAACTCTGTTAGAGAGCTACATATGAATTTATCTGTTTAATAAAATACCTTATTCACCTGTTGAGTATTAAAACGCCTCTGCATCCCTCAGTTCTCACCATCTCTGAAAAGCCAAGCCAATGTTGATTCTTGTTTTATTATGAGCTCTGTCGCGTTCTCTTTTTGACAGCTGACTCTCCTCTTGTTTTTTTTTTTTAAACGGGTGATTCCCTGGAGATTGGAGATTTAGCTGCTCCAAGTCGCTCATTTTGACATCTAACCTATGCCATTCCCACACCACACACGATACTCAAAGCAACTTTTCTCTATTTACGGATATAAGACACGCAAAGGTACACAATTTCCATCCCAACAGATCTAAAATATGAACCATTATAATAGGCTTACCATAGTGAATCAGGGTAAAACAAAAACTCATTTTGGGAGAAGGATTGATGATGTATTGCTTCATCATTTAAATTGTTAATTTTGAACAACAAAAAGTTACATGGTCTACCTTTAAAGAAATTAATACTTTTATTCCTCAAAGATAGATTGAATTGACCAAAAGTGACAGTGCACTTTAAAAAATGCTGGGTTGTTTTAACCCAATTTTGGCTAAAATATGGATGAGCCCAACCATTGGGTTAAAAATGTAATTAAAAAAATGTAACCCAACTGCTGAGTTTGTCCATATTTGACTCAAAATTGGGTTGAAACAACCCAGCATTTTTTAGAGTGTAAAGACATTGATAATGTTTATTTATAATTTGTAATGTTAGATTTAAATAAATGCTGTTTTCTTGAACTTTCTATTCAACAAAGAATCCTGCAAAAATCTGAAGCAGCAGAACTGTGTAACGTGTTCTGTTTTAGTTTAGTTTTCCCTCTCTTCCTGTTTTCCTTCCTAGTTAGTTTCCCTGTTTGTTAATTGGTTTCATAGTCCGTAATTCCACACACCTGTTCTGTTTCTATTTGATCACGTTCTCGGTGTGTTTAAACCCTGAGTTCTGTCTGTTCATGGTTTCCTCAGTTTAACCTGGTTGTGTCTGTTTATTTCTCCCACAATCCCCTGTGTATTCCTGGTTGGATTTATTAAAGACTATTTTTGTTCCTTCTGCGTCATGCGCTTCATTAAACCCACAGCCATGACAAACTGTTTTCAACATTGATAATAATTCATGTTTCTTGAGCAGCAAATCAGTATATTAGAATGGTTTCTGAAGGGTCATATGACACTGAAGACTGGAGTAATGATGCTGAAAATTCAGCTTTGATCAGGAATACATGACATTAAATTGTTAAGATGACGCATGTTGTGTAACAGTGTATTGGATCCGTGCATAAACTCTTAAAGGGACATCAGCCTATTATTCCTGCTGCTGTCTGTCATGTTAATCAAAGAATAAAAGACAAAGAAAATCACTCTCTGCTCTTGACTGAATAAGTTTTATAACTTTAATTGTAACGTTTAATCTGTATTTAATTTTTTCAGTGAAGACTATCCAGTGTTATTTTACATTTGATTACTTTCTGAAGTATTTCTTACCTGAATAACCTACTGTTAGACCCACCTGAAAAACTTTCATAGCTTTCTTTATTCTGTTCCATTTATGTGTGCTGTTGTTTGCAATTTGTTTTTGTTCTTATTTTATTACTGACTTTTTACTTGTTTTTTTTATTTTTTTATGAAAACTTTGCATTGAAAAAAATTTTTTTCATATGCTGTTGTCAATTATAGCAAAAAAGTGGAATCGGTCAAATTTCAGTATTGGCAGGTCACACTTACAAAAAAAACAGAAATCGGAATCGGCCAAGAAAATTACAACCGGTGCATCTTTCATTTCTGCAACTGTCTGTTATGAAATTCTGCAAGTCAGTTGATAAATACATGAATTTGAATTCATTATTTCCTCTTTAATGCTGCAGTTAGACTCAAACCAGTGTTCCTCTCTGCCCTACGGACGAGTCAGGCCTGGGAACAATGCAAAACTGACCAGAACCAATTCACTAAACACAAATACATTTTGTACACACATTCACACACACACTCGCGCCTTGTTCTTCATCAGATCTCATATTGGTCCCATTTCCTTTCCTTTGAAACTTCTTTCGTACACTTCTTGATTTCAGATGTGTTTATTGTGTGTGTTGGTGTGTGTGTGCAGTCTCCGCTGTTGTCCTCGAGGGCACAGCATACATCTGTTCTGTAACTCAACTAAATCAAAGACTTACACACCACATGTTCTCAAATGCATTAATGAGAAAACCCAAGAAGCTTTTATAATCGCACACGATGGCTTAAAAAACAACCCCAAAACACGTGTTTGCGAGTTAATTATTTGTTTCCACCTCCAAACTGGCTTTTGCTTTACTTACGCGAGATTGTGGTTTCGTGAATAACGGCATCTGTGTTGTCTTTAGCCATTTTTTGGGTGCTGTTGTGCTATAATTGCTCTCAGATGCTCCTTGTGTTTTATTTCTGTTTACTCTCCAGTGGAAACAGAAGTTATGACGGAAATCAAAGGACGCGGCGGGCTTTTGTGTTATTGAGGCCTCAAACCAGCAATGCTGCATACTTATAACACATGTTCTTGTCTTTTCGGCACATAAATGTTTTTCTCGAGTGCATTTCAATGATGTGCGCTAGAAAGAGCGCTGCTTTCATGCAGGATTGTGGCAAAACAATGATGAATGAGATGTAGTCTCAAACGTTTACAGTGTCTCGTATAAAAGGCAGCTGAGCACACATGAACGCATATGTCTGCCATCTGCAGGGTTTCTGTTTATATAAGATAATCTTATTAAAGAGGTGGTCATGTGATAATTGAAGAGCACTTGAGTGGTTTGAGATTGAAAGCGGACTGCGGTCTGAGTTTGCAGCCCTGCTGTAATGTCACACTTGACTTGCGCATCAGGCTGGGATTTCAGAGTTATCTTTTCTTTAATTCTGTTTGAATTGGCCCGACCGCACTGGCCTCAGGTTCGCAGGGACGTCCGTTGTGATTTACACATGCACCACTTGAACTGGATTTGTTGCACTAAACATGAACTTTTGTCCCGTTTCAGAGCTGAGTTGTTTACTGTTGAAAGCTCAGCTGTCTTTGAAGTAAATCTCTACGTGACTTCTTTTACTGATAGTCTCTTTTTGTTTCCTAAAGCTTTCACAGTGAAACCCAAGTTCAAAAGTGCAGCTTATGTCTGTATTAGACACTTTTATTTGAATTCTGATTTGTACATACACTACCGTTCTAAATGATTTAAAAAGAAATTGATACTTTTATTCAGCAAGGATGCATTTAAAGGATCAAAAGACATTTATAATGTCAATTTCAGATAAATATCCTATCCTATTTCATCAAAGAATCCTGAAAAATGTGTCACTGTTTCATTAGAAATATTACGCAGCATAACCGTTTTCAACATTGATATTAATAAATGTTTCTTGAGCATCAAATCCTCATATTAGAACGATTTCTGAAGGATCATGTGACACTGAAGACTGGAGTAATGATGATAAATTCAGCTTTGATCACAGGAATACATTACATTTTAAAATATATTCAAATAGAAAACAAGCATTTCAAATTGAAATAATTTTTCACAAAATTACTGTTTTATTGCACAAGAAACATTTCAAAAACATAAAAAAAATCATGCAAACCCTAAACTATTGAATTGGCCTGAAGTGCAGGTTTGCTTTACTTATGAAGTAAAAATTAGATTCTAAGTCAAAGTAACATTAATTCATTTAAATTCTAAAAAATATGTCACATTATTACAGTTTACTGTATTTTTATTCAAATAAAAGCAGCCTTGGCGACTTCTTCTTCTTTCAAAAACATTTACAAATTCTTAATTTTTTTTAGAAACTTTTGACCGGTAGTGCATTTAAAAGAGCAACCCCAAATAAATCAATTTACTGAATAATATTACTATGCATAATGCAGGTAGCAACAGAACTTGAATAATGTCATGAATAATGTCAGGATCTCAGTCTGATCTTTTATACGCTCACAGTGGTCATGAATAATGTCGGGATCTCAGTCTGATCTTTATACGCTCACAGTGGTCATAAATAATGTCAGGATCTCAGTCTGATCCATATACGCTCATAGTGGTCATGAATAATGTCGGGATCTCAGTCTGATCTTTATACGCTCACAGTCATGAATAATGTCGGGATCACAGTCTGATCCATATACGCTCACAGTGGTCATGAATAATGTTGGGATCTCAGTCTGATCCATATGCGCTCACAGTGGTCATGAATAATGTCGGGATCTCAGTCTGATCCATATGCGCTCACAGTGGTCATGAATAATGTCGGGATCTCAGTCTGATCCATATGCGCTCATAGTGGTCATGAATAATGTCGGGATCTCAGTCTGATCCATATACGCCACAGTGGTCATGAATAATGTCGGGATCTCAGTCTGATCCATATACGCTCACAGTGGTCATGAATAATGTCGGGATCTCAGTCTGATCCATATACGCTCATAGTGGTCATGAATAATGTCGGGATCTCAGTCTGATCCATATACGCTCACAGTGGTCATAAATAATGTCAGGATCTCAGTCTGATCCATATACGCTCATAGTGGTCATGAATAATGTCGGGATCTCAGTCTGATCCATATACGCTCATAGTGGTCATGAATAATGTCGGGATCTCAGTCTGATCCATATACGCTCACAGTGGTCATGAATAATGTCGGGATCTCAGTCTGATCCATATACGCTCATAGTGGTCATGAATAATGTCGGGATCTCAGTCTGATCCATATACGCTCACAGTGGTCATGAATAATGTCGGGATCTCAGTCTGATCTTTATACGCTCACAGTGGTCATGAATAATGTCAGGATCTCAGTCTGATCCATATACGCTCATAGTGGTCATGAATAATGTCGGGATCTCAGTCTGATCTTTATACGCTCACAGTCATGAATAATGTCGGGATCACAGTCTGATCCATATACGCTCACAGTGGTCATGAATAATGTCGGGATCTCAGTCTGATCCATATGCGCCACACAGTGGTCATGAATAATGTCGGGATCTCAGTCTGATCCATATGCGCCATAGTGGTCATGAATAATGTCGGGATCTCAGTCTGATCCATATACGCTCACAGTGGTCATGAATAATGTCGGGATCTCAGTCTGATCCATATACGCTCACAGTGGTCATGAATAATGTCGGGATCTCAGTCTGATCCATATACGCTCACAGTGGTCATGAATAATGTCGGGATCTCAGTCTGATCCATATACGCCACAGTGGTCATGAATAATGTCGGGATCTCAGTCTGATCCATGTACGCTCACAGTGGTCATGAATAATGTCGGGATCTCAGTCTGATCCATGTACGCTCATAGTGGTCATGAATAATGTCGGGATCTCAGTCTGATCCATATACGCTCACAGTGGTCATGAATAATGTCGGGATCTCAGTCTGATCCATATACGCTCATAGTGGTCATGAATAATGTCGGGATCACAGTCTGATCTTTATACGCTCACAGTCATGAATAATGTCGGGATCTCAGTCTGATCCATGTACGCTCACAGCGGTCATGAATAATGTCGGGGAACTCAGTCTGATCCATATGCGCCACAGCGGTCATGAATAATGTCGGGATCTCAGTCTGATCCATATGCGCCACAGTGGTCATGAATAATGTCGGGATCTCAGTCTGATCCATATACGCTCACAGTCATGAATAATGTCGGGATCTCAGTCTGATCCATATGCGCTCATAGTGGTCATGAATAATGTCGGGATCTCAGTCTGATCCATATACGCTCACAGTGGTCATGAATAATGTCGGGATCTCAGTCTGATCCATATACGCTCACAGTCATGAATAATGTCGGGATCACAGTCTGATCTTTATACGCTCACAGTCATGAATAATGTTGGGATCTCAGTCTGATCCATATACGCTCATAGTGGTCATGAATAATGTCGGGATCTCAGTCTGATCCATATACGCTCATAGTGGTCATGAATAATGTCAGGATCTCAGTCTGATCCATATACGCTCACAGTGGTCATGAATAATGTCAGGATCTCAGTCTGATCCATATACGCTCATAGTGGTCATGAATAATGTCGGGATCTCAGTCTGATCCATATACGCTCATAGTGGTCATGAATAATGTCGGGATCTCAGTCTGATCCATATACGCCACAGTGGTCATGAATAATGTCGGGATCTCAGTCTGATCCATATACGCTCATAGTGGTCATGAATAATGTCGGGATCACAGTCTGATCTTTATACGCTCACAGTCATGAATAATGTCGGGATCTCAGTCTGATCCATGTACGCTCACAGCGGTCATGAATAATGTCGGGATCTCAGTCTGATCCATATACGCTCACAGTGGTCATGAATAATGTCGGGATCTCAGTCTGATCCATATACGCCACAGTGGTCATGAATAATGTCGGGATCTCAGTCTGATCCATATGCGCCACAGTGGTCATGAATAATGTCGGGATCTCAGTCTGATCCATATGCGCCACAGTGGTCATGAATAATGTCGGGATCTCAGTCTGATCCATATACGCTCACAGTGGTCATGAATAATGTCGGGATCTCAGTCTGATCCATATACGCTCACAGTGGGGATCTCAGTCTGAATAATGAATAATGTCGGGATCTCAGTCTGATCTTTTATACGCTCACAGTCATGAATAATGTCGGGATCTCAGTCTGATCCATATGCGCTCATAGTGGTCATGAATAATGTCGGGATCTCAGTCTGATCCATATACGCTCACAGTGGTCATGAATAATGTCGGGATCTCAGTCTGATCCATATACGCTCACAGTCATGAATAATGTCGGGATCACAGTCTGATCTTTATACGCTCACAGTCATGAATAATGTCGGGATCTCAGTCTGATCCATGTACGCTCACAGTCATGAATAATGTCGGGATCTCAGTCTGATCCATATACGCTCATAGTGGTCATGAATAATGTCGGGATCTCAGTCTGATCCATATACGCTCACAGTGGTCATGAATAATGTCGGGATCTCAGTCTGATCCATATACGCTCATAGTGGTCATGAATAATGTCGGGATCACAGTCTGATCTTTATATACGCTCACAGTCATGAATAATGTCGGGATCTCAGTCTGATCCATGTACGCTCACAGCGGTCATGAATAATGTCGGGAACTCAGTCTGATCCATATGCGCTCACAGTGGTCATGAATAATGTCGGGATCTCAGTCTGATCCATATGCGCTCACAGTGGTCATGAATAATGTCGGGATCTCAGTCTGATCCATATACGCTCACAGTCATGAATAATGTCGGGATCTCAGTCTGATCCATATGCGCTCATAGTGGTCATGAATAATGTCGGGATCTCAGTCTGATCCATATACGCCACAGTGGTCATGAATAATGTCGGGATCTCAGTCTGATCCATATACGCTCACAGTCATGAATAATGTCGGGATCTCAGTCTGATCCATATACGCTCATAGTGGTCATGAATAATGTCGGGATCTCAGTCTGATCCATATACGCTCACAGTGGTCATGAATAATGTCAGGATCTCAGTCTGATCCATATACGCTCACAGTGGTCATAAATAATGTCAGGATCTCAGTCTGATCCATATACGCTCATAGTGGTCATGAATAATGTCAGGATCTCAGTCTGATCCATATACGCTCATAGTGGTCATGAATAATGTCGGGATCTCAGTCTGATCCATATACGCTCACAGTGGTCATGAATAATGTCGGGATCTCAGTCTGATCCATATACGCTCATAGTGGTCATGAATAATGTTGGGATCACAGTCTGATCTTTATACGCTCACAGTCATGAATAATGTCGGGATCTCAGTCTGATCCATGTACGCTCACAGCGGTCATGAATAATGTCGGGATCTCAGTCTGATCCATATACGCTCACAGTGGTCATGAATAATGTCGGGATCTCAGTCTGATCCATATACGCTCATAGTGGTCATGAATAATGTCGGGATCTCAGTCTGATCCATATACGCCATAGTGGTCATGAATAATGTCGGGATCACAGTCTGATCTTTATACGCCACAGTCATGAATAATGTCGGGATCTCAGTCTGATCCATGTACGCCACAGCGGTCATGAATAATGTCGGGATCTCAGTCTGATCCATATGCGCCACAGTGGTCATGAATAATGTCGGGATCTCAGTCTGATCCATATGCGCCACAGTGGTCATGAATAATGTCGGGATCTCAGTCTGATCCATATACGCTCACAGTGGTCATGAATAATGTCGGGATCTCAGTCTGATCTTTTATACGCTCACAGTCATGAATAATGTCGGGATCTCAGTCTGATCCATATACGCTCATAGTGGTCATGAATAATGTCGGGATCACAGTCTGATCTTTATACGCTCACAGTCATGAATAATGTCGATCTCAGTCTGATCCATGTACGCTCACAGCGGTCATGAATAATGTCGGGATCTCAGTCTGATCCATATGCGCTCACAGTGGTCATGAATAATGTCGGGATCTCAGTCTGATCCATATGCGCTCACAGTGGTCATGAATAATGTCGGGATCTCAGTCTGATCCATATACGCTCACAGTGGTCATGAATAATGTCGGGATCTCAGTCTGATCCATATACGCTCACAGTGGTCATGAATAATGTCGGGATCTCAGTCTGATCTTTTATACGCTCACAGTCATGAATAATGTCGGGATCTCAGTCTGATCCATGTACGCTCACAGTCATGAATAATGTCGGGATCTCAGTCTGATCCATATACGCTCATAGTGGTCATGAATAATGTCGGGATCTCAGTCTGATCCATATACGCTCACAGTGGTCATGAATAATGTCGGGATCTCAGTCTGATCCATATACGCTCATAGTGGTCATGAATAATGTCGGGATCACAGTCTGATCTTTATACGCTCACAGTCATGAATAATGTCGGATCTCAGTCTGATCCATGTACGCCACAGCGGCCATGAATAATGTCGGGAACTCAGTCTGATCCATGTGCGCTCACAGTGGTCATGAATAATGTCGGGATCTCAGTCTGATCCATATGCGCTCACAGTGGTCATGAATAATGTCGGGATCTCAGTCTGATCCATATACGCTCACAGTCATGAATAATGTCGGGATCTCAGTCTGATCCATATGCGCTCATAGTGGTCATGAATAATGTCGGGATCTCAGTCTGATCCATATACGCTCACAGTGGTCATGAATAATGTCGGGATCTCAGTCTGATCCATATACGCCACAGTCATGAATAATGTCGGGATCACAGTCTGATCTTTATACGCTCACAGTCATGAATAATGTCGGGATCTCAGTCTGATCCATATACGCTCATAGTGGTCATGAATAATGTCGGGATCTCAGTCTGATCCATATACGCTCACAGTGGTCATGAATAATGTCAGGATCTCAGTCTGATCCATATACGCTCACAGTGGTCATAAATAATGTCAGGATCTCAGTCTGATCCATATACGCTCATAGTGGTCATGAATAATGTCAGGATCTCAGTCTGATCCATATACGCCATAGTGGTCATGAATAATGTCGGGATCTCAGTCTGATCCATATACGCTCACAGTGGTCATGAATAATGTCGGGATCTCAGTCTGATCCATATACGCCATAGTGGTCATGAATAATGTCGGGATCACAGTCTGATCTTTATACGCTCACAGTCATGAATAATGTCGGGATCTCAGTCTGATCCATGTACGCCACAGCGGTCATGAATAATGTCGGGATCTCAGTCTGATCCATATACGCTCACAGTGGTCATGAATAATGTCGGGATCTCAGTCTGATCCATATACGCCATAGTGGTCATGAATAATGTCGGGATCTCAGTCTGATCCATATACGCTCATAGTGGTCATGAATAATGTCGGGATCACAGTCTGATCTTTATACGCTCACAGTCATGAATAATGTCGGGATCTCAGTCTGATCCATGTACGCTCACAGCGGTCATGAATAATGTCGGGATCTCAGTCTGATCCATATGCGCTCACAGTGGTCATGAATAATGTCGGGATCTCAGTCTGATCCATATGCGCTCACAGTGGTCATGAATAATGTCGGGATCTCAGTCTGATCCATATACGCCACAGTGGTCATGAATAATGTCGGGATCTCAGTCTGATCCATATACGCTCACAGTGGTCATGAATAATGTCGGGATCTCAGTCTGATCCATATACGCTCACAGTCATGAATAATGTCGGGATCACAGTCTGATCTTTATACGCTCACAGTCATGAATAATGTCGGGATCTCAGTCTGATCCATGTACGCGCACAGTCATGAATAATGTCGCGTCTCCAGTCTGATCCATGTCACGCTCACAGCGCGGTCATGAATAATGTCAGGATCTCAGTCTGATCCATATGCGCTCATAGTGGTCATGAATAATGTTGGGATCTCAGTCTGATCCATGTACGCTCACAGCGGTCATGAATAATGTCAGGATCTCAGTCTGATCCATATGCGCTCACAGCGGTCATGAATAATGTCAGGATCTCAGTCTGATCCATATGCGCTCATAGCGCGCGGTCATGAATAATGTCGGGATCTCAGTCTGATCCATATGCGCTCATAGTGGTCATGAATAATGTTGGGATCTCAGTCTGATCCATGTAAGCTCACAGCGGTCATGAATAATGTCAGGATCTCAGTCTGATCCATATACGCTCATAGTGGTCATGAATAATGTCGGGATCTCAGTCTGATCCATGTACGCTCACAGCGGTCATGAATAATGTCGGGATCTCAGTCTGATCCATATGCGCTCATAGTGGTCATGAATAATGTCGGGATCTCAGTCTGATCCATATGCGCTCATAGCGGTCATGAATAATGTCGGGATCTCAGTCTGATCCATATGCGCTCATAGCGGTCATGAATAATGTCGGGATCTCAGTCTGATCCATATACGCTCATAGTGGTCATGAATAATGTGTGTTTGATGTGTGTAGTTTTACTACCAGCACAAAAGGCAATTGAAATCTGTTTGTCTGAGCATCTGGACTACAGCAGACATAACAACGATGTAGTCAGAAGTCTCCATCTTGCACTTGAAAGCTTCTCTATAATAATAATAAAATTATAATTTGTTACATTTATATAGCGCTTTTCTGGGTACTCAAAGCGCTTTACATACAGAAGGGGGGAATCTCCTCAACTATGTTGTTTTTAACCATTAGCTTTGTGTCTTTTCAGCTGACCGATGGAGGAAAGGCTGCTAAAGCGGGAGCCGCTGTGGGAGATCTGGTCCTGTCCATCGACGGCATCAGCACTGACGGCATGAACCACCTTGAGGCTCAGAATAAGATTAAAGCCAGCACAGACAAACTCAGCCTCTCTTTAAAGAAGTAAGAATATGCATGCACCGCTTTGTTGATTGGCAAACAAAAAGCTAAAAATAATTAAATACATTTTGGACACTCAGATATAGGAAATAGTACTGTCCAGTATTCAAATTTGGGTTGCACTTTATTTTACAGTTCTGTTCAACATGTACAACATGTACTTATTAAAGTAGTTGCAATAACTGGGCATTGAGGTTCAACCCTGAACCTGCCCCTAAACCTAACCTTAACCCATGTAGTTACCTTATATTACCCAGTAGTAGTATAATATTCTTTTGATTAATACATTTATGTATGTATAATAATAAAAATATATAATATGCCACTCACTTTAAGACAAGTCATTTCACTCGCCGGCCATCTGTGAAACGCCTCTCGGGCATGCAAGTGCAGCTCCTATCTCTGTGAATGGGGAAACATCAAATTCTCTAAAACTGTTCACCATGCTTCCGAAATTAAATTTCATATTATTTGAAATCACCAATGAAATCTGACATCTGAATTTTTCAGCCTGGACAAAGTTAATGCGCATGCACAATCCTAAACGGGCGTCTCAGAACACATTTACATTTATGCATTTGGCAGATGCTTTTATCCAAAGCGACTTACATTGCATTCAAGGTACACATTTTTACATTTTGTCAGTTCTTGCTTTCCCTGGGAATCGAACCCATGACCTTGGCGTTGCTAACGCCACGCTCTTATTGTTTGAGCTACAGGAAAGCAGCTCACTGCCTAGAACACTGCCTGTTTCTATAGCAACCGGAGCTTCTAACAGCAGCTGCAGTGACACGATGACTTTACTAATCAACGATTGGCTCTTTCATTTAGAAGGCGGGGCTTATTCGCCATATTGGGCGTTGCACTTTCTCCCATTCAAGTAATCTTCCTATATAAAGTCTTTGATTTAACATGCAACATGAGATCATGTGACAACAATAGGTCACTCTACTGTTTGGAATAATGCCTTCTGTTCCACTTTCTTTTTATATGTACTATTTTTTTTAATTATCTGTCAAGCTGCGAACATGATAAAAATACCATAAATGTGGTCCCTATAATATTCCAAGACTTCTGATGGCTTTGTGTGAGGAACAGAATAACAGTTGAAATGTTTCTGAAAATCTTACCTTTACACAAATTTAAAGAAAGTCCTGACAAATAAAAGGTAAAAAAAAGAAACCATTTTTTAAATGATTTATACAATGCTTTAGTTTTCTTTTATTTGTCCTGACTAGGCTAAGACCTAATAAAAGATAAAACAATCAGACTTGCATCATAACAGTGTCTTTGAGCCGTGTCGGGTTGGAACCGTTTGCTAACTCATCTCTCAAACCCAGCGTTGTCACGCAAATGCAGAGAACTAGTGGAGAACTATTATCCAAACTTTGGACTGGTACGGTATGTGTTTTGGGATGTGTGTGTGTGTGTGCGCGCCAGCTTCCTGTTTCCCTGTTTTGTCCACTAACGGAACATTTTGTCTCACTGTCAAGCCATGGGAATCACACACATGCTGACACAGCCAGACTCAGCGTGCCCAGTGGTGACAGAAAAGCGCTCGTGGATTGGTCTAGTGGAAGTGAAAACACCAAGAGAGAGACTGGCAGTGATGGACAGATAAATGAGCTGTGTCAAACACAATGATTATGGGAGAAAATCAGATACAGGCCTATGCTAGATTTATGTTTTTGAATTGCTTATAAAAAAATTCCATCCATTTGGATTACACAGTTTTAACATAAACGAACTCATAAATTTAATGTGATGCATATTTGGCAGTCAGACAGGTGAAACGGTAAGAAACATTATTATTAAACAAACACACAAGATTGCCATAGTAGTACTAATATACTGAATGTGTTTTAAATGCACAATAACCAGGTGTAGATATATTTATCATCAATAAATACAATTTGTTTCAATCTCACAATAAAAATAATATTTTAACCATTTTACTTTTTAACTGAATAAATTAAATTGTTTTCACAATGAACAGATTTATGCTGATTCTAAGCAATTTGAATAAATGCATTTTGAAAATGTGATTTATTTAAGGTCATATTATGCCCCTTTACAAAGTCTTGATTTGGTTTTTGGCTCTATTAGAATAGGTTTTCATGACTGAATGCTCAAAAACACATTATTTTCCACATATTCTCCATTGTTGCGGCTCCTCTCTTCCCAGTCTGTCAGTAATGCTCTGTTTAGTTCCGGTCTCTATGAAGCCCCTCCTTCTGAAAAGCACAATGTGCTCTGATTGGTCGGCTGGACCAGTGTTCTGTGATTTGGTCAAGTGCTTTGAGCAAATTTGGGAAATGTCCCACCTCTTGCACTACTAACTCAACCAGGCACCGGCAGTTTATTTTGCTTATGCCTTGGGCGGGGATTATTTAAATGAGGTATATAGTGAAATGTTAATTCCTGGAAGAAAACTCAGGAACACAATGCAGGCGTTTCAGGGAGTTCAGAAGCAGTGCTAACTGATACAGAGAAGAACTCCCTTTGGAGTGACTTTGTGCTTTGTAACTTTGCAGACTTTTTCATGTTCAAATCCTTTTTACATAAAAGCAAAAAGATGCAAATAATTCATAATAAATTATGCTATGCCTTTTTAGTGCAGAAATCTTTCATCTATGTATGACTGACAAATATGCATTAGGTTTATTAGTTTGTTAAAGCTGTGTAATCCATATTTTATATGCAATTTAAAATAAAAATTCTCTTAAACTCTTAAATGTAGGCCTAAATATGTAAGACAATTGACTTCATCCCACCCGTTCAAATGCAGAGTGTTGTTGTGATATACAGTGATGGTAAAGTAATCACCTTCTCTTGATTTTACTGGCTTATTAATAGAACTATACCAGCATCAGCACCATCTGAGACCAGTAGTGTGTGTGTGTGTGTGTGTGTGTGTGTGTGTGTGTGTGCGCATACTTAATGAAGTATGTATGATATGCAGATCTTCATGTTTTATCTGCTGTGTAAACACATCTTTATGCAAGTATGTGAAAGCAAACACTTCTATCATGAGGTTGATTTCATGCATTGTGGCTTTCTGAAATGCCAATGCAATTAGAGTTGCAATCTCAGTGTTGCCTATAGGGGCGCTATAATGTGCATTAGCCTCAACCGTCGTCTTCCAGTCAGTTTTTGCTTTCAGGTCAAGAAGGATTTGGATGTTTATAGCAGCTGCCTGACTATAAACCTATCTGCTTTACCCCCGGTTTAAGCTATAATCCCAGACTAAAATGCATGTTTGAGCCATTTTAACTGAAAGATATCTTATAAAAAGTCAGTGCCATTTGTTTTGCCTCAAGATGCACACCAGTAATGTTTTTTTCTAAGGCACATTTAGAAAAGCTACCTAAGTGCCCTAACTGAACTAAGGCCTAATCCTAAATCTGTGAAACCGGGCCTTAATGGCACCGGCATTGCCCACTTGAGTAATTACAGTATATTACATTTATACAATGATGCAATTTTTGTCAAAGAGCCAACAATATTCATACTGTACAATTTCAGGTTTATTAGTTTACACAAGAACGCTTAGTATGTTGAATGAGGCCACAGACTTGCGATGCACTGGTGAGGCATTTCACGTTTGTGTACTTGCATTGAGTACGTTTCCATCAGAGGTGTTATTACTCAGGTATAAAGTTGTTGGCATAATGACTGTCCACACTGTCGCTCTGTAGTTGACCTGAAGACTTTCATTAGAAGCCTTCATGAGAAGCCCCTTGCAACAACACTGAAAATGCTAGAAACACTTTTGTCGTTGCACTCTGATACATTTGAGAATACAGTCATGCATCAATCTAGCTTACATAGATAGAAGTGTTTGCATTGGTCTATGTAAAGAGTCCCATTCAACAACAGTTGTGTATTCTGTCCATATCATTTTTTTTGGAAGCAGCATAAATTGCAAATATTTCAAATATTTTGCATATCAGGGTTTTGCATGAAATAGGCTAATATTTTTTTCAGTTTTCTGCTCCGCAGCAATGCACTTTAGTCTGGGTTACCAGGTTATGTTGCGGTTAGGGTTCAGTTTTACCTCTTAAACACATTTTATCTGTTATTCGTAATTCCCCAGCAGTCTGCAGGTAATGAGTGATTTTATTCATTAAATTGCTTTTGTGTAAATCGGAAACTGTCGAGAATTAAACGTTTTTGAGCAAGACCGTCAAGAACCAGATTTTGTGTGTTCGAGCGTGTCTGTGGGCCTTGTTTTTAGTGCTAATGGAGGACACTTGAGTTTTATTGGAGAGTTCTGTGGAGATGCCAGACTCGGCTTTAGCTGCAGTTATGGTGGAGAGATCTGGAGTTTTACAGGCTTTCTGTTGATTCTCATAGATGACAGTAGATTACACAGAGAGGACGAGAGGCTCCATGTTAATTAAAAGCACATGCAGTGGATTGTTTTATTGATTTCTTTTGGTTTGTGTTCACTGTCAGAGGGCCAGCGTCACTGCTGTACTTCATCTCACGTGCCATCAGATCATCTCACACAGATGGTCATATCAAGTCCATTTATAATGTCAAGGTTATTTATTGATTCATTCAACATAATCCATTTATTTATTCATTAATTTTTAATCCATTGTTTTAGTCCATTTTTGTTTATTTACTTGTTTGTTTATTTACCATGAAGTCTATTTATTTATTTATTTTATTTTCCCCTGAGTTTATTTATTTATTTATAATCCATTGTTTTCTTAATTCTTAATTAATTGTACCCATTAATTAATTAATTAATTAATTAATTAATTTATCTATCTACCATCCATTGTTTTAGTCCATTGTTAATTTCTTAAGGTTATTTATCTATTTATTTACCATGAAGTCCATTTATTTATTTTTATTTTTATTTTTAAAGTTATTTATTTATTATTTACTTACAAAGAAGTCAATGTATGTATTTATTTATTTTTCTTTCTTTCTTTTGGTTTCTTGCACCAAAACGGTAGTGGTTTAGTTTTATATGACAGTTCCCTCCTTCTTTCTGATTTTGCAGCTTAATATAAAGGAAAAACAAGTTAATTTTTTTTTTTTTTTTTGCAAATATTTTCTTATAAGCTTAAAATGTTATCTTGTTTTAAGGATGCTTTGACTTACAGTATTATTTAATTGCGTATAAATATGAAATACATTTAGCATAATATGCACGTGAGCTCAAGTGTAGTGTGTGCACTATGACATTAGAGACCGTACAGGAGGAGAGATGGGCCTCTAGTAAAAAGAAATGGGAGAAGTCATTGTGGTTTTATTTATTATAGACTGTGCATTATGCTATTGTTGATATGACTGGTTGGATGTTTTTGAAACGTCGTTTTTCCAGTCATTCTTTGAGATTTCAGTCTTTCCCTATTTAAGTAGACAGGAGCTGTACTTGCTGGACTCGTAACCAAGATACCAACAAGTAGACTAACTTTCCTTGTTGACGTGTGTTGTGTTTGGAGGATGTTTATATTGGCCGCTCTGAGACACCGCAGGCTTCTGTTTCGACATTAATGAACTAAAATGAGTTTATATACACTAAAATAACAAAGAAGGCACTTTGGGGAAAAAGAATTGTCTTGTTTTTTTGCCCTTGAATGCCCTCTCTCAACAGCTTGAATCACATAAACTAAGCTAAACAACAAATCCTGTCAGCTTCATGAGAACCTGTAATTCTTTATTCACTTTTTGCGTGTGCTCTTGATTGTGTGCATGTGTTGTTTATGCATCTGTCTGTTTTTGTGTTGTGGTCCATGTTTGACATTTGTTAGGCCACATCCACAACACACAAATGATCCTCACTGGTTCTGAATGCTTACACACACACACACACACACACACACACACACACACACACACGAGTGCCAGATCCTAATCAGAGCTCAGATTAAACTGACCACACAACTTCATGGGCACAGAATACGTCACATAGCGTCAGATTCAACCATTTACAGCAGGGTTGAATGCAGGTTACTTGATTACATGGGTTTGTGGGAGGTGTTTTGCTGGCCGATTGGAGGAAAAGTTTAGCTTGATTTAATTAAACCATCTAAACTCCATCCCGGTCCACTTTTGAATAACCTCAGGATCATAACAAACCCTGACATGGGTTCATATCCCCAGAGAGAGGGAGAGAGAGGAAAAAGAGCTATTCTGGTCTGCTGACAGTCTTTATCATATTAATGTCTTTTCTTTTTTTACTTTCATTTTACTTTAATGTCTGTAACTCATTATTTTAATTTGCGCTATTTAAAAAAAAAAAATTGACATAATTTTCCTAGATTCATCTGATACCAATTCAAACCTGGTGCTCTTCGTTCACGTTTGACTGAGAGTTTACATTTTGATTGATAAAAAAAAAAAAAATTAATAGATTTTTTTAATTTTTTATTAATATGACACAATGATTTGTGTGGTACTTGCTATGTACACATATGTACGTACACACACACACACACACACACACACACACACACACACACACACACACACACACACACACACACACACAGTGGACATATTTCAAAAAAAATAGTCCTAAAAAAAAAAGCTACACTTGTACTCCTCATGGTCAAAAAGGACTGCCATAGAAATGAATGGGAAGTTAAAAAAAAAGTACAAAAATACTTTTTTTACAATCTACAAATCAGCCACAATCAGAAAAAAACACACAGCCAATGAAGGGGTTAACCGAAAAAATAAAATTGAATAATAAAATAATTTAAACTTTTACATCTGAGGTGTTTGGTCAGTTTTGACCATGAGGAGTGCGAGTGCCTCCCTTAAATGAGTGAGGAGCACCAGAGAGTTAAAGATGTCTGCGTTCCTGGTAGGTGTCGACTTTATCTCCAAATTAACTGATTCTTACAGATCTAAAATGTGGACTGTTAACTGTCCCAAATGTCTGAAGCATCATTCTGAAAGAAAAACAGTTTGGACATTAAATAAATAATAAGAAACGGAATGAGACCGAGCCAGTAAAAGATGCCAGATCTATCTGCTTGCTTCATATTTTGGTGTGTAGTAATGAAAATTTTTATTTATTTTTTTATTTATATGTATTTAGAATTTGAATGACTCATTTTATGTGTGCACATTCAGAATGGAATACTAGCTTACTGTGCAGTACACACTGTACACTGCATTGTGGTCACGTCCGAAATCGCATACTGTATGTTAATTAGGTCTTTGGTTTGAAGCATACTTTGTGACCAGTTAAAAAAGTATGTTCTATATGAATGTGTGTAGTATAAATTAAATTTGGACGTACTACTTCCGCCATGTTGTCACTGTCATGTGACCTACGGCGTCAGTTGTGTCGCTTCACCTCCAGTCACCAATGCTCTCCCGTAGCCTCATGGGATAGTAAAGTGTCCATCGAATGCACACTTCAGAATCTCAGTGGAAAAAGGTCATCCGAGGACTTTTCGAATACTATGTATTTGGCCATACTACTCTGTTGGCATACTGTTTTTTGCATACTTTATAGTAGGGAAGTATTTGATTTTTAGGTAGCAGCGTTTGGCAGTCTAATGAAATAATGAGCCAATGAAGGAGATAATTATTCCTTCCTGTTCCCTTCTATCTATCATACTTGGATTTAAAGCTTAAGTGTATTGCATTGTGGAATACAGTTATACTGTACAGTTACTTTCTGTTCAATTGCATACTGACTCCATAGAATAAGTATTCAGAATTGGAAAATCCTGGTTAGAGTAGTATGGTAATTCCTTGTATGCACTAAAACAAATTGGTGTAGCTTTTGCTAGTATATTTCACAAATAATTACAAAGAAACAACAAGTAATGCATTGAAAGCATGAAAAAGCATGACATTTTGAAGTAGAAAGATTTTTTCAAATCGTTTTTTTAATGTAAAATGTACTCCAGTAATCTTTTGTTTGATTTACAACTTGCAGTTACAGCAACTGCGCAGTCTTCATTTCCTGTATCAGGGTCTTGTTGAGGACCAGGTTTGCACAGATCTCTAAGGCAAATTAGTGTGAACAAGAAAGAGAATTCAAGTCAACTGATTTCAGCCATCAGGTCTCTTCTTCTCTGTTCCTGGAGTGTATTAGATGGTCAGTTTGCCCTCACATGAACAAGCATTAAAGCATTAAATTACTCTGTAAACCTCCTACACTTAGTTTTATCTCTAAACTTTATCTGTGAGTGTATTCTGAGCACTCAGCTGTCCTGCACTGAGCACATCCCTGAGTGTGTGTTGGCGTTCACAGGATATCACAGCTGGATAAAATCCCATTTTCCATGAGTGAGATACAGCAGGATAAAAATCAAAATTTGGAAGAGAGTTCAAAGCGTAATGAAATTTCCACCAACATAGAAGTTTTGTAATATTTCATGCTTTTGTACTTGAAAAGAGTATAATGATTACCCTCCTTCATGTCCTCTTGCTCTCTTGATTGAATACTGATATATTCAGTTCTGATTTCAACACTGCATCTTAAAGGATCAGTTCACCCAGAAGTTATTTACCCTCATGTCGTTCCAGCCTTGTATGACTTTCTTCAGTGGAACACAACGGAAGATATTTAGCAGGATATATAATGCACAAGTTGCTCTTTTCCAATTGATAAAATGACAAAAATTGTGAAAAAAAGAATAAATGATGACTATTCATTTTTAATGAACTGTCTCTTTAAAGCTGATGTGGATGATTTCTGTGCTCCTAGTGTAACACATGGTATTGCCTCTTCAAACCGGTTTCCCAAACACTGGTCCGTTTATCAGCGCATGCAGCTCTTGCTCCAGAGCTATATGGAGAATGTTGTATGTTCTTTACATCAGTGTATTGGTTTCTTGGGTTATTTAAGCCTGTCATGAAATAATCACTTTTTTTTTATTTTAGACTAATCCTAGACTAAAAAAATCTAAAGATGCATGTCAAGTATCATATTTTGTACATCAGGCTTTTATGGCTCGTAAGGTATGATATAGTGGGAATATGGAACTCCGACTCAAGGAGGAAAAAATACCAAACTGAGCAAAAATATGAAATTTGGTGCTGTTGATGAAATTGAAATGGCAAGATGAGATTCTGATAGTCTGTGATGTAAATCACTGAGCTCTTTATAACAGTGTAGCGCCCTACTTGCATAAAATGCATATAAATATCAGTTGTCACAATATTAGTAAGAAGATGTTTAGTTTATGTTCAAAGCTCTGTAGTTATTATTAACTTTCTTAAACGTACTTTAAATTTACTTCATACAAATCGGTAAATATTCCACGGTAAAAACCACGAGCTGAAGGAGGACGTTTTTACAGTTATACTAAAATACCTTTTATTGGCTAAAAAAAAGTATGAACTATCAATCTGACAACCGAGGCTATGTAGTGGATTGTGTACAGCTGCTTTTTTAGCAAAGTTTTGATTATGTTGATAATTTAGAGCCCTTGGAAGTGTTCATATCAAATCTGATACAGAGAATAAAAAGTTCTGTAGGTAATATTGCATGTGCAGTTTCATTTGAATATGTGAACATATGACCTTCTGTTTTTCTCCTGTTTAATGTCGTTGTTGTCTAGGAGAATCAGTGTATACAATAGCGATCTCATTTTTGACGTTTGGTTCCTGTGGGTTGTTTTTAATAAGTCTTTCTAAAGCAGACACATTCACACACTGTAGCAGAATAGGAGAACCGAGTTTGCAAAAGTTTTAGATATTAATGACGGATAATCAGCGAGTCATGCATCAGACTGCAGTGTGAGATATACATGAGCCGTCAAAGAGAGTGTGAGACCTCTGCTGTTGTGAGGATGTCACTGTACGGCAGATGTGCACCATTTGCACTATACAGGCATAAATGTATGGAAATGTAAGTTGTCAGACATACACTTAGTGTATGATCAAGTATAGGTTAAAAAAATCCCACAGACTCCTGTTCCATACTGTATTTAGAGACCAGAAGATCACTTTAAGCAATATATAATTACGGCTGTTAAGACTCTTCTGCATTTGTGTACTTGCATTGTAGCTAACAAAAATATGTTTCTAAGAATGTTTTACTAACACATCTAGAAATAACATTAATGGATGTTATTCTTAACGAATCTTCAAAACTGTTTTAAAAACTTTTTGGGTATGTAAACATTAAGGGGGTATTCCATTTCAGAACATTCTGAAAAAGTATTAACATTAAAATAAAAATAAATAAAAAGCGGAAACAATCCATGAATGACATAAATAACATAACAGTTTTGAGAACATTATTAAAGACCAGATAACTCTGAAGGAGCGTTCTATTGATGTTCCTGAAAGAACATTTGTTCATAACGTTGAGAGAACCTTGCCAGAACATTCAGAGAACATTCTCTGTTTGCTGGGACAGTGTATGTTTGTACACAATACACACACACACACACACACACACACACACACCGCAGTACTGCTCATTTGAGTGCAGTAAAATGGTCTAGGGAGTTTAAGAATGTAAGAATGACCCTCTTTGTTAAAATTCAATTAAATACTATTAACTTCATAAATGGTTCTACATGTAATTTAAAGAATGACTACCTTTGCAGAGTTATTGCATGTGTGGGTATTTTTGCCGGTGTGTGTGTGTGTGTGTGTCTGTGTGTGTGTGTTTTCACTTTCTCTCTCTGTCATGACAGAATGTTCTAAGAATCTGAGTGGTGCTGATGCAGTTAGTTTTAATTCTCTTCTAACATCATTTCTCTGCATTTCTCTAGATAGTTCACACTATTTTGCCATTCAAATTTTTAAATTACCGTAAAATTGATGAATAAGTAATCCAGAGGTTATGTTGGAGAGGGCATCTCTGAAATATCAACAATGTAACATCAAGATATGTCTAGAAATAATATGTAGGTTATACCATCATTAAACCATTAAGAATAGTAAAGTATGCATTGAATGACTTTTCCTCTAAGTTTGGTCCCTTGACGTATGTTTTGTGTGATGCATGTTTTTTCAGTCAGTTCATGAACATAAATGACTTCGCTTCATACCACAAATCTTTTTGGCTCGGTATCAGGCAGAATTTCAAACACAGAAGCAAAGACTGAGAAGCGCCTGTGTCCACTCTGGAATCGTTTGCTCTCACGCCCTTTATAATCAACTGAGCTTTCAACACCACTTTATTTTTATCCATTCACCTAAAATTACTTTTTTCTACAAATATCATGTGTGAATTGTTTGCTAATCATTACATATTTAAATAACTTCTTATTTTCAATGTTTATGTCTCAAGGCTCAAGAATACAGTAAACATTGTGAAATATTATTATAAAAAAAACTGTTTTCTATTTGAATGTATTGTAAAATTAAATGATCAAAGCTGTCTTTTCCAGTCTTCAGTGTCACATGATCCTTCAGAAATCATTCTAATATGCTGATTTGCTGCTCAGATTTTATTATTATCAATGTTGAAAACAGTTAACTGCTTAATATTGTTGTGAAATATTTTTTTAATTATGTTGTGAATTATTTGATGAATAGGAAGTTCAAAAGAACAGTGTTTGTTTGAAATATAATTCAGTTGTGTGTGTGTGTGTGTGTGTGTGTGTGTGTGTGTGTGTGTGTGTGTGTGTGTGTGTGTATATAGTTGAGTATCTAAAAAAAAGTCTGTTTTATTATCTGAATTTGCTTATTTCATTCCATATAAGATCTTGGCACCTTAAAATAGTCTATTTTATAAATATTTGGACCCTTTCTAGGAAGGACATTGGTTGTCTCCAAATTTGATTAATTGAATACTACTGGGTTTGATAAAATAACTACTTCATAAGTACCAATCAGTGCATTTAATGCAAAGGATTCAGTGAAGTAGCATGCATTAAAGCAGCCTAGTTTCTCTCTTTCGCTCTCTGCTGGTCTTCTGTGTCCTGTGGATCTATATTGAGTGTACTGAGAACAGATTATTAGCTCATAACTGCAGCAGTGTGACCACTCATGTTCATCTGACCGGATCAACAGTGCTAAACCCGACCCGACCCTCTGGAGCTCACTCTAAAGACCTCGGTGGAGGGATGAAGTCACGTGTAAATGCGTGTGTGTTTACATAGAAACAAAGATGCAAAGAGTCCACATATAGGAGCAAAGCTCCTGTTATATAATACACTCTTCAAGATGTGTGTGGCTATATTTTACGGACAAAATTATACCTAGAAGCTAAATCTGATAAAACCTCCCTTTGGGAACATCCTTAAAGGTCAAATTGATTCATAAATAAAATGAGAAATAAAAGAGATGTGTGAGATTGTTCTAGAAGGTCTTGAGTTCAGATTCTCAGAGATGGTAACTGATACTCGATTGCTCTGCCAGCCTCACACACAGACACACACGGCAATATCGCTTGCTGTCAAACCATAGTTATAGTTTAATAACACATCACATCATGCAAGTTTCAAACCAAACCTGACCTGGTTTCTTTTAATTGACGCAAACCTAATTCTGTTCTCCCCTGCAGGCAAAATAATTTCATAAGCGTTCAACAAACTTCCATGCGGTTGTTCCATGCCATTATGAACACAGGACTGTGACTTTATTGCAAACCACAGTTCGACGTTCCTTATGTAATGCCACTGCCAGCGCTAGATGTGGTCACGCCACAGTCATTAATGTTTTTGTGCGTTGTTTGTTTTCCAACAGAGCTTCCAGTCTTCCAAAACCAGATGTGGCAGCAAAGGTATGAGATTTACACACACATACAGCCAGCGAGAGCGCACAACTGGAGTAATGTGAATGTATTGTGTGTATGTCATTATGCCCCTCTAAGACAGACACACAGCTCTATATGTATGCATGGGTTTTAGTTTTGCATGTTTATAGCAAAAGTGTGCCTACTCCATTGTTATCTCTTGTATCGATTGTGTTCAGAATAGAAAACTAGAACTGCATACTGAACATTTAATAATGTATACTACCTATTTAAAAAAATAAATAAAAAATGAAACCGTATGCAGTGTGCTATACTGGTGTCACATGATCATTACATGTCATGTTTTATTTAGAAAGTTGCTGTCCATTTGTAATCTCTGATAGATATGGTTTATGCATTGCATTTATATGCATGCATTTGTCAAAAATGACATGCATTGCATTCAAGCTGTTCATTTAAATAATTTCATGCATTCCCTGGGAATCGAACCCATGTCATTGGTGTTGTAAGCACTATGCTTTACTGCTTTACTGAACTACAGGAATGCATTATTTGTCATTTTATTGTCAGTTTATTGTAAATAGTCAAGCATGCGGTCTAAATATTTTCAATATACAGTACACATTCTGCTTTACTGAAATAATACGTAAAAAAGTGTGTACTATCCGCAGTATGTAAATGATCAAAAATAGCTTGATTTCAAGTCACTAAAAGTGGCCAAATCACCTCAGTAATCCTCACTGTTGCATCATGTCAGCAAAAAATGTCTGAAAATGAATGAATTTCTGGTGCTTTTAATAATGTCATTACATAATACATGTACATTCTGTTTCACATGCTATTTTTAAGGCAGCGGCACTAACTGAAAATAACATATTTTCTTTGCAATAAGTGTAAATAGTAGTAGTAGTAGATGCTATTTATACTCATAAATAGTGGCAGATACTATTTGCACCTCAGTGTTGTTGTAGATGCAATAATAACAGAGTGTAAATTATTATGTTTATTAAAATTATTAAATTAATGCCGCCTTATTGGGACAATAAAGCTCTCGTTACACCTACCCCATACCTATAAACACTTTATTATTAAACACACGTTAGACACGTTATAGCCACTATTCGAATATTGAAAATAAATGCCTTTCCGATCTGATACGTAATGGGAAAAGGGAGTAGAGCAAGTGCAGTAAAAGGCAGATCAGACTCGGGTCAATTTGCGTTATAACTTTCTGCAACGTGTCTTGCCCCTACACTATTGCTACTGTTGACAATACAGCTTCTTCCGTAATTTTGTTACGTCTGTAAAGTTTTTTTTTTATTTTTTTATTTTTTAAAATCGTGTATATACTGTGCAGTATTCAGTAAGTAGTCAGCTAGAATTCCATTCTGAACATATTGCCACACATTGTTTAGGTTATCAGCTGTGTAGTAGCATCTGTTGTATAACCCGTTCGTTGTTGTGTGCTTCTGTATCTGTCGATTTGTTGCATTACTGTTGTCGTTTTGTTTGAGTCCTGCATGTGCTTCTGTTTAGAATGATTCTGTGGAAATCATCAAACCCGTACCATTGGCAACCTCCATTCCATCATCCTCTGACATCACAAACTCCACCCACATCACTTCATCCTCCAATAGGGGCTCTCGTCCATTTGGAGGGGTGGGGTCAACGCACACAGCCTTCATTCCCTCCGCCGCATCTGCTTTTGCACTCGCCTCCTCAACTCAAAGCCCTAATCCACTGGCTCCGCCTACTCCTACTGATGGCTCACCAAATCATATACCGTCGGTGCCCCGCCCTTCTGTGTATAACACGCCCATCAATCTCTACTCCAATGAGAATGCCTGTGAAGTTGCCATGGGCCAGAGGCGGGGCCTGCTGGAAAGCCAGGGTGAGAGCTCTCAGCTGAATGGGTAAGATTTTGATTGACAATTTGATTCCCCGCCCACCCTATAAAAATATGCTGCCTTCACATGCTATCAGAAATTTCCTACTTCCCACTTCTGAAGTCGCATTCAAGTGCTTGGTTTTCATGGAAGAATCATGGAGGACACCAGGTTTATTCTTGACTATTTATTGGGAAAACCAAGCGCTATTCATTGACAACCAAATAAACTTTCACCACACTATTAGATAGTCAGCTTGCTGACCATTCTGGAATTTCGTTCAAATACAGGCTATTACCTCGGTGTATAAAACATACAATATGCTTCAAATGGTTATTCATATATGTAAATATGCACTACTTTAACAACAATTCAAAGTGATGTAGCAAAGAATAGCAGTCACAGCAGCAATCGTTCTCCCCTTCACCATGTACAACTCGGAAACTTGGGTATCAAAATTATCCCCGAACTTCCCAGTGGTAAATACGACTTGAGAGGGCTTTCATGTCCAATGTTTAACTAGGAAACTAGATAAATCTGATAGCATGTGAAGGCAGCCATAGAGCTCAAAAGTGACACCAACTTTTTCAGAGGTCTGGATTCTGAAAGTATATTTCCAGTTAATTTTCTCCATAGACGTTTCAGAAAATACAACAACCTACCGGCTCCAAGATGAATCACAACATTACAACATTTGATTTGAGGGAAAAAACTAATTGTTATATAAAGACAAAACTGTCTACTTATTAAGAGAATTAATAAGCTACTCATTGTAAAACATTGTAAATGATGTAATTAAATCAGGCTATTGTGTTTTCCCTGCTGAAAAAAACAATCATTTAAACCATGCTGCAGCATAAGCAGGTTTGCTGGGTCTCTCAGCGTGGTCAGGCTGGTCTGTTGGCTGGTTTTAGGGAGGATTTGGGCACTTTTCAGACCGTCAGATTAGGAGACCACTTGGTTCGTCTTGCTAAACCAGCCGAGTACCAGGGTTGTTATAGTTAACTAAAACCATTAAAAAAACAAGTTTTGTTACTTCAATAAACAAAAGCTTTCTATTTCAGATAAATGCTGTTCTTTTGAACTTTCTATTCATCAAAGAATCCTAAAAAAATGACAATAATACCAAGTCAGTACTGAAATGCAAAAAATGTGACGATACCAGCATTTCTGTAGTACCTGTAGTACCGACTCCCGAGTATATCCAGTACCCGCAGCTGCGTTCAGTCGCTTCCGTGTTTATCTAAGCGCAGGGCTCCAGACTGTAGCCGAATATATACTAGTATCTGTGAATATTAAACTGCAAAATGCTATTTAAATATTACTCCTGCATGTTCTGCCTCTTTGTGTGGATGCGCGGGCGCACGCGTTCCTCTCGCTGTCTTTGTAGTCTCTGCCGTGTGTCACTATATGAGGACACGGACGCATAAACCGTCACTTCATGAGAACTTACCGTTTCATTTGAGAAAACTGTCATATCATGAACACAGACACTCAAAGGTCTTCACGGCAACCCGTCAAAATAAATTGACTACTAGAATATATTAGGCTACTGTTGTACAGTAGATTTAGCTACGTCTCTATGTAATAATAATAATAATACGCCTCTACTAATAATAATAATTATGCCTAGATGGTTGCTTATTTTTCACTTGTTTTGTTTCACTTGTTATTTTCTGATTCATATATTATTTTTATATTCCTAGATTTATTTGTTGCACTGTTTTTTATACAGTTATATTGTAAAACTAAAATACATTTTTCAGTTTGTTAGATTTGTGGCTGCATTTGAACTTCTTTTTTGCTTAAGAAAAATAAGTAATATTGCACACCATAAAATAGTTCTAGCAATTCAAACAGGGCTAGTAGTGTATACAGATACACACCCAGGTATCGGATCAGTACTCGGTATTGGCCGATACCCTGAGCGCAGGTATCGGAATCGGTATCGGGAAGGAAAAAGGGTATCGGAACATCTCTATAGAAAACCGTTATTTTACATTTTAATAATATTTCACAATATTACAGCTTTTTTTTGTTGTTGTTTTTGGTTTTTTTATAACATAAATGCAGCCGTAGTGAGCATAAGAGACTTCTTTCAAAAACAATCAAAATAGTACAGTTTCCAAACTTTTGACTGGTAGTGCATGTATAATATGCAGGGCTTGACATTTAACACAGAGCAACCCGTCAAATGCGGGTGTATTTCAGCAGTGCATTGTAACACAGTCACTCCTACTAGCTGTTTTGGCTGGTTTAATTTGATATATAACCTAAATATACAAACCCTCCTCTCCTCACTCACTCATTTTATTTGCTCAGGATGAATATTGTTGGTGTTACAGGGCTTGAATTTCGCTGTGGGATTGCGCGTATTGCACATAATTTTTTATTTATTACTTATTCCCACAGATTTTGTACTCACACCCAAAGTGCATACACATAAAGCCGCCTCTCAGTACTAAATGGAGTTCTTTTTCGCTGCTTGTTGCACTTAAACAGTCAAATACACACAAAATAATGTCACAATACTGGTCTTGGCGAGTATTCACGTAAACACAGTCAGTTATGTTTTAAGTGAACAAACAGCTGAGAAAGAAAACACACATATAACAGTGTAATGGATCCGTGCGTCAGGTCTTAAAGTGACAGCAGCCTAATATACCTGCTGCCAAATTATGAGATAATATTAAACGTATCCAGATGGCAGTTTTTTCCCCATGGTATCGATATCAAAATTGTGGCCTGAGAAAATTCTGAGTGGCTAGTAACTTTGGAAAACCATGAGCCACAGTGGCTGGTGAGCAAAAACGTGCATGTATAAAACTAATAAAAAGGACAAAAACTATGACAGACTTGTGCTGCACATGTTGCACTTAACCGTATTTTCCTGTTTTGAAGTGCTTCCAATCATACATCAAGCAATTAAAAACCATCATGGTGAACAGTGCACATCTGAAGTGTCTCAGCTGAAGGAATATTGACCAACTTTAATATATTGGCCAACTATTTTTGATTGGGCCGATAACAATAACATTAAAAATGAACATATATCAGCCGATATCGATATGGTGGCAGATATATTGCACGTCCCTAATGCATATACTATTTTTTTAACAACCTTGGAACTCATGGTTGGTCGATCTGAAAGATTCACATATTGGTGTTAACAATTTCACTGCAGAGATTTCAAATGCCATTTCTGCTTCCCTAACTCACTTTTGAGCTCTAACGTCCCTGTTGAATTCCAGGCTGCTGTTTTTGGACGTCTAAATGGCGGCAAAAAATATGCATCATATCCAAAACTTTCATATTCAAATGATTTGTGTTTAAGTTGGTTTCCATGATGTACCTCTCCACCTTTTTTGTAATGTGGCTAGACCACAAGTCTACAACAGCTGAGTTTTGAATACTTAGAAGAATCATATTTATTATTCATTTATCAAAAGTCATGCCAACATTGACCAAAACCTGTCCAAAGTAGGAATTTTTACATGCTTCCTCATTTTTGTAATTTTGCTTATTTGCTATATTTTCGGGGAGTCTTTGGATCACTAAATAATATTCCAGAATGTTGTTTCATGGTCTGAAGACTCTGGCAGCATCTCTCTGTATCTCTTTTCGTGCAGTGACGTATGTGAGATTTTGTTAATTTATGTGTGGGTGTCAGTGGCTCTGATGTGCGTGTGTATATTTAGATCTGCGTAATGGTATCCGTTGTGTGTTTTGGTGTGTGTGTGTGTGTGTGTGTGAATCAGGGCTCTCCCTTGGATAATGTCCCAGGGGAAGCTCATATGTCTTTTCAGTGTGTGCAAAACTCCCTCCTGGGTTTCATATTTTAATGATGGATTTAAAGTGCTGATTGACATTATTACGCAGAAGAACTACGTTTCTAATTACTTGTGCTGATGCACACACATATTCTGGAACACACACACGTCTCATCAGATCAGTGTGTTTGTTATTGTGATGCATTATGTTTGTTTCTGTGTACTAATAACTTAATAGTATAATATCAGCCTGATACCAGTGCAGATTATAGTTTAATCACCCAATAAACCCGTTCTGCTTCTCGTTAAGTGCTTAGAATGGCATACTATTTTTACATTATGCAGTATGTTTACATAGCATGCATGGGACACTGGGCTGACCTACTACAAGTGCCAAAATATGCAGTATATATACTGTGCAGTATGCTAGTATTTCATTCTGACCATTTGAGATCATAATATTCATTAGATAAAAAGGAGAGAAAGAGGAAAATATTAGAGACGTGGGAGAGAAAACTGATGAAAACCAAATGCTTCTCGTCATACTGTGAACTCATCTAATGGTTT
The DNA here is from genome assembly GCA_018749465.1 of Paracanthobrama guichenoti. Classification (NCBI taxonomy): domain Eukaryota; kingdom Metazoa; phylum Chordata; class Actinopteri; order Cypriniformes; family Gobionidae; genus Paracanthobrama; species Paracanthobrama guichenoti. Next base: position 3,951,942 of record CM031947.1, on the reverse strand, counting down.
CTCCTCCCTCTCTTGTAAACTCTGATAAATCCTCCTCATTATCCTCATACAGCTGTACATTTAAAGTGTCAAATCAGTGCCAAGCCTGTGTCTGTGATTTTTATAGGCAACTGTTGAGAAAACATATTCCTGCTTAATGCAACCCTGTATGTACCTGGTTCTGGATACTGTACTTTGTACCAGTAGGGTGTTTTTAATGGCTGATGCTGATATCAATATCTTAAAAGCAGGGTGACATGTATATCGGGATATATGTAAAGTCATTTACAATTGCTTTATTTACACAATATTTAACTCACAGAATACATTTGAGAGCAGAAAATGTGCACAATCCATTGACAAAGCTGTAGGTCTTGGGAACTGGTCTGGCCAATATATTGGTCTATCACTTTATCATTTTTACAAACGAACTAAAACAAAACTGAAAAAGTCATTTTGATTTAAGATTAGATCTTTTTTTAGATCTCAAATGTTAGTCAAATTGCAATAAAAACATATAATTACATTTTATCCAAATATATTATTTAATGAAATATTTAAGTATTCTATATCATTCTGTAATTTTTTTCTGGTCACTATAGATGTAAATACATAATTAATTTAGCTGTTGTTTAATAATTCCTGAGCTCATTCGTTTATTTGTGCCTCAATCATCCACATTTAACAGTTTGATTGTTTTAAGTGATGTTTTGTGTGTGTGTGTGTGTGTGTGTGTGTGTCTTCAGCTGTTGGTCTGTCTCAGAGGGGTTTAGGAATCAATGTTGTTGTGTATACTGAGCCAGTGATGATTGGGTGTTTAATGGTTATTTTCTCCTCTATGTGCTTTTCAGCAGATGACTCCAGCCACAAAGTCAGTACCATATAGATGACCCTCTTAGTGTGTGTGTGTGTGTTTCTGTGTAGTGCCTATGACAGTTTTGTTCTGCTTTGTTTTGTTTTTCCACTTTGATTTTATTGAAATGAATGAAAGACTAAGACTTATGATTTTCACATGACAGACGATTAAACTAAAAATAAATTAAAGTCACTAAGCAAATCATTAAACTTTCACATAATCGCTTAAAAAACTTAATGTGGCATTGATAAATTGATTCATCAGCTGGTAATACCATGGTATTTTGATGTGATTTGTAGCACTAAAAGAGTACCATATTTGTGGTATTTACATGGTAAAGAATACCATTGTAGTATCATGACAGTACCATGTTCAAAAACAGTTTTGAATTACCAGAGTAAAGAATGACTGCCATATTCATGTACCATGGTATTTATAGTACTTTTTTAAAATTATTAATATAGTATTGCAATTATGTAACAATGACTTTTAAGGGATAGTTCACCCAAAAATAAAAATTGTCATCGTTTACTCACCATATTGTCCCGAACACATAAGACTTTTGTTCATCTTCAGAATACAATAAAGATATTTTTAATAAAATCTGAGAGAATTCTGTCCCTCCAGTGACAGCCTAACACTTTGACGCTTCAAAAAGTTCATAAAGAGATCATAAAACTAATCCATATGCAAACTAATCCAAATCCAAACGTGCTGTGTAACACGAGAATGATACTCATTGGTTCTCGCTGAAGCTCAAACGTGCTGCGTAACATGAGAATGATCCTCATTGGTTCTCGCTGAAGCTCAAACGTGCTGCGTAACATGAGAATGAACCTCATTGGTTCTCGCTGAAGCTCAAACGTGCTGCGTAACACGAGAATGAACCCCATTGGTTCTCGCTGAAGATCAAACGTGCTGCGTAACACGAGAATGAACCCCATTGGTTCTCGCTGAAGCTCAACGTGATGCGTAACACGAGAATGAACCTCATTGGTTCTCGCTGAAGCTCAACGTGATGCGTAACACGAGAATGAACCTCATTGGTTCTTGAGGAAGCTCAGACGTGCTGCGTAACACGAGAATGAACCTCATTGGTTCTCGCTGAAGCTCAAACGTGCTGCGTAACATGAGAATGAACCTCATTGGTTCTCGCTGAAGCTCAACGTGATGCGTAACACGAGAATGAACCTCATTGGTTCTTGAGGAAGCTCAGACGTGCTGCGTAAAACACAAGAATGAACCTCATTGGTTCTTGCTGAAGCTCAACGTGATGCGTAACACGAGAATGAACCTCATTGGTTCTTGAGGAAGCTCAGACGTGCTGCGTAACACGAGAATGAACCTCATTGGTTCTCGCTGAAGCTCAACGTGATGCGTAACACGAGAATGAACCTCATTGGTTCTTGAGGAAGCTCAGACGTGCTGCGTAAAACACAAGAATGAACCTCATTGGTTCTTGCTGAAGCTCAACGTGATGCGTAACACGAGAATGAACCTCATTGGTTCTTGAGGAAGCTCAGACGTGCTGCGTAACACGAGAATGAACCTCATTGGTTCTTGAGGAAGCTCAGACGTGCTGTGTAAAACACGAGAATGAACCTCATTGGTTCTCTTACGTCAAGTGAACATGCTTGAGCTTCCATTTACCACAGCTGATGTGTGAGTTGATGAATGTTTATATGTGGATAAAAGCCTAAATTCTGTCTGTTCATCATATAAAGTGATCAAGTCTCTTCAGAAAAGAACTGCTCAATAAACCGCTCAGTTCATATGGATTTGTTTTACGATCTCTTTATGAACTTTTTGAAGCGTCAAAGTGGTAGTTGTGTAGCTGTCAATGGAGGGACAGAAAGCTCTCAGATTTCATCACAAAGATCTTCATTTGTCTTTCGAAGATGAACAAAAGTCTAACAGGTTTAGAACAACATAAGGGTGAGTAAATAATGACATTAATTTTCCTTTTGGGGTGAACTAACCCTTTAAAGCAGAGCGTACTCAAGCAAAGCAAAACTGGGTTTCCATTGCATGAGCTTGTTGACGTGAGTTTGATAATATGCATGTCATGCTCCAACTGTGACGTATTTTATCGCATTGGTGGTTGTCAGGTAGTCAGCTTTTTTTTTATTCACACATACATATCAGTTTGTCAAACACACTGAGTGAGCAAACGAGCCCTGCCAACACTCTTTCTTCACACACGGTCCGTTCACTCACACCCTGACAGCGTTGATTTATTGACGACTTATGAATGTTGTACGTGTAAGTACAGATGGGCTTTGGCGTAAAAATGTTTTATTTAAAGAGATTTGATTGACGTATCTTGTAGATTTCAGACGTCCCACGGAGTCCAGAGGAGCTCAGGCTTCATACGCCTGTGGCATGTCTTTCATTCCATGTGCAGCAGCTCCATCTTCTGGTCTCAGGCGTTTTAAACTTTCATTTCCTGAACTACAAAGTTTTCATTTTTCTTTGAGGATTTTAGAACTCAAAAGCTCATGTTTCTGTTTAAGATAATGTATTTACTTGATTTAGGCAACCACACAGGTCAAAATAAAATTGTTACAATAGTTACAGTACAGTAAAACTGCAGAAATGTACTTTTCATGTATAAGTTACAGGAAAATTGCAAATGTTTCTTTATGAGCCTGTTGCACGTGTTTCATTCTATGTGCATCTGGTGCATTTCTAACTTTTCATTTTCTTGGAAGATTTTGAAACTAAAAAAACTCATGTTTCCGTTTAAAATGATCTATTCACCCGATTCAGCATTTCAGAGACTTAAAATAAGCTTTTATACTAAATGAGTGCTTTTTAAAATCAAGTTACATTACAAAGATTACCTATGGTAACCACACAGTTGGCCAAAATACCATAGTTACTTGCACTTGATATTAAAAATTACAGGACAATTGCAAAAGTTTAATTGTAATGCTCTATTAATTATGAGCCCGTTTCCTGTGTTTTGTTCCATATGTAGCAGCGCCGTCTTTCGTTTCTTCAACTATTGAGTTCCTTACGTAAATGTCCTTGATATTAATTATTAAATTACCTTTTTTAAGACTCTGCTAATAATTGTACAGTAGCCTAGAGACAACAACTGTTTTTAGCAGTAAACTATGGTATGGTTCTACCTTTAGTAGAAACTATGGTTATCATGGTACATTTTGTATATTTGAATTGATGCCTTCGAAATCTTTCCGTTATGTAATGACGATAATATGATAATATTTGATTTTATTCTTCATAGTGGTCCTCCAGCTGTATCTAAGTGAGTACATCTATATTGTGTGTAAAGCTCCTCTGATAGAGAATTATTACGTTTTAACTTTCTCATTCCTTTTCTTATGCCTCTTTCCTCGTTCAGAAAACCTCCAGTTTACAGGTAAAGGGGGATGAGCAGCAATGTCCTTATTTCTCAAATACTCAGCTGCTTAAATTGTGCATTTGTTGTGCAGCATGATTACATGTAAACAAGATTGACAGTATCTCTCTTTGTGTGTGTGTGTGTGTGTGTGTGTGTGTGTGTGTAGACTTCCTCGTAAGCATATCACAGAGACAGACATTGAGTTTTACCACGTCCCAACTCACGGTGATGCCAGCAGGAAACGCATCATGGAGGACACAGAGGACTGGCGCCCACGGACAGGAACTTCACAGTCCCGCTCGTTCCGTATCCTGGCCCAAATCACCGGCACTGAATCTGAACTCGGTGAGAGTGGAAAGAGATTTATTTTATTTTATTGCTCCTTTTGTTTTATATCGATTGATCAGGGAAAGAAGCTAACTAATCCGTTGTTTTTTTTATTTGCAGCACCTGATTTATTTCTTTAAAAATGCTATTCTATTGTATGTCCACTTAATTTATTTAGATGTAGAATTTATTCATGTAGTGATTGAATTCAGTCGTTCAATATAAAAGAGCAAGACACATTTATGTTACAAAAAATATGCCCTCCGTTTATTCTGGAACTGATACTGATGCATTTTATACATTTTGGGCCTTATTCATAAAACACAGGCAGAATAAATTTCTGTGTAAATCGCCTATAAAACATTCTTAGATAAAATGTCACATTTAATTGCGTAACAATGGTTTTAACAAACCATTTACACAGATATTTGTTTCATGAATGAGGCCCATTGTGTGCAAACCTTCAATACTGATTCTAAGATTAAGATTGAAATTGATATTTTAACCCTTGTGCACTGTTTGATTTCTGTGTACACCCTTTATGGAGCGGGTCAAATTGACCCTAATTGGATTCAATACAATTCCTCAAAAATCACACTATGAAAAACAACAAAGATTCAGGTACAAACTGTAAATAAATAAATATAATATATATATATATATATATATATATATATATATATATATATATATATATATATATATATATATATATATGAAGATATGATGTATTGAAAATGTTTTTTAATCATTTTTACACTGACTTGTTTTAAAAAATGAGGACCTGTTTTGCATATACATTTTTTTTTTTTTTTTTTTTTTTTTTTTTTTCTTAGAACATCATAACTGAACAATTAACTGTAGCTGTATAATGAAAATATTTACTTTTCCTAAGTTGGCTGTTTTGTAAACTCATTTCATGAAGTCAAGAAGTTACTTCTGACATGGTGAGCACACGGCAAGTGTGTGCTTTCTGCATATGAATTTCTTGCACTTCACACACATGCTGCTGGTTTTGCTGTCGCGCTTGGATGTCAAAAAACACCAGCATGTTGAAACTTTACATGCATGTTCATGATGAGAAATGAGAAAAAGTCACAAAATATCAAGAAAAAAATGATAGGTAATTTTTACCATCTGTGGCTGACAAAAATATTTTTCTGTATTGAAATAAGTGTGGAAAACCTATTTTTTTAGCTTCATAAGGTAGTAAAAAAGATTAAAATAATTATGACTAATAAATGTTATTATTTTGGGTCGGTACAGTTGCCTTAGAGCGTTAAAATATGCGGGTCAAATTGACCCGCGAACATCACGAATGTTATAGTAATTTTGTTTGTATGTCAAAAAACACCAGCATGTTGAAACTTTGCATGCATGTTCATGATGATAAATGAGAAAAAGTCACAAAATATCAAGAAAAAAAACATAGGTTAACCAGTATTTCCAACAACTAGAAAATCTAAACGGGTCAAATTGACCCGGAACATAACACAAGGGTTAAATAAAAACGTTGATGTTTTAAATTGAAGTTCATTGAACAGGAGGAAGTATGAGAATGTCATTACACCTCTATCTATCACATGAAAGTGTGTCATAATAAATGATTTCTGTGTCATGTTTATCTGTTTCAGATCCCTCACAGGAGGCGGATTCAGCAAAGAAGACAACAAAGTAAGTTGCTCTTCTTTTGGAGTGTGTGTTTGTGTTTTTTCATCGACTTGTTCAGGGTTGCTGTGCTGTGTGATTTTGGCCTGTTATTTTCTGGTGTTCGTGTTAAAGCTCTGGCTCCAGTTAACCAGCATGAGCAGATCACTCACACTTTCCACAAATAGAGCACAAAGTAGTGTTTTTCTTTATTTCTCGACACTGAAAGGACCTTTAGAAAATGTTGATCATCAACCTCAGAAGGTCAAACTAAATATTACATGAGTTGTTCATTTTTAAATGTATAATGCAATACAATGATAATTGAGAGATGAGCAAATAAATGTTCCTCAAAGACTGATGGATCATATCTTATACTCACATTTGAACATGATTTTTCTAAAGCATGATGTATGGTTAATCAAGTAAACCAATGTTGCTTCAGTCCAGTAAATGTTAATCTTGAAATATATACTTTATAATCATTCAGACGACAGAAGGTGTACAGGTTTTCCAGCCAAATTTTGAAGATCAATATTCAAATATTCATATCAGGGTTTCATGGTTGAGTTTGGTGAATGCAGTCAACGCTACAATTTGTGTAAAAAATAAAAAAACTGGTATGATATTATTATCTTGCACTTCCATGTGTTTAAGCGATATTGAGCTGTTGCGCATCTCACCAATACTTACAGTAAATAAATCAATCTTTCAGTCCGTTTCATGTTTTCATGCTGTCATGCAGTGTTCAGAATGAGGCGTGTGTGATAGCGAGTCTGTGGTCGGTGTGGTGGTTGTATTTTCTCCTCCTTTGTGTCGGTGTTATCCGTTTGTTTTCTGTGTGTTCATCTGTTGCAGCACTAAAATACATCATATCCAATGAAATTCAGTCCCAGTCAGTTCTGTTCACTGATTATGAGTAAAGGTCATAGGATAATTTAGCACATTAGCAATTGAAGTTGTCGTGTGAAAACTCGTCTTGTTTTTTGGGGGGTTCTGGCTTTGCTTCCTCAAGAAAATGCACCACTATCACCTTCTCACCATATTTTCTGGGGGTTTGTTCAAATCACTAACCCTAAATAGTGTGCACCAGTAATAAATTTGTGTTTTGTGTAAATGCATTAACAATAACTGTAGCAAGCATGGTTTAGTTTCCACCAAAATGTAATACTTAGTGTAGAGCTGTGGCTAATTTTCGATGTGGCTGTAATACGCCCTGCTCTTTCTTTATCATTATGGCTGTTTAGATGGAATATAATCATAGAGACAGATAAAATCTGTTCCAAAACCTAGTGAAGTGTATTAACAGGACAGAAAGCTATCGGTTAGCATTCCCATTCATGTCACATCACTGGCACCGAATCTGAACTCGGTGAGAGTTATTTTTTATTATTATATATATTTTTTTACTGGCACCTTTTGTTTCTCTGATCAGGATTCGATATTTATTTGCTACTTCTGATTTATTTCTTTATTCTATGTCTACTATCTAATTAATTATTCGGAGGCAAAATTAATTTTAATGTATATTCATCTCAGTGGTGGCATTTGATTTGCAATCACAGATTAATGGGAATAAGCACCCAAGAATGAGTTGAGTACATAAATGTAGGCTATATATTAAAATAGTTCTAATCTAATTAAACTATTTAAGTATTATAGTTATTATAATGCAGTGTGTGCTGTGTGTGTTTTATACTTGTTAGAGTAAGACATTGAGGCAGATTATTAGGTTTAGGACTGAGTTACAGAAGTGAGATTGAAGTCGGCGTGAAATGGAAGTAGGGCGAATTTTTTTTGTGTGTGTTGACTGTGTGTGCACTAGCGTTTTCTGTCTGCATGGTTTACCTGTGTGCCGTTGACATCCACTTCTAGAGCTTTTCATTCTGTCTTCCTGATTCTGTTTCTCTCTCTTTTCTCTCGTTCATTCCCTGTGAACAGGGTTATGAAGATTAATCCTAAAATTGGACCCAAATATCATAAGCTCAGAGACTGGCACCATGGAGTGTCTGCTCGAACCCTTAACGTCCTCAGCCTGTTGTAGGAGTGTGTGTGAGCGTGAGTGTGTGCGCGTGTGAGCAGGTCTGTGTGGGATGTTTCTGTGTTGTGATCTGAAGAGAGACTGTGACTGAACTGAAGTTTTATCAGAAAAACTTTAAATCATGAGCTCTATAAAGTGTGGAAGTGTGTGTAGATTTGAGGAAACGTGTGAAGATTCAACATGCATCTCCAACTCTGTTCTTGAGGATTTAGTGACTTCTATTAGTGAAGTTTATTAGTTGCACTATAGTATTGTGCTTGGATCAGTTTCTGTGATGTTTTTTTGGTTTCTAATGTGAAGGAACGTTCTGGTTCTCCAATATACAGCATCTGTCGATTAACACTGAAAATAATTTCTTCTGTCAGTTAAAACCAATAAACATTTACAGGAATGCACTTATGGAAACGTTCTACGGTGAAATGTGCAGCTCATGTTTTTGTGAAAAGGCTTATTAGTTTTAGTTCTTTATTATTGCATTATTATTTTGGTTCTTAGCAGAATGTTTCTGAATTGCATGCCCATGACAAGTTTTACTCCCTTGTTAGCATGTTTATGCATTATTGTTATATTTTCAAAATTGTGTTTATTTTAATATTTATTTAGTGCCCTATTGGCTTCTATTGTAAGTGCATTACTGTAAATATAATGCAGTTTTATTGTCTGTTAAGCATGTCACAGATGCTTTTCAACAAAGTTTAAGACCCAGAACATTCTTTTAAACACTGCTGAATATTATTATAAGCTTGAAAATGTAAAATTTATTTTGATTTATCATTTAATTCCTTCCTCAATGAGTTTTCCTTATAGATCAGCATTAGAATAAAGTAGCCTATATTTTCTGCCTTGTATTTTCTCCTCCTTTGTGTCGGTGTTATCCGTTTGTTTTCTGTGTGTTCATCTGTTGCAGCACTAAAATACATCATATCCAATGAAATTCAGTCCCAGTCAGTTCTGTTCACTGATTATGAGTAAAGGTCATAGGATAATTTAGCACATTAGCATGATATTGATATTGTTAATGATATTTAACTGATCAGTTGCATAAGTAATGGACAGGTTAGCCAAATCCACAAACCGTTTCAATCTTTCTGTAAAATGAAAGCAGGTCTTTTAAATGAACACGGTACAAAGATCCTGTAATGGTTGTGATGACTTCTGAGTGTCCAGATGGGTCATACAAATTAGGCAAAACAGCATTCACACATTTAACTTCTGTAATAATGTGAAGCAACATATTTGATGAGAAATTATATGATATTATTATATTTCCCCCATTCAGGCGACTTTGGTTTAGGAGACGGAGAAAGTGCACAGTAATTCCAGGAATATGTTTATCGTAACAGGCCAAGTTTTCACTCCAAGAAATATTTAGCTGCTGCTGCAGTGATCATGTGTGGCCATTGGAGGGCAGCACTGACTCATTCTTCTCAGCAGATGATATAAGAGTCAGCAGATCTTCACTGGCTTCACTGGTGAGATGATGACACAATGTAATGTCTCTTTTAATTCTCCCGCACGGCTCTATGTGATGTTACATTACCCCTGACACCCGGGCCATCGACAGACCAGGTTGACTGGGAACACGGGTTCAAATGCACTCCTTGCATGTTTGTTCATTAAAGGCAGGGTATAAACAACTTGTTATACTAGTTGAAACTCTCTTTACATCCTGATAGCACTCAATACTAGAAGTGGTCTAAATATTAAAACATGTACATATATCTTCTGTGGAAGTCTCAGGACCAAAACATTTTCATCCAGTCATTGCATTGTCCGATATCCTGTCAGTATATGTATTTCCATACCTCCGTGCACCTGCTCGCACAAACATCACAAGTCATCAGCGTGTGTTCTTTATGACTATGCAGAGTTGTAGACATACAGTCACTGAGCGCCAAAAACAAACAGCAGCCGCCTTTTACAGTTCCTCCTCAACCAAAACAGTGAGCTTAATCTGCGTTCATGCCATGGCATAACTGTAATTACAAATTTGAAGGAGGTTTGACTTTTGAGATGCTCTGAAGGGAGCGTGGGATCTTATGCTTTCAAAGCTAGCTTGCTATTGCTAGCCTCTCTGAAATTGCCTACCGTTCCTTTACAGGAAGACACTGCAGGCAAAGCCATTTTTTCATTTTCAAAGCCGTTTTGAGATTGAGCAATTTTGCTTTCATAACTTGCTTTTTATTTCAGACTAGTGGAAAGAAAACATCCAAAATGTCTGATCTTTAAAGGTGCTGTATGTAAGTTTTTGACTTTACTAAAGCACAAAAATACCACAATATGTTTGCAGATATTTAGGAAATATGCTGAGTTCACATACTCGTTTCTCTGAAAAGCAATGCTGCCACCAGTTACTTTGGAATGTGCATTCCGTGTCGGAATGTCTGTTCTGCACAACAACGCACGTTGCCAATTCACCCAATAGTATTTCAATACTACAGGTGCAGGTAGGAAAACACAGCGTATTACTGCCATGGAAGCCAGTAAACAAACTGGGTCAGAGATCGCAGATTCTACCCGACCTAAAAAGCCTCGACATCCATCTAAAAACCTAAAAAAGCACATTAAAATGAGGATAAAGGTGGGAGTGGGAGGTGGCGGTGGCAAACAATATTTTGAATTTAGCAGAAATTTCCATTACAGCAGCACTTATTTATACAAGGTTAAATATATATATATATATATATATATATATATATATATATATATATATATATATATATATATATATATATATATATATATAAATATATATAAAATCTTTTTCTGATTTATAGTACAGTGATTTATATAGAGATTTATATAGAGTGATTAAAAAAAAGATCTCTAAAATCCCCTAAAACCTAATATTTTAACAAAATGAAAGAAGAATTTTGTATATTGTATAAAATTAGTGCATATTGAATTAGATAATGCCTCATTTGCATTTATAAGTTTTTTTAACATTGATAATAATCATAAATGTTTCTTGAGCATCAAAGCATCATGGGACCCTGGCCTGGACCACAAAACCTGTCATAAGTCACACGGGTATATTTGTGGCAATAGCCAACAATACATTGTGTGGGTCAAAATTATTGATTTGTCTTGTCAAAAATCATTAGGATATTAAGTAAAGATCATGTTCCATGAAGATATTTTGTACATTTCTAACATATATATATATATATATATATATATATATATATATATATATATATATATATATATATATATATATATATATATATATATATATATATATATATATATATATATATATAGTAATATGCATTGCTAAGGACTTCATTTGGACAACTTTAAAGGTGATTTTCTCAATATTTAGATTTTTTTTTTTTGCACCCTCAGATTCCAGATTTTCAAATAGTTGCATCTCGGCCAAATATTATCATATCCAAATAAACCATACATCAATGTAAAGTTTATTTATGTATAAATCTCAATTTAAAAAATTGTGACTGGTGACTGGTTTTATGGTCCAGGATCACATATTAGAGACACTGAAGACTGGAGTAATGATGCTGAAACTTCAGCTCTGATCACAGGAATACATTAAAGCAAGAATCCGACATGGAGCAGAGTGCCATGTTCTTAATTCACTGTAAACCACGGCTTCACAGGGCTTTTATACTTTTATAAAATGGTTAGTCCATAAAAAATATTTCTTTGAATTCAATCAGAATCAAGGACCGGAACTCGTGATGGAGAACTTCCTGTGTGTTTTGTGATCGCTCCTCTCTCATTCGATTAGCCTGCTGTGCTGCTCCCGTCTGATTGGATTATTTGCTCTCTAATGAATCTGATTGGCTGAGAGCAGTAACGATCGGTCTTATAACTGGGGAGACGGGACATGTGAAGATGTGTCTGTTTTCTGTCGTGCTTGTGCGCACCTCAATTTCTTTTCTACACAGAATAAAGTCGATTGATTCATGTGTGCAGCTGTGCCCTGCTCTCACCATGAGTTATCTTTTCCTTCTACCTCTAATACTTTTTTTCCCTTTTCTTCTGATGATCAATGTACTAGCGGTGGTCTTTGTCTCCCATTCGTTGCTTTATATGGGCTATGGAGTATTATCAGTTTCACTAACAAAAAGTACCAAAAGTGCTGTGAAACTACCTTTCAATGGGAAAAAATATATAGAGTACTGTTTAGCATTACCATCTGATACCATCAAAGTCATTTCAAATTGAAATATAAACAAACATTTAGCATGTGTTCACACTTTTAGTTTGGTCCGGACCAAAATTCGATTAGCCACTTAGCATTCATATTGGCATTTTAAAACCGAACCTAAACCGAACCACAGCCTGATTGGTCGGCTTTTATTACCTATTTTTGTGACGGAAATTACAGAACGTCCAAAACAATGCTGGGCTGAATGCACTCGTTGTGTGTGCGTAGCTACATATGATGGTATTTTGACCAGCTGCGAACTCGTGAAGAGCTTATAAAATGTGTTAAGGAGTCAAAACAGCAGCAGGAATCAAACCAAACCACAGATCAAGATCTGCCACTGTACCGAACTGTGATGGGCTACGTCACGACTATGTTGAGAAAAAAACAGATATGCTTATAGATATAGAGCATTCTGTCCTTTTTAGAGTCACATCTTGTGACATCATATCCTGTTTTTGTTTTGTTTGCATGTCTTTGGTCCATGTTGCGTTCATATTTAATTCGAATCACAACAGATTTTGTTTGTTTGGTGCGGATGGCGGCGTTCACACTTATTTAAATGAACCGCACTAACAGAGCACTAATCACTGCAGGGTTCGTTTTAATCCAATCAAACATGCCAAATGTAAACACACTCTTAAAGACATGAAATGGAAGTTGTAATCATCTTGTCTTCCCTATTGTGACGTATATCCAAGTGGAACGGCTTCTCGAACTAAAACAAATGTAGGGCAGGATTGGATTTTGTCCATGGGGAATTGATTATAATAATAATAAATCATTTGTTACATTTATATAGCGCTTTTCTAGGCACTCCAAGTGCTTTACATTGAAGGGGGAATCTCCTCAACCAGCACCAATGTGCAGCATCCACCTGGATGATGCGACGGCAGCCGTATTGCGCCAGAACGCCCACCACACACCAGCTGATTGGTGGAGAGGAGACAATCAGGATAGGGGGGTGATTAGGAGCCCATGATGGACAGGGGCCAATGGGCAAATTTTATGAGGGATTTTTAATGACCACAGAGAGTCAGGACCTCGGTTTAACGTCTCATCCAAAGGACAGACACAGGTTGTGGTTTGCTATTGGTGGGTCTCATGTGAGTGACAGATGGCCCCGCCCTCATGCCAGTCAACATGTCATCAGAGAAGAGACAAGATGAGCTGCAATAGGGATTAAAGATTAAGAATTTAAATGGATAAATCATTTATAATAAATGCTGCAATATTCTATAAATAATAAAAATAATAATGTCCATTTTGATTTCATTTGGCAGACGCTTTCATCCAAAGCGACTTACATTGCATTCAAAGTACACATTTTTACATTTGTCAGCTCTTGCTTTCCCTGGGAATCGAACCCATGACCTTGGCGTTGCTAGCGCCACGCTCTTATTGTTTGAGCTACAGGAAAGATGACTTTACATGATGAAATGGTTCGATTTAATTAATGTTTAGCAATGCAGTTAAATACATCAATACAATAATGCATTTAATTTTAACTGATTTCATAAAAAAAATTATTTATTATTATTTAATGCTATTTTTATATAAATAGCATTTTATAGAAGCTATTTGCCAGTAGCTTTATTAATTGCTTCACTTTTAAGTTTGATTTAGTTTTTTCTCAAAGTGCCATTCCTTGACCTCCATACATACTGTGTAATGCTGTCTATGTTTTTAGTGACCTAAAAAGTCAAAATTATGTTTGTCTCAAATGCATTTGAATGCATGTTTAGTGGATGTATGAAGTTCTCAAATTCACACAGGTGTAGAGAATCACATTAACCACAAAGTCACACAAAACTGACTGTTTTTGTGAAGCTGCGTGGACGTGTCTCAATGTGGAATATTTCATCAGTATCCAGATTCAGAGCTGAATGGTGGTCCTTTCGGTTTCTATGGCTGCCGTTGCCATAACATTCTGTCTCCGGGGGCTTGTAATTAGGCCGGAGAGATTGACAGAGCACAGTTGTGTGGCAGAAAATCGGGTGGTATAGTACGTGTGGGTATGAATGTGCGTGTTTGTGTTGGCCACCCAAGAGCCAAACTTCTGTCTCCCTGTCCATCAACATTCACTTCCTGCCTCACAAAATTTGAGCTGTTGGACGACACAGCCAGACCTGCTGAGTATTTAATGAGCGTCATGATGGAATGTCTGTCTGTACTGTAGGTACAGTAGAAATGAGCTGGATCTGGTGGGAGTGTAAGCTGCGTGTGGCTTTGGCTGTGTTTATAGTCGAGTGCTAGCATACTGCAGTTTGCAATAAGCTTTTTAAAAACACTCAAAAATGCAGTGCAGTGGAGTGTAACACAGTCACTCCTACTAGCCACTTTGGCGGGTACATTTTATATACAATATATATATTTTTTTTTTCAATTGTAGTCTTCTAAATATGCATCTGAAATAATAAAATAAGTGCAATTTAGTGTTTTAAAAATATATATATTTTTATTCATATCAATACACAGATATCTGAAAAGCTTCTAATGCAAATTTTTCCAAAGAATAGTTTCACAATACCAGCTGCTCTTTCTCTCTCATCTCTCCGATAGTGAGTTACACACAAACCCTCCTCTCCTCACTCACTCATTTCATTTGCTCAGGATGAATATTGGTGGTGTTACAGGGCTTGAATTTCGCCGTGGGATTGTGTATTGTAAATAATTTTACTCATTCCCTCAGATTTTGTGCTCACACCCAAAGTACGCCTCTCTGTGCTAAATTTTGTTCTTTTTCGCTGCTTGTTGCACTTAAACAGTCAAATACACACAAAATAATGTCACAATACTGGTCTTGGCGAGTATTCACGTAAACACAGTCAGTTATGTTTTAAGTGAACAAACAGCTGAGAAAGAAAACACACATATAACAGTGTAATGGATCCGTGCATCAGGTCTTAAAGTGACAGCAGCCTAATATACCTGCTGCCAAATTATGAGATAATATTAAATGTATCTATATGGCAGTTTTCCCCCTTAGTATTGATGTCAAATTTGTGGCCAGTGAAAATGCTGAGTGGCTAGTAACTTTGGAAAACCATGAGCCACAGTGTCAAGCGTCAATGTCAAGCCCTGTGTGTGTTTGTGTGTGTGTGTAGGTCCCACTTTATATTAGGTGGCCATAACTACTATGTACTTACATCCAAAAAAAAAGTACAATGTACTTATTGTGTTCATATTGTATTGCAAAACACTTTTGCTGATATTGAGGTGGGATACGGGTAAAGTTAGGGACAGGTGTGGTGGTATGGGTAAGTTTAAGGGTAAAGTTAGGGACAGGTGTGGTGGTGTGGGTAAGTTTAAGGGTAAAGTTAGGGACAGTTGTGGTGGTGTGGGTAAGTTTAAGGGTTGGGTTAGAGACAGGTGTGGTGGTATGGGTAAGTTCAAGGGTAAAGTTAGGGACAGGTGTGGTGGTATGGGTAAGTTTATGGGTTGGGTTAGGGACAGGTGTGGTGGTGTGGGTAAGTTTAAGGGTAAAGTTAGGGACAGGTGTGGTGGTGTGGGTACGTTTAAGGGTAAAGTTAGGGACAGGTGTGGTGGTGTGGGTACGTTTAAGGGTAGGGTTAGGTGTAAGGGAAGTGTCAACAGTGTAATTACATGAAGGTATTTTTTAAAATGTAAGTACAATGTAAAAGCATGTATGTACACAATAAATGCATTGTATCAAATCATCAATTTAAATGTTAGTACATAGTAGTTAAGGCCACCTAATATAAAGTGGGTCCTATATATGTTTATATGTATATGTGTGTATGTATGTATATACACTCACCTAAAGGATTATTAGGAACAGCAATTATCTAATCAACCAATCACATGGCAGTTGCTTCAGTGCATTTAGGGGTGTGGTCCTGGTCAAGACAATCTCCTGAACACCAAACTGAATGTCAGAATGGGAAAGAAAGGTGATTTAAGCAATTTTGAACGTGGCATGGTTGTTGGTGCCAGACGGGCCGGTCTGAGTATTTCACAGTCTGCTTAGTTACTGGGATTTTCATGCACAACCATTTCTAGGGTTTACAAAGAATGGTGTGAAAAGGGACAAACATCCAGTAGTCCTGTGGGTGAAAATGCCTCGTTGATGCTAGAGGTCAGAGGAGAATGGGCCGACTGATTCAAGCTGATAGAAGAGCAACTTTGACTGAAATAACCACTCGTTACAACCGAGGTATCCAGCAAAGCATTTGTGAAGCCACAACATGCACAACCTTGAGGCGGATGGGCTACAACAGCAGAAGTCCCCACCGGGTACCACTTATCTCCACTACAAATACAATTAGCTACAATTTGCATGAGCTCACCAAAATTGGACAGTTGAAGACTGGAAAAATGTTGCCTGGTCTGATGAGTCTCGATTTCTGTTGAGACATTCAGATGGTAGAGTCAGAATTTGGCATAAACAGATTGAGAACATGGATCCACCCCTGTGCAGGCTGGTGGTGGTGTAATGGTGTGGGGGATGTTTTCTTGGCACACTTTAGGCCCCTTAGTGCCAATTGGGCATCGTTTAAATGCCACAGCCTACCTGAGCATTGTTTCTGACCATGTCCACCCCTTTATGACCACCATGTACCCATTCTCTGATGGCTACTTCCAGCAGGATAATGCACCATGTCACAAAGCTCGAATCATTTCAAATTGGTTTCTTGAACATGACAATGAGTTCACTGTACTAAAATGGCCCCCACAGTCACCAGATCTCAACCCAATAGAGCATCTTTGGGATGTGGTGGAACGGGAGCTTCGTGCCCTGGATGTGCATCCCACAAATCTCCATCAACTGCAAGATGCTATCCTATCAATATGGGCCAACATTTCTAAAGAATGCTTTCAGCACCTTGTTGAATCAATGCCACGTAGAATTAAGGCAGTTCTGAAGGCGAAAGGGGGTCAAACACAGTATTAGTATGGTGTTCCTAATAATCCTTTAGGTGAGTGTATGTATGTATATACATATATTAAATATTTAATATAAAAATATACATAATGTATATTTATTCACAGTCTGCTCAAATATTGGGTGAAGAATTAAATAAAAATTGTGGATGATATTCTGGTTTATTTTCACACTGAAAATGGTGGGATACATTATTTCCCTGGCGAGTGTGCTGCACATTGTGGCAAATGTAGGATGCTGAGTTTCACAAAAACATGTCCAGGTCTCATTTCCCAGAATCAAAAACATTATTCTGCATATAAAATACAGCCAATGTTAGGATTAAGATCCTAAAACATATGAATTTCTGCATAATTAATTAGACGTTTTTCTTTTTTCGTAATTCTTATTATTCTCAACAAATCCTAAATAGATTTGTATTACTTTGGTAAAGTATTTCAGAAGAAAATAAATACTGAGATTCAGTAGTTTTTATCTACATACAGTACATACCGTTTGGGGTCATGATTTTCAGCAAGCATGAATTAAATTGATCAAAAGCCACAGTAAAGGCATTTGTAATGTTACAAAAAATTCTATTTCAAAACGTTCTATTCATCAAAGAATATTGGAAAAACAAATTCTACAAAAATATGAAACTTTTCAACATTGATAATATTCATTAATAATGTTTCTTGAGCTGCAAATCCTCATATGAGAGTGATTTCTGAAGGATCATGGGACACTGAAGACTGGAGTAATGATGCTGAATAAATTACATTTTAAAATATATTACAATAGAAACTTGCTTTAAATATTTATTTATTTATTATTTATTTTTAATTTTATTTTTTTATTAAATAAAAACACAAAATTGTATTTATTTTTTTCGTTTGATTTTGATGCAAAATCTGGCACGCCTACTGGTTTCATAAAGTACTGTATATAATCTGTTCATAATTGTATGCATATGGACCGTTCATATACTGCAAAAAGTGTTAAAACTGCTATAAGAAGGTAGTCTGGAATTTGACTTTCTCTATCACTCTCCTTGTCTTGCCCTTATAAATATGTCTCTCTCTCTATCTGTGTGTGTGTGTGTGTGTGTGTGTGTGTGTGTGTGTCTCTCAGCGAAGAGCTGGATGATTCTCAGCCCAACGCTCACGTCACCTCTCCTGTAAAGACCATGATCAAAGGCCCAGGAACACCTGTCAGAAACACGGCAGGTAAGCTGACCACAGCGTTCTTCTGATAAGCACTGCGTAGCCTATATAATGCTGCACTGCACTGTATATACTCTACTTTACCAGTGTAATGTTTAGACACACTGCACTGATAAAGTTACAAAGAAAGAAACGGTAAGCAACACGCACTGGATTCACGAGTTCACACTTACATATAATTTATAGAGAGTAAATTTAAATGAGTATTTAGCGTGCTGTCTGGGGGGAGGGCTTCGAGCTCAGAATTTGGCCCGAACCCAGAGTACCCCCCGTGTATGTAAGTGGTTAGAATTAAAAGTGTGGAGAAGGGGTTGTGGAGGGATGCTGATAAAATGTCAATGAACAGAGTTGAGACTGCTGCGTGTATGTATGTGTGTATATATACACCTCTTACTGTTGATTAGCTGAGTGCTCTCCACTTGTGTCAATTATCTGAACGAACCTTGTTAATAAAACATCATTTACAGTCGGCATGAAGCGGAAGTTGCAATAGTCTTTTCTTCCCTATTGTGGCATTATATCTAAGTGAAATGGCTTTTTTGGTTAAATGCTGGGCGGGACTTAATTTTGTCCATGGGGAATTGATTGGATGGTTGTGGTTTGCTATTGGTGGATCTCATGAGTGACAGGTTGCCCCACTCTCACGCCAGTAAACACAGCATCAGAGAAGAGAAAAGATGACGCATCTTAAAACAAGCCAAAGCTCTAATAAGTGTTTGTGTCTTTTGGCAGGTCTCATTACTCCCACTTTTGGAGTCGTGAGCAACAGTACACCTTTGGGCCCCGCCTTAGACCGCCCCATTCCCCGCCCACACCCAAAAGACGAAGCCTCATTAGTCCAGATGGCAGAACACATCCCTGCTGGAACACGCACTCCTATGTGTGCTCACTGCGACATGGTTATCAGGTACGCAAACAAGTGTTCGATCAAATAGTCCATTTTTGCTTTGCTTTGGAAGATGCTGAGTCAGAATTGGTCCAAAATGAGGTATTTTATAAGGCTACACAATGCTGTTTACCATTTGAAACACCTACAGTACTGTCTAGGTAGGAAACTCACTAGCTTTTGGAAGTAATATATACAATATAAAAAAAACTATATAATGCAAAATGAATGTGATATCTGAAAACATGTTTAACAACAACTGACACTATTGCTTCATTGTTGTTGTCAGTCCAGAAACGTTATTCCAGTTTTAATCGAACACATAATGACATTGACATTTCGTTTTCTTTGCACCTCTAGCACAGTATTACAGGATGTCACATTCATAAAATCACAATTTCATTAATAGAGTTTCCCCATGAAAATGTCACATGTTCATACTGAATAGCTTTCCTCACAGGCCTCCATATGACCTCTCACTTACCCTTTTTACCCTCAAATCTGCTGATCTTTATGATTATTTTCTAATACATAGTGAGCTGCCAATGTAGGCAGCATTATAAGGTGTAATGAGTGCTTGTCTATCCAAAAGACTCCATTCTAAAAGCCCAATTTATACTTCTGCGTCGAGTGTACATCGTAGGCTGTGTGTTGCACTCTCCAAAAATCTCCAGTTCTACGTGGACCGCAAGCGCTACGATTAGTCTGCCAGAACCCCTCCCTCAGGGGTACACGTGCTCCCTCTGCATGTGTAACTGCACGTCGACGCGGACAAGGACGCAGAAGTAAGACTTTCCTGTAGCTCAAACAATAAGAGCGTGGCGCTAGCAACACCAAGGTCATGGGTTCGATTCCCAGGGAAAGCAAAAATTGACAAAATGTAAAAATGTGTACCTTGAATGCAATGTAAGTTGCTTTGGATAAAAGCGTCTGCCAAATGCATAAATGTAAATGTAAAGTATAAATGAAAATCGACACATAGCCCACAGTGTAGAGGCTACGGCGCAGGTCCAACACAGAAGAATAAATCAGCCTTAAAGCAGCATCTCATACTGTATATCCTTCATGGAGAAGGCAATCTCATAATTCCTTTATTATTGTATTATTAATAATAATATAATCATTATTAATAAATTAATCAAATTAAGTTTAGTGTTATGGGATAGGATATACAGTTTGTACAGTATAAAAATAAATAAAAAACAATATAACTAATATATTAGTCAAATTAATTAAAAAAAAATTTATTAAAATATTCCATTTTAGTTTATATTATTTTAATAAATATTTTTTGAATTCATTTGATTAATTTATTAGTTTGTTCCAGATTCTCTGAATCTTTGGATGATATTATGCACTGTAGATGATGATAACTTCAAACTCTTTGCAGTTTTTCTCTGAGAAACTCCTTTCTGATATTGCTCCAGTATGTTTGGCCGCAGCATTGGGGGAATTGGTGATCCTCTGCCCATCTTGACTTCTGAGAGACACTGCCACTCTGAGAGGCTCTTTTATACCCAATCATGTTGCCAATTGACCTAATAAGTTGCAAATTGGTCCTCCAGCTGTTCCTTATATGTACATTTAACTTTTCCGGCCTCTTATTGCTCCCTGTCCCAACTTCTTTTGGAATGTGTAGCTCTCATGAAATCCAAAATGAGCCAATATTTGGCATGACATTTCAAAATGTCTCACTTTCAACATTTGATATGTTATCTATATTCTACTGTGAATAAAATATAAGTTTATGAGATTTGTAAATTATTGCATTCCTTTTTTATTCACAATTTGTACAGTGTCCCAACTTTTTTTGGAATCGGGTTTGTATTAATAACAATTATTATACAAATATTGTAAGACATATTCCATTTTAGTTTATTTGAATTATGTATTACGTAAATTGACTGATTCTTACAATATCTATAATTATTATTAATAAAATATATTATAATTAATTAAATATCAAACTATTGATAAAAAAACATTTATATAAACATAAATGGGCTATTTCTTCCAATATCCGTCTAATTATTGTCAATAGAATATATGAATATAATAACTCTTCATATAAAAATAATTCATATAAACATAAATAGTCTAATTCTGACAATATCTAATATATTAATATAATTAATTCAGTAATAATTTAAAATTATATAAGTAAATACAATTATTTATATTAACATAAATGGGCTATTTCTTCCAATATCTGTATAATTATTATTAATAGAATATCATTAATTAATTAACAAACTATTGATAAAAATGTATATAAACATAAATGGAATATTTCTTCTGCTATTTGTGTGGGCTGAACATTTTTGTGCTTTATTAATGTATTGTGTTGTTAGTTTAGAAACAAGCTACTGTAAGTAACTCTATACTAAAATCAATGGAGCAACACTCAGGTTTCAGAAGTTTAAATCTCATTCATTTCCTTCATAGATGAATAGTTTTTGTGACTGACTGACTCTCTAGAGCTTCTGTTTCTCCATCGTTCCTCCTGCTGTCTCTCTCTTTCACTTTGAAAAATGAGATGATTAGCTTAAGAGCGATATTTAATAACAATAGTCACTCTAAACTCAACTCTTACTTTCACAGAGCAAACGACAGCCACCTTATCCAACAAGAAACACACACCTGTGTAACACACCAAATACCACACCACACACTCATGGCGGCAAAGGAGATGAGAAAGTGTAGACTTAGTTACCTGTGTGTGTGTGTGTGTGTGTGTGTGTGTGTGTGTGTGTGTGTGTGTTTGTGTTTGTGTTTGTGTGTGTGTGAGAGAGAGACAGTCTCCTCTCACAGAGCCTTCATTTAGCAAATTAAACCCTGAATATTTATTCCACATGAGAGTAAGCATTACACCAGACTGTCTCACACACACACACACACACACACACACACACAAAATTCTCTATTTCACCAGCACACTAAATTACCTCTGAGATTCAGATCTTTGCTGAAGCCATTAGTGATTAAAGGTGATGTGTTTAATTTATGTGTAATTTATGCAACTAGTGCCAATAAAAATGCAGTCTAATTGTTTGTGGCACTACCTGTCCATCTGATCAATGGAAAACAGTCTTTATTGTGACAATTCCTCTGGCCAAGTCAAGACAAGTTTATTTGAATAGCACTTTTCACAATACATAATATATCAAAGCAGATTAACAGAAAATCGTGATCTTAATGTGTATAATATGTTAATATCTTCACATTTCACAGATTAGAGCTGGGTGGTAATATAGCAAGTGTATTGTTATAGTATATTGTGTATATATTATATATATTATATATAAAGTTGGATAAACTTAAATATGCAACTTTATATAAAGAGATATATGAGTGTACTATTATGTTTATGCAAATAAAGCTGGGTTATATACACTCACCTAAAGGATTATTAGGAACACCATACTAATACTGTGTTTGACCCCCTTTCGCCTTCAGAACTGCCTTAATTCTACGTGGCATTGATTCAACAAGGTGCTGAAAGCATTCTTTAGAAATGTTGGCCCATATTGATAGGATAGCATCTTGCAGTTGATGGAGATTTGTGGGATGCACATCCAGGGCACGAAGCTCCCGTTCCACCACATCCCAAAGATGCTCTATTGGGTTGAGATCTGGTCACTGTGGGGGCCATTTTAGTACAGTGAACTCATTGTCATGTTCAAGAAACCAATTTTAAATGATTCGAGCTTTGTGACATGGTGCATTATCCTGCTGGAAGTAGCCATCAGAGAATGGGTACATGGTGGTCATAAAGGGATGGACATGGTCAGAAACAATGCTCAGGTAGGCTGTGGCATTTAAACAATGCCCAATTGGCACTAAGGGGCCTAAAGTGTGCCAAGAAAACATCCCCCACACCATTACACCACCACCACCAGCCTGCACAGTGGTAACAAGGCATGATGGATCCATGTTCTCATTCTGTTTACGCCAAACTCTGACTCTACCATCTGAATGTCTCAACAGAAATCAGGCAACATTTTTCCAGTCTTCAACTGTCCAATTTTGGTGAGCTTGTGCAAATTGTAGCCTCTTTTTCCTATTTGTAGTGGAGATGAGTGGTACCCGGTGGGGTCTTCTGCTGTTGTAGCCCATCTGCCTCAAGGTTGTGCGTGTTGTGGCTTCACAAATGCTTTGCTGCATACCTCGGTTGTAATGAGTGGTTATTTCACTTGCTCTTCTATCAGCTTGAATCAGTCGGCCCATTCTCCTCTGACCTCTAGCATCAACAAGGCATTTTCACCCACAGGACTGCCGCATACTGGATGTTTTTCCCTTTTCACACCATTCTTTGTAAACCCTAGAAATGGTTGTGCGTGAAAATCCCAGTAACTGAGCAGATTGTGAAATACTCAGCCCGGCCCGTCTGGCACCAACAACCATGCCACGCTCAAAATTGCTTAAATCACCTTTCTTTCCCATTCTGACATTCAGTTTGGAGTTCAGGAGATTGTCTTGACCAGGACCACACCCCTAAATGCATTGAAGCAACTGCCATGTGATTGGTTGATTAGATAATTGCATTAATGAGAAATTGAACAGGTGTTCCTAATAATCCTTTAGGTGAGTGTATATATAATTATCCAACTTTATGTGCATATAACAGCGTAATAATATATATATATATATATATATATATATATATATATATATATATATATATATATATATATATATATATATATATATATATATATATATATATATATATATATGTGTGTGTGTTGGATATATATTGTTGGATATAAAAATTGTATATATATTATGTGCATTTTGACAATCTTAACACATACCCAAAGTTAAATTTTTGTACTAAAAATGGATTTTTAGAAATTTTTATCTACTTCTTCCGGGTCAAAACGGACCCAGATGCAATAGGAGGGTTAAACATTGTATAAGCAAAACAGACTGTGGTTGCTGGCTTATTAGTCTCTTACCATCCAGGTGGGCTTTCCTTTGCCAAAATAAGCTGCATATTTGGACTAGAAATTGGACCATCACAACTTAATATTCATTCAATGTACAATACACAAATCTGTATTTCTGTTTGTGTGTGTGTGTGTTTTATCATTGATATGCATGCATGTGTCTTTCAGGGGGCCGTTTCTGATGGCGATGGGGAAATCATGGCACCCGGAGGAGTTCACATGCGCTCACTGCAGCGTGTCTCTGAGCGAGCTGGGCTTTGTGGAGGAACAGGGCTCCATCTACTGCCAACACTGCTACGAAGAGTTCTTTGCTCCGACCTGCGCGCGCTGCCAGCACAAAATCCTGGGGGTCCGTGACTGTGTGTTTCATAAACATGAGATATACTCAATCTCTAAATGCCTGTCAAATGCTTGAGCTTTTGGCTCGGTTATACAAATATATTCACACACAGAGAGACATTAATATGTCTTTTAGGACAGTTTGAACATTCTTTTCTTTATTTTATGTGCATGTACAATACCGTTCAAAAGTTTGGTAAGATGCAAGATGTTTTTTTTAAATAGAAATTAATAATTTTATTCAGCAAGGATGCATTAAATTGATTAATGTGATTTCTATTCTATCCTCAAAAAGTGTATCACAGTTTTCACAAATATTCAGCAGCACAGCTGTTTTCAACATTGATGATAATGATAATAATAATAATAATAATAATAAATGTTTCTTGAGCAGTAAATCCTCATATTAGAATGATTTCTGAAGGATCATGTGACACTGAAGACTGGAGTAATGATGCTGAAAATTCAGCTTTGATCACAGGAATAAATTACATTTTAAAACATATTCAAATAGAAAACCGTTATTTTAAATGGTAATAATATTCCTCACTATTTCTATTTGTATTTTTAAATCAAATAAATGCAGCCTTGTGTGACCAGAAGAGACTTTTTTTCAATAACAAATCGTACTGACCTAAAACTGTACGGTAGTGTATGTGTAACGATGATGATGATGATGATGATGTGTTTTAACAGGAAGTGATCAATGCACTCAAGCAGACCTGGCATGTGTATTGCTTCCTCTGTGCATCCTGCCAGCAGCCGATAAGAAACGATACTTTTCACCTCGAGGATGGAGAGCCGTACTGCGAGAGAGGTGTTTGTTTGTCTATTGCTTTCTATAGACTTAGAAAGTATACATAGTCTGTTATTTATAGATACCTACCTTTCTGCATGAAATTCAGTTCAAGTCAAGTTTACTTGTATAGTGCTTTTGACAGTACATATGGTTTCATGGCAGCTAAATTTGTTTCAAATTTGCTTGTATCAATCTTCTGAAGTATTCTTTTATCCACCAGAGATGAGTGTATCAAAGTAATGTCCGTTAGGCAGCGGTATACGGCTATAATTTAGTATGTTATGTGGTTAGTTAACGTCATGCATACATGAAATATACATTTAATTGATTATTTTTGAACCTTTTTCCTCATGGGGAATGTTGGCAGCTCCTCACAATGTAGATGATTTCAGCTACAAAATGATGGCAAACAACAAGAAAATCCTATACAGATCACACACTAGCAGATCAAAACTAAAATAATCATAGGAAAAAATTTAACAAATTGTGTATTTTTAATATTGTAATTATTTATCTTAGACAGTTATGAGATAATTGAAGTGGCATGCACAAGGGGGGCCCCTGCCCCTGCCCCTGCCCCTGCCCCTGCCCCTGCCCCTGCCCCTGCCCCTGGCTACGGAACATCAGAGACAAAGCTGAAACTTAAAGTGTCTGAGAGCACTGCAGATAAAGTCGTTGACACTGTGAAGACAATCAGGATGTGTTTTCTAATAGTTTTGTAATTGTGTTTTCAGATTACTACAGTCGGTTTGGGACGGGTTGCCGTGGCTGTGATTTCCCAATAGAAGCAGGAGACAAGTTTCTCGAGGCCTTGGGCGGCACCTGGCACGACACCTGCTTCGTGTGCTCTGTAAGTGTGCGTTCAGGTTTGTCTGTGAGTGTTTGTGTATTCATTGAGTGTTGTGTGATGAGTGTCTGTTGTTCTCTTCAGGTTTGCTGCGTCAGTCTGGAGGGCCAAACCTTCTTCTCCAAAAAGAACAAACCGCTTTGCAAGAAACACGCTCACACTCTCAAAATATAAATACACTACATAACTGTTGAAGTATAAGCAAAAAATTATGTAAAGAACACACATTTACAACCAATATAAATTACAAATACTTAAAGTAAAAGCGGTTCTGCTGAGGTTTGAAATTAAGAATTAGATGATATTTTATCAAATGATGCAAGGTATCAGAGGCAGTTTTTCTTTATCTTTTCTTTCCTCTCTCTTTTAACCTTCTCAGTTCACAGCAATTTGTGCATTATTTATAAAATACACTGTAAAAAAAGCTAGGGCCTGATCATACACCCGGTGCAATGCAGCACCAGACGCAAGTGTTTTTTGCTAGTTTCATCCTGACGCAGTTATCATTTTCACGTTCTGCGCCCATGTTGTTTAAATAGCAAATGCACTCACGCCCATCTGTTCGCCCATGAGCGTGCTGGTCTGAAAACCAGGTGTGTTCAGGCGCATTGTTGGCGCATTGCTATTTTGAGGAACTGAAAACCATCGACTGCACCATTGACCAACTGAAACCTGGTCTAAAGTCAATAGCGCAGTATTTTTTGTGTTATTTAAAGAGCGCGTTAGTAATATGTGCCTATAGGTGGGTGCACAACATGTGTACACTCTTATTACACACACAGGGACATGCAGCAGCACACAAACATTTTAAATATTAAAAATAAAAGGATTCCTCTCTTGAGAAGCCAGTCTTTCTGCCATGTAAAAATCGAATCCGCCATGGTGCAAGCACAACTGGCTTTTAAAGGGAATGGGAGATGAGACTCTGATTGGTTTATTGCACGTTACGCTCAAAACACCCATGACACATTAGGGGACCATGCGCCGACCATTTTCCACTTCGTTAAACTAGCAAACGTGGATTTGGACACGCCGTAAGTGCACTTGCACCGTACGCTTTAGATCATGAGCTCAGATTGTTAAAATAGGGCCCCAAGTGTTTGTGCTGCTCTAAAATTGTAAGTTAAGTCAACTTGAAATGTGAAGTTGTTCTATGTGACAACTGGTATATTTGAGTTGGCTAAACTTAAAATTTTAAGGCAGCACGAACACTTACTTTTTTAAGTTGAAATTTTTTTTTTAAAGTGGAAGGACCAAAACAATTGGAATGAGAACATACTTGAGAGTAAATGCACATTAATATATCTAATATTGTGCTGCTGCAATGATGTATTTTTGTAAGCTGTAGCCAAAGCAGAAGTTTGCATCACTTTTGTTTCCCTCATCAAAAAAGCAAATAGGATTGTTTTATTAGATTTAGGATTATTGTAATATTGGACTATTGCTCTGTGACCAAAATTAACACAAATTTAATGAATTTTGAAGCCTAAATCCAATCACCAGAAAGCAAAAGCTAAACAAACTACACCATGGTCGCATAACTTAAACCTCACCTCCACTAAGTTTCCAACAACTCTTTCAATCTTTATTTAAAATCTACAAGTTGGAAAGTTTGAGTGAGAATAGTTTGCAAGAGTGTGATTATAAACGCAGTGTGTAGATGAGTTTATGGTCACCGTGATTTTGCCAAGACATGTTCCTGGATCAACATATATTGTTGGTCTTGGAACAACATTCCTCTCTGAAAATGTTGTCCTACCCCTAAACCTAACCCTACCCATAACTTTTCCCTCAAATCAGAGGGAAATGATGGTGAATAACACTGATGTAGAAGCACCTAAACCTGGTTGTAAGCCTAAACTTGACATTAACTGTAAACTGATTGTAATCTGATTGGTTGATTGGAATGTTGTTCCAGGATCAGCAAAGATGTTGTACTTCACGTTCACCATGAGTTTACCTCTTCGGCTGATGATATTTAAAGGGTTAGTTCCCCCAAAAATGAAAATTCTGTCATCATTTACTCATCCTCATGTCGTTCCAAACCCGTAAGACTTCGTTTATCTTCTGAACACAAATAAAGATCTCCCTGATTAAATCTGAGAGCTTTCTGACCCTCCATTGACAGCTACGCAACTACCACATTTTAAAACTAATCCATATGAATTGAGCGCTTTAGTCCAAATTTTCATCAAAAATAGTAGTAACATATGCAAATGATCTGCTGTTCTTAAAGGAATAATGTTGAACAATATCAACATCATGTTCACTTCCTTTCTTCTGTGGAACACATAAGGGGTTTATAGAAGAATATGGTGTCATTTCCAGAGCTTGACAGCCTTTTCCAAATGGCTCCTTTTGTGTTTCACATTATATGCATTTGGAAAAGTGAATTAAAGGAAATGTATTTATTTCAAGCTCTGGGATAGTGGGATAATATCATGTGAAATGCTTGTTTTTATGTTTATTGATTTTGACAGTGATGATAAAATGTTAGATTTGCACTTTTAATGATTTCTGTTTTTGTAACACTGTTAAAACTCATCATTGCTTTTATACAAGCTTAATAAAAAACAAATGTCAGCACTTTGCCGTCTTATCGATTCATTCTTTTACCTCTTATTTGTAACTTTATCCTACAATTATCACTCAAGCAGAAAATGTACTATAACAAAACGTATATAGAGAACTGTACAACTTTTTTTCTTTTAGTTATTTTAATGACTGTTGAGAGTATATGTTATATATATATATATATATATATATATATATATATATATATATATATATATATATATATATATATATATAAACATAAGTATATACATTTATAAATGCAAACCCAAAAAGTTGGGACACTGTACAAATTGTGAATAAAATCAGAATGCAATGATGTGGAAGTTTCAAATTTCAATATTTTATTCAGAATACAGCATAGATGACATATCAAATGTTTAAACTGAGAAGATGTATCATTTTAAGGGAAAAATAAGTTGATTTTAAATTTCATGGCATCAACACATCTCAAAAAAGTTGGGACAAGGCCTTGTTTCCCACTGTGTGGCATCCCCTCTTCTTTTTCTAACAGTCTGCAAACGTCTGGGGACTGAGGAGACAAGTTGCTCAAGTTTAGGAATAGGAATGTTGTCGTTGAAGTTGAAGTTGAAGTTTATTTGTCATTACACATGTACAAGTACAGTATAACGAAATGAGTTTGGAGCAAGCCTCCGGGCCGCAGCCGATTATTCAGGCGCCGCCCCACGCTCTCCAGAAATACAAGAATGCAATTTAGCAAGCATTACATAGCAAACACAACAAAACATAAACATAAACATAAACATGACACAGTACACGTGGTCACGTGGTGGGATTTTTTGTATGAGTGGGAGAGGAGATAGATAACAGACAGGTAAGACGGATATTGCTCCAGTATGTTTGGCCTCAGCATTGTGGGAATTGGTGATCCTCTGCCCATCTTGACTTCTGAGAGACACTGCCACTCTGAGAGGCTCTTTTTATACCCAATCATGTTGCCAATTGACCTAATAAGTTGCAAATTGGTCCTCCAGCTGTTCCATATATGTACATTTAACTTTTCCGGCCTCTTATTGCTCCCTGTCCCAACTTTTTGGAATGTGTAGCTCTCATGAAATCCAAAATGAGCCGATATTTGGCATGACATTTGATATGTTATCTATATTCTATTGTGAATAAAATATAATTTCATGAGATTTGTATTTATAATTATTGCATTCCTATTTTATTCACAATTTGTACAGTGTCCCAACCTGTTTGGAATTGGGTTTGTATATACATTTAAGTTATTCTTAAGTAGGCTAATAAAATATATATATATATATATATATATATATATATATATATATATATATATATATATATATATATATATATATCAATTATAAACAATAATGTATTATAGTAAATATAAGTAGGCTATAGGCTCATTTTATAAAATAAATATATGAACAAATACCCTTCATCAGATGTTTCACAAAATGCATGCACATATTACATGCGAGTGGGCGAGTCTGTCTGTCAGCGCGTGTCCGAGTCGGTGATGTGGTGAGCGCGAGCCGCCGGTAGTCGGTGTCGTGGTGTTCCCGCGCGTCTCGAGCTGCTGATGTTGACGAACGCCGAAGACATTTGTGTTGAACTGACACATCATTCACTTCGCACGGACTCGCGGAGACCTTCTCTCTCCACGACGGGTAAGAATCCAGTCAATCGCGTGCCTTTGAACCGGGGAAAGTGATCGGATCTGACAGAACTGCGATTGATTTCCATGAGATGTGGCGTTAAACCGGTGCGTCCTGATGACGATTCGTAACACTTTACTTTATTACAAACATTTACCATGGTGAACTTCCGCCGAAATAAGTTACTGTTGTACTGCATAATTCCTAAGAGAACATACTTAGGAGATATCTCATTAACTTAGGCTGTAGGATCTACATTATGTGCAGTTGCTATGGTATTTTAGGAGAACTTATGGTTACCATAGTAGGCTAACGTTACCTGTTTATATGAAACCAACACTTTTCACTATTACTGTCCTCTTTAACAACATGTGTTTTTTTTTGTTTTTTTTAATCATATAACGTTACCATGGTTATGGGCATTATTTGTATTATCACTAAGTGCCACTACCATGCTTTATGAATATGGTAAATACATTTCAGTAGCATGGTACATATCACAATACCATGGTATCTATATTTTGCTTTTTACACTTTAACTTTTCAAACTGTTGCAATTTCTGTGTCAGTATGTCAAAAACAATGGCTGTTTGCATACAAGTATCCCAGAAATGTCTTCCACTGGTCAGACAAACAGTGGGACGCTCTTCTAACTTGTCTATTATTTTATAATTTAAAGCTGTGCAAATCATCAAATTTATAGGCAGAGTTTTAGGTGTTGCGTTGTCATGGCAACAAAGTTGTAAAACTGGACATAACTTTACTCAAAAAATTATGTTAGTGTTTGGTATTTTAATTATTTGAAGCTGTTTAAATAATTTTTTTTACAGTCGTTTTACAGTTTATGGTGTGCGCAGTCATGGCAATGAAGTTGTAAAATTAGATATTACTATAAGTTAATTTGCTTTTTTTCCATGTTAAAGGTGGGGTAAATGTCATTTCAAAACTGCTTTAGAAATGTGACTCAGGCCGAGTACCATAACAAACTGATAGCCAATCAGCAGTAAGGGGCGGGTCTATTAATGACGGGGAGAAGAGAGCGCTCAGTGCACGTCATTATTCAAAAGACAAGACACACAGGACGGAACTAAAGCACAGAGAATTTACAACACTATTACAGTCGTGTTCTCATTATAATGCTATGTATATGACAGATTGCCGCTAATTTTATTTTTCACGATCACAGTGATTACAGGCATCACTGCGCGTTTTCGACTTTAAAATAAAACATAGGTCTACTGTTAAAAAATATGGGAATAAAATAACACTGCTGCATTATTAATATCATCAGTGATTTTGAAAAAGAAATAGCCTATCTAAAAAGAATATAACCGTCTCAAATAACCGAGTCGATAATGTCGGGCATTGTATTTGAGCTGAAACTGAAGAGAATGAACGACAGCCGGTATAATGGCAGTGCTTTGCTAGCTGGTTATTAAACTCAACCAAACGCCGTCCTATGTGAGATTAATCAGATATAGACAACATAAGAGTAATCTTACAACTTGCATCTGGAGAAAAGGACGCGGATGCGCACATGAACTTGACCGCGGTATTCTGATGTAACTCTCGTTGTGGATTTCCTTTAACAGCTGATACACGGGGAACTAAAGCACAGTCGTGTTCTCATTACAATGCTATGTTTATGACAGATTGGCGCTGCACATCTTGCACTTCACATCTTGATTCCAGGCATCTCTGCAGTGCGCGCTTCAGTTTCACTTTATTTCGCCGGTCTGGAGGCGTGCTGTCTAACGCTAACCAATCAGACCTCAGGTATCGCCCAAAATGCCGAAATGCCAGAAAAATAGACAAATATATTTTTTAAAGTCAGGTCGTTTTCATGATCGATCATCGCTGTCACGTTCGAGCACTCAACCACTGTTGCCCATCCCTAGTCATAATTGTAATATATTCGTTAGTTGGACTGTCGTGTTCGTGCTATCGAGTTGTTCATGAGATCTGTGTTTGTGTTTTTGGCATGGAAGGGATGACTTTTTCATTGTTGCCTGGGTTACGTATGTGTGGCGCGGAGCTATCAAAATAGGGGCGTGTTTGTTTTGGTGATTTGAACAACATTGGTTACCAGAAAGCACTTACCCCACCTTTAACATGCATATCGTTTGTGTCTTGTGGCTATACTATTGAAAAAGACTTAGTGAAACGGCTTCTCAAACAAGAAGAAATGTAGGGCGGGACTTAATTTTGTCCATTGGAAATGTATTGGCTCGTGGGTCGTTGTCATTTCCAGTTGCTGCTGCCGTTTCATGAGTGACAGATTATGAGGGCACATGACATATACATTACATGCATAAGTCATTTATAATAAACATTGCAATAGTCCGTACAAAACAAGAATGGTCCATTTTGAGTACATGGTGACTGATCTTCCCCATTCACTTCCATTGCGCCTCACTGTAACCCAGATTTTGCTTTATTTTCTTAAGAAAAGGAGGGACAATTGGGAATTTATTTTCATGGAGGTAATCAACATTATGCCACAAATGCTGCCGATTGAGCTCAACTTGTGCTGAAACCAGAATATTCCTTTAACAAACTGGATCGGTTTGCACTGGTGATTTTGTCATGCTATATTGTGTCCGGGACACGTCTGGTGGGAATATGATACAGCGACAGAAACTTTTAACTGCTCTGATAAGGCGTTAACTCACACTATCTTGATAGCCTCTACTCTTTCAGCACTTAGAGGGTAATCCCAACAGGAGCAACTTTCTCTAGGGATAATAGGGGAATTGGACTGTTTGTGTCCATTAGACATCTTGATTTTTGACTAGAACTATCTTTTCTATGAACACAAGAAACAATTGTTGACTCAAGCGCTTCAGTGTTTAAAACAGCTTGATTTCACTGTGTTGCATATAAGTTGCTGTTTGTTTGGTTTCACGATTGTTTAATTGTAAAACATGTTAAAGAAACATGTTAGAATATAGTATATGAGGTCAGTGTTTCTTGAAAAAGGATTTCTCTCATTCTAGGGGGGTCCCGGCGGCATGGACCCCATAAGAAAATGTACATTTTAAAGTAGGGCTGCATGATATATATCGGAATTATCGAAATATTGCAAATGTACATACTGCGAATTTGCAATATGCATATTGTGACGACTTGTGATAACTGCATGATTTTAAAATAATACTCCAAAAGATTACAAAAAGTCCAAGCGTTCTAGTGCCTATAAAATAGTGTTGCGCGCCTTCTTAACAAATTACACATCATTATGAATGATCACATCGTAAATGATAGGGAAAACGTCTCGGTTACGTATGGTAACCCTCGTTCCCTGAAGGAGGGAACGGAGACGTACGTCCCAATTCGTTGGTGACGTCTGACGTACGTCGAACGTGACCGACTGAAAGGGAACGTCTCGGTTACGTATGGTAACCCTCGTTCCCTGAAGAAGGGAACGGAGACGTACGTCCCAATTCGTTGGTGACGGCCGTCGTACGTCGAACCTGACCGACTGAAAGGGAACCGCACAGCAATGATCAACAACTCCATTTTTTTGGTCAGAACCAAAGTTTACAGGACTGCGTTCTCTGGATTTCTCTCTAGCGGAGCACTTCTACATTCCAATTGGTTGCCGCTGAACCATGTCATAGCTCATTACCATAAAGTTGAGCTGATTTCAACTGTCCACGACGCCCAAATCGTCCACGACGCGCGGCTCTCGCCGGAGCTCGCCGCCGGAGCTCGCCGCCGACTCCCATTGAAAATGAATGACTTCCGGCCACCTTGACGCTATCGCCGGCGGCGGTGTGAACGCTCAGTTAGAGCTAAATAAATGTTCTTTTCATAATAAGAGTACATTGAAAGCTTTGAAAATGACAATAATAAAGTCAGTCACTGCTGTTTTTTTTTTTCAGACAGATGCAGTTGTAAAGTATTTTATTTTGTAAATGATCTACACAGCATCACAAGCTACGATCAAGAGCTGATGGCGTGAACAAAGTGCGCACTTCGCTTCGAAACACGCAGCGCAAACAGACTATACTTATTTTAGGTTTTAAATATTTCTGGTTCATTATGAAACTGGCAGCACAGATTATACTATGGCGGCCTGACACAGCCTAGGTGATTAATGGGAAACGCTGGAGGTGTGTTGGTTTGAGGGATGTGAGAATGATTTATTAATAATGACATACTACACTGATAATCGCTCTTAGGCCTATAATATGATCACACTCTGATCAGACGTGTTTTTTTTAGAGGGGCATTCACATAGGATGTGTTCTTGTGTTCATAAAAGTGTTGTTTTAGTATTATTTATATAATTATGTTGTGCTTTTGTCATTTATATAGTTTTGTCATTATATTTGTTTTGTCATTTATAAAGTCATTTATATAATATATATATATATATATATATATATATATATATATATATATATATCTTAATATCTTAAATGTTTTGTCAGTTTTAGTAATTTTAGCACTTCATATCACACTTATTTCAGTTAGTTTAATATTCATATTGTATTTTATTTCAGCTTTATTTTAATTACGGAAATGCATTTTTATAACAGTATCATCGCCGTTGTATGTGATATCAAAACAAGTTCACTGATATGACTGTAGGTCCAATGTCACGGATGAACAGAGAGAGACCTGAATCTATGTGAGCTTTCTCTCTCTCTCTCTCACACACACACACACACACACACACACACACACACACACACACACACACACACACACACACACACACACAGACAGAGGCACTAATCAGGTCCAGCTGTGTGTCAGTGTGTGATGTGGAGTTCACGTTGGAGAGTGTGTGACCATATGGCATAAAGCGTCCAATTCTTACCTCACCCCCCACCTTTCGTCATGGGACTAGGCAG
This sequence comes from Paracanthobrama guichenoti, assembly GCA_018749465.1. Lineage (NCBI taxonomy): Eukaryota > Metazoa > Chordata > Actinopteri > Cypriniformes > Gobionidae > Paracanthobrama > Paracanthobrama guichenoti. Next base: position 3,916,544 of record CM031947.1, on the reverse strand, counting down.
GAAAGACTCAACGACCAGCCAGAGTCGAACAGCAGATGTGAGTGTGTGTGTATGAGAGAGAAAGATGGAATGTGTGAGTAGCAGCACACCCCATCTACAGTGCAAGCGCGCAAATTTGACAAAAACTAGAACACTTGAAGTCGAACTGAATTCAGAAGCGACTTTGATTATGTTACCGGTCTTATCGTGAACGATTCTTTGGTGCACATATTTTTTTTAATGTTTTTGACCGTGTAAATTTTAATTTAAAACATCTTAACTTGCTCTTCCTGTGATACGACTGTGATACACACATCTGTGACGTATTCAAGGCCGCACTGCAGCGTTCAGATACTATTATACCTTCGGACAAGTAAATCTGTCACTCACTTGTCTGAGTTAAAAACGTGCTTGTCCGGAATTGTTTTTTTTTTTGTGTGTGTGTGTGTGTTGTAAATATAATTTATTCTGAAGCAATATTTTTGAAGCGATTTTATTTTTTGTCGATGTGTTTTCCTGTAATAGTTCGTATTGTTAATTGTACGTTGTAGCAAGGAAGTAAACAAATGACAACGCTGTTTGGCTCTGCAAACCAGTTTGTTAAATACTCATTCATACTTAACATTATCCGACAAACACCTAACCTTACAAACTTTTTTTAAATCTCAACAGCGAACTTGGAATTAGTGTAAATTATTCTTTGATTAGAGCTTTTTCTACATGCTTGTTTATCTACAGGCATGCTAAACATGGTTCTGTGTTTGATTTGGCTACTATAGTAAAGCCAATGTTTAGTGTTTGTTTTGGGTTAATAGTTCTTGTGACAGATATTTGCCTATAATCGTTCTAAAAATGCAAAAGTAACGGTGCCATTCAGTAGCGATCACCTATAAAAGATCACTACAAAAGTCCGATTCGGGCTCAAATTGGTATGGTTTTATTGCCGCCATTTGTTTCTAATACTACCAAAGCACAAACTACGGTAAGGGGCGTGACGTTTCCCAAAAACGTGCACTAGGCCGTTAGCAGATCACAACACACTGGGCCAGCTAACCAATCTGAGCCCATTGCGTATTTTTGAGGGACCGGCTTCATAGAACCCAGAAACCATCAGACTGTTTTTACAAGGAGGGACAGAGTAGTGTGGAATAAAGGTAGAATATATGAAAAATAATGGAATTTTTTAAAAACAAAGCATGAACACGTTACAGTGCACCCCACAAACACAATCAAGCCTTCGAAAGAATGTGTTTTACCACCTCTTTAAATATTTTTGGAATATGTAACTAAACCACCAGTAGCTGGCGGCAGGTGACCGTCTTAATGAGTGAATCATTGAGTCAATTCAGTGAAATGGTTGATTCATTCAAGATCGTTTATGAATAGGTCATTGAATCTTTGATTCAACCGATTCATTCCAAACACTGCATCATTCAGTAGCACACTGTTGCTGTGAGATGCGTTATGGTTCTGCTGTGATCTTGGAAATATTTTCGCTGCTGAAATAGAACAAAAACAGTCAATTACATCTAAAATGTAAGTGACTTAATGTTAATTAATTGTTCATGGAACTGTCATATGAAATCAGTGTCACATTTTCAATCGTGATGGTATTCAGGATTCAGGAAGGCCTCCTGTCCGTGTGATGTTGCTTAACTGTATATGTTATTAATATAAAAACTTCACATTTTGAATTTTATGTATGTTAACTGAGTTTCTTTGTGAGAGGCGCTCATTTGTTTCCATTTCTTCTCATGAGTCTGTGCATGCGCCAACAGCGCACCTTGTTACTGTCAGTACATTATACATTTTTATCTACTATCGAGCTTGTCAATCCATCTTGATTGGAACGTAAACAGGTGAACTCTGACTAATAAGATTAAGTTTTTTTATGTGACTCGCATAAACACATTTTGAAATGTTGCCTTGCAAAAGTGAACTGAACCAAGAAGAAAATGCAATATTGTAACAAATTATGTCCCTGTTTCGGAACAAAGAAAATGGTCTACGGGGGATATTCCAGAAAGCAGGTTATGTGACATACCCGGGTATGTTTAAGAGTATGTTAGCGGATAACCTCAACTTTCGGTTCCAAAAACGGAGGTAACTTTCAGGGTATGTAAGTAACCATGGCAACTCACTCTCTGAACATAACCTGCTCCAGAGCGGCTCATGATCCAGGGTTAGTTTGCTTAAGAGGGATTCAGATGTGTGTTACATAATTAATATAGCTATTAATATAATCAAATTTGTTTTAATACTAAAGCACTATTATAACAAGGTCATCTCACACATGGATCTGCATTCAATTAATTAGCATCAAACAAACAAAATAATCCTTATTCTCATTGAATAAAGAATACTTATTAAATGAAAAGGTCGAAAAAATTATTGCACCAAATCTCTGGTTGAGAATGTCTTGTGTGTTAACCGGGAACATACTCTGAGTTGCCTGAACTTACTCTGGGACTTGGAACCAGCATACCTCGAGTAAGCAAGGTTTGGGTTAATCAACCGAGAGTTCAAGGTAAATGTGACGGTAAGTTAACCTTGCTTTCTGGAATACCCCCCTGGTCTGAAAATGCCCTTAGTTTTAGTTAACAATAGCAACACTGCCAAGCTGTCTGAAATGCAATTGTGCAAAGACATCATAATTCAAATGTTTCAGTATGAATCAACAAAGCTGTCTACATTTGCAAAGTGTGCCAAAATGAGAGAAAAAAAAAGAAAAAGTACACTCTTGTTGTAATCAACAAAGCTCACTGTCTAAACTGCCAGTGTGCAAAGTCACGCTGCAAAGGTAGAGCTACCAAGATCATCAAGGACTCTAATCACCCTGCAAACCCTCATTTCACGCTGCTACCATCTGGTAAGCGCTTCCGTAGCCTGATGGCCAAAACTGAGAGACTCAGGAGGAGCTTCTTCCCCCAGGCCATCAGACTCCTGAACTCAGTCACTTAACATCACGTGACTTCACGTCAGGATAAACATCGATACACTGACATTGCACTGCACTTTCTGTTCTCGTTGTTACTGTGTAACAACCTGTCATAAACCTGTTTGCACATTATACTCTTTATACATTTGTTAACCACATATTTATAAGTCTACAGTTTACTCACTGCAAAGTCTACTTCAATTATTTTATTCCACTTTATCCTTATTTGTTACCTTTTTTTTTCTCTTGACTTGATTATTTATAATTCTACAGATATAGACATATATATATATATATATATATAGTACTTTTTATCCTATTTCTATTATAATTTCATCCTTGTGTTTTTAACTGTGAATTTGCACTGTCCATGGAGCGGACCTGTTTACATTTCACTGCCGGTTGTATATTCTGTATATAACTGTGTATGTGACAAATAAAACTCTTGAATCTTGAATCTCTTGAATCAACACAACTAGCATGCTTGTGGTATACAGTGGGTGTTATTAGATATTTAGATTTTTTTTTTTCACTTCCTTTCGGTTTAGCACGCTAATATGACTAGCGGAATGTAACACAGACATGCTGTGTGTATATAATTGTGGTTGTGTGTGTGTGTGTGACTCAAAGGGAGTCTCTGTTTGAGCTCCATTAGTCGCAACCTCGCCCTGACACTGCTCACATTAACTCACACACTCGCACACTTTCATGTTTATGTCATATTGATTGCATCATTTGACTCAAGAGAGCTAGGTGTCAGGCCCAAAAGTTCAATATTTATTGGTTCATTATGTACTAGTGTTCATACATTAGCATATTCATGTAGTATGTAGGGAAAGTGTCACGTGTGGATTTAGGTGTATTTAATTGTGTGTTTTCGCTTCACAGGTGATTTGCATTCTGACTGACTGCAGGCTGGTTATGGAGCGTCCTTGTATTAGAAAGGTGAGGAGTATTGATTCTTCAGGTGGATTATGAATCATGAGGCCTAAAGATAGCATTTTGAAAAATATTGGCATGGATTAGCAACCAGGCCAGTGCCTACAAGGGGGCCTCCAGGTGAATTGATTTAAAATGAGACCAAAGTAAAAACAGCTAAAAATATATTTCTTATTGATCTTCTTCTTAACCCCTTAAGCCCGAAGTGTACCAGCCCCGGTACACCCCCTTGTGAAAAATATCATAATCAAATTACTAAGCAACCCCTGAATGTAATAACACAAAATAGGTACAATTTTAAAGCTTAGAATCTCAGCTCAAAAATATGGCAATTCATTTTTATAGCAGCTAGGTGGCACCCGCGGGCGGTACACTCCGGCTTAGAGGAATAACTCAACGCTCGTTAAGAGAGATAGCAGAGAGAGAAATGCATTGGAAAGCTGAGATTCTAAGCTTTAAAATGATACCTATTTTGTAATAATAATAATAATAATATAAATAATATTGTAATAATATTTTTGTCTTTTATCAGCAGTTTCTCAGCATTAGATTGTCCAAATGTAATAAAAATTTATATTTTCTAAAAATATAAAAAGTGTTCTAACAAATGATACCTACCATTTGACTCTCCTTGCTATAGTTTGAGTTATGAGTCTTTAAATTTGTGTGTGTCACTCAGAAAACAACAGTTTTATAAATGTCAAGGACTGAACAAAACCTTTGTTCCAAATGCTGTAACTTTTGATTACTTCATGCTATCGCCACAAAATTTGATGCAGAACACACATAGGGGAATTTTCATGCTAACTTAATTTCTTCCTGAGTTATTGCATGTCAAATAAGAAATATTTGTAAAATTATAAAAGAAAAAAAAAATATTTATCAGCAGTTAGATTGTAGATTGTATATTAGATTGTAATTTATATTTTCTAAAAATATAAAAAGTTTGCTAACAAATGATACCTACCATTTGACTCTCCTTGCTATAGTTTTGGAGTTATGAGTCTTTAAAGTTGTGTGTCATTCAGCCAAAAAAAAAAAAAAAACCCTTCAGGGCTTAAGTGGTTAAAGCCAAAATATGTTATTTTTCATGCTAGAGGTCGCTTATTCAAAACAAAAGTGTAGCTTGATGAAAGCTTGATGTCGCTTTTATTATGCATAGCTTCCTTCTTCTTCTGCTCATGTGTATGTGGGGGAACGCAGCGCTGTTTAATCATTAGTTACATTATTTGTGTGTGTTGAATGTTATGTTATAATGCTACTCTGTGCATTCGCTCAGCGGCTATGAGACACTTGTTGCACAGCTAGATCATATTAGGCATGGTAAAACATGGTACAAAGTCAACAAAATATATAACATTGATATTTTAATCCAAAAATCTTACATATTGTGCCTTTAACAACTGTCTTTTTCTTTATTTTTATTTTCTTATTATTTATGCAAGTGTTTATTATTTTTTTAAAGTATGATTTACAAATATGGAAAAGTGCCATGGACAAATTTTTTCTAGTTGTACTCAAACATCTGATATTTTATGGGGAAGTAATTAGGGGTGCGAGTCTTTGGTTAGACGATGAATCAAGTTGATTCATAATTCATAGGTTTTCGATTTGACTCAGGAATGTTTTTTGCAAATTCAGAATGATTCAGTTCCCAATGAGATTTGATTCAGTTTGATTCGATTTCAATTAATTGATTTGATTCTGTATTTTTAAAGTGCATTCATAGTAGGGGATGGGCGATATTTGTTCTTCTCATTTCAAAAAGGTGCAGCGGTGTCTTTGAGTGTAAGTTGTAAAGGTGTGAAGGGTGTCACACTCCCAACCAAAATCCCTCTATGCCAAAATCCCAGTCATTTCACACGGTGGCCATCTTTGAAACGCCTCTCGGGTTCCCATTTCAATTATGCAAGTACAGTTCCTTGGGGAAACATCAAATTCTCCAAAGCTGTTCACCAAGCTTACAATTACATTTTCTATTTGAAGTCATCAATAAAATCTGACAACAGCTGTCTTGTAAATTTTGTTTCTAATTTTTTGAGCAATCAAAAAATAATTTTTTTTCAGGCTGGACCAACCAATGCACATGTACAGTCATATGTGCGCGTCTCAGAACACCGTTTCTATAGCAACCAGAGCTTCTAACGGCAGTTGCAGTGATGCAATGACTTTACCAATTATTTAGAAGGCGAAGGCGGGGCTTATTCCGCGATATTGTGTGTTGCACTTTCTCCTATTCATAGTAATATGAGTGCACCGTATATCTAAAGTCACGATTCACAATTCAAAAATTCCACATTTCATGATCAGTGCAAATGCATTGGCAGGATCTGTAATCGATGCATCAGGAAAACAAGTGAATCATTACACCCCTAGTAATAATTTAAAGTAAACATATTCTGAAAAATCCTTAGCCAGTAAATTATAAACTGCTGGAGAATGTCAAATTTATTGAATTTATTTACTCATTCAGCTTGCTCTCTCTAATCTCGTTGTCTATGAGAAACGATTGAGATATAGTAATGAGATCTCATTTGGGATTTTCTTTCCTATGGGATCAGCCGTTGTTCTGCAGGCCTCAGTATCTCTCCCGAACCCCACTTGATAAAGCTACAGATTTAAAGCATTTGAGAATTTCCAATCTGGAGTTTAGCGAGTCTATAAAGGCTTCAGGTTCAACTGAGTGATTTATCATACAGGAAATAATGTTATCACGGTACATTCCTCAGGTAATATACGATCACACACACCTCCCATTGACCCAGGTGTGTGTGTGTATAAGCGAGTGACAGAGAGATCACTGGTGTCTGCAGGGCTGATATTATCGCTCGCTGAAAAGAGATATAGATCAAGAGGAAATTGAGCCATTTAAATCCCAGGAGCGCTTTATGATTAATGGGTGTCAGATATTATACTATCTCTCTGAAAAGATTTGGCAACCTGCCGAATAAAACACCACACACACTCATAAAAGTCAGTCATTTTTCCATTGTCCAAAAGGCAAATACTCTCTGCAATCCACCCACTGCGGGTGGGCGGTATGACCCAAATCTTATATCATGGTATGAGTAATTTTTTATGACAGTAGCAGTCTTTTTTTTTTTTTTTTTTTTTTTGAAAAAGGGTTTTATACATTATGTGGTAATATCTATTTCTGGATACTTTAGAAATTAAACCGTAATTTAATCATTCTCTCTTGATTTAAAAGAAAACGAAAAGATGATTATTCCTATCACAAATAGTCAAATATTATACTGTGAAATAGATAGTTCTAGTGCTTGATTTTGACTGAATGAGTCGCGTTTGAGGTTATGCGATCCATATGTGCTCGCACATCAGTTGAACTCTATATCAATGCGTCAAATTGAAACTAAACTGTGCTTTTCATCTTTCTTCGATATGCTCGTGTGTACACTCATAGCTGTCCAAATTTGTCTTCTGCAGTATAAACAGCAAATCAAAATGACACATTTCTACCACTGTGCGCAATATACCGTAAAACCACACATCCCTATGACCCACAAACCCATTTTCTCGCTTTGAGGAGAGAGATGAAAGAAAGAAAGACAATCTAGAACTGACTAGCTTCCCAGCAAGCAATAGCCATCATTTCACCGTCTCGGTTAACTGTAGACCTGATATCGATCCGGCTATGAGTAATCCACTTCTAGCCGAAATAACCCTGAAACATGTCGTTTTCACCAAAATAACTTGCGAGATGTGTGATATTCCATCATGTATGAAAGTCAACAGTGATTACAAGGTTTGGTTTCATTTCTTTGACATGTTCATGTTCTAGATGACTAGTCTATTCTTGGGCTTTGGTTTGATGTCTATTACATTTTCACTGATGCCCAAATTTTGCCTTGTTTTAGCCTAGACATCAGGGCTGTGTTTGGACGGCTATTAGACGTCTTTTAAATGCAACATTGCTCGCTGTGTTTTGTGATGCCTGTGCATACAGAAGTACTTTATGATTGTGAGATTAGCACTCTTTAACTAAAATAAATAATGTTTATTGAGCAGCAAATCATCATATTAGAATGATTTCTGAAGGATCATGTTACACTGAAGACTGGAGTAATGATGCTGAAAATTCAGCTTTGATCACAGGAATAAATAGCATTTTAAACATATTACAGTAGAATAGTGTTCTTTTAAAATGTAATAATATTTATATTATATACTGTTTTTACTGTGTTTTTGTCCAAATAAATGCACCATAGCATCATAGAAATGAGTTTAGCACTGGCAAGCAACATTCACATTTGCTGCAGAAACTGTAATCTAGTTATCACATGGGACATTACACAGATGCCCTGCTGTGCTCTTATATGTTCGTGATTGGCTATTAAGATTGATTTAGCACCTTTCCGGTATGCCACACCCCCCACTCCACTGCTCACGTCTGTTAAAGAGCTTATGCTAGTTGAGTTTCATTACTTCCTGTCTCAGGGGCTGGACTGCTGATCATGGCTGTATGTGTGTATGTGTATGTCTGACACTACTCACATATGCACTTATAAAGTTATAGACTGCTGACGGATAGTCCTCACATAACCCATTTATCCTGCATCCCAGAGATGCAGTATACATCATTTTCACATGCACATAAACTCACCAGCTCGCTTGTGTGTCATGCAGGGAGACTGATGACACTGCCTCCATCTGATATAGTTTCAGCATCTATTCATCTATTTTGTTCTCTTTAAATTCCCTTTATTAAATTTGAAACGCGCAGCATTATTCAGTGTGTTGGCGTAATTTCCACTGAAACAGGAAGACAGGACGGGACCATCAAACAGCTCCTCCTCTTTTTAAAAAAAGCCATTAGCGTTTAGTTTATATCACAGCTCGGCCAGAGCCGTTGAGCTCAGTGAAGCCGCAGTTTCCTCCTAATCTCTAACCGTTTCTCCTCCTAATGTCCATATCGCTTTAAAATACAGCAGAATTACAGAATTCTTAAAGGGGTCCGATAAGTTTTCTGGTCTGCACCGACTCGATCCGCTCTGTGTTATTGTGTCTCCGGACCGGAGCTGCAGCGGTTCACGCGTTTATAATGAAGGGGGCGTGGCTTCAGATTCTAGAGAGCATTTGATTGGACAGAAAATCTGATCAGAAGCTGAAGTGCAGAGTGATGTCATCAAAATCATTGTGAGAGACTAAGTTTTGAATGCATATATCTTTTAAATGCAAATGTTGTCTTCTTTGTTTGGAGCACACTAGCTTATAGATAATAGTAAGGCTAACATATTCATACTAAAAGCCAAAAAACTTTGGACTTTAAGAAAATACATTTTTGTGGTAATCAACTCTGAATATTCTTTAATACTGTTATAAAAAAGAAGTGCTCATTTAATAAGTATTTGTCTCATTTGCTATCATTAAGTTGTATAAGATTTATTTATGATTTAAAATAGCAAAATTCTATATCTTAGAGATTGTACAACACAAGATGCTTTTCTGATTGGCTCCTTTAGCATTCTTTTGCTGGGTGACGTTTTATTGGGCTCTTCAGATATCACCATAGATAAACTCATATCGGTGTACTAGTTTGTAACGTGTAATAGGCTGATATATTAGTGGTGTTGTGAAGCTTTGCTGATGCCGTCTATTGTTCTGGAGTATCTACTTGAACAATAGCAGCTTTCAACAGAGCCAATGTTATTCTGTGTGTGTTAAAGCTCAGCGTGAAAGAAGAGATGCGAGTATAATCCTTCAGTGACTCGCGCTGAAATAGAGACGTCTGCAAGACACACACACACACTTAGGGACTTTTGAGGGAATCCTCAGAGTTTCCAAGGTGACCGGTGTTCCGGCACTAAGGATTAGAGCGCGTCATCAGACGGATTTTGAGTCTGATTGAGGCGCTATCAGATTCACCTCACTCTCAGGAAGGTTTATCTGGAGATGTGGTCTTGTGGTAAACCGTCGGGAGCTGTTGAGCTGTCTTACGGTTTGGACAGGTTCATTGTGATTTTGCTTTCCGTGCCAGACGTTCTTCTCAATGAGGGTCTTTGTGCCGTGCTGCTAATTTTAGCTCCGGAATATTTTACCCAACTGCCAAACGGGACGGCCGTAAAAGCCAATGCACTGTGAAGTCTTTCCCCTGTGGTTGGTTCAGCACGACTGAGGTGTGTGTGTTGTCCTGACTGCATTGGTAGGATTGTGTGTGTGTGTGTGTTTTTCCACCTTCCCTCTAGAGTGTTAACAAACACATCTAGTTCTGTGCTGTGCATTTTTTTGCGATTTAAACTTGGCTAATGATAAAATAGGCCAAAAAATTCTCACAGACATTGAGACATGTTGCAAAAGTTCATTGTGTGGCTGGTTTGATGAACTATTCAAAGCAGAAAACTTGATTTCTGCAGATTTGCTGGCTGAGTCATTCAGGTTCATGAGCAGAGAATTGTGGGTAATTGCGAAATGGATGGTGTGCACCTGCCTGAGGCACTCGTCACCACTAAAAGCATCAGAAAATTAGCTTATGGACACCACAAGTGTCCTTTTTATGCTTCATTTTATGCTTCATTGTATGCTTTATGCAATATTAAAGATAGATCTAATTTACAGTGGCCCCAGAAAGTATTTGGACACTTATGTTTTGAAGGAGTAGTTCACTTCAGAATTAAAATTTCCTGATAATTTTCTCATGTCTTTATAAAGAAATGAAGGATTTTGAGGAAAACATTCCAGGATTTTCTCCATATAGTGGACTTCAATGGGGTCCAATGGTTTGTCGGTCCAAATTGCAGTTTCAATGCAGATTCAAAGGGCTCTTCACGATCCCAGACGAGGAAAAAGGGTCTTATCTAGCGAAATATGTCATTTTCAAAAAAATATTAAAAAATTATATACTTCTTAACCACAAATGCTCCTCTTGCTCTGATCTGTGATGCACCACGCATTACGTCATCACTTTGGAAAGGTCATAGGCGAAAGTACCTCGGTAGGATGAAAAACTCTCATTTAGTCTAACTTCTAAATCGTCCAACATCATTGCTTTACCTTTTTTTGCAGAGGTTGTTTGACTTAGGCCCCGTCCACACGAAGCCAGAGCTTTCCCTATCCAATCTTTTTTTTTTTTCCTCGTTTCAAGAATTATCTGCATACACACGAGAGCAATGAAACCGACTCAAAACGATGTAGTTTACATGCCAGGCCAGTGTGTGGCGCTGTAATTCTGCCACAGAAATACACTAAAAACGGAGAAGAAGAGTTGTGGCTAGAAGGGGTACAGCAATGGTAGGAAGAGAGGCAAAATCTCACAATTAAATAACAATAAATAAATGTGCTACTTACCAGATGTGTTTTATTAACGCCTACATCAACCCTAAACCTGCCCTTACAATAATGCAAATACAGTAATTAAATGACGCAATATTGTGCGCATGCCCAGTGCCCATAATTGTATCCCTTTCTAGTCTTTCCTGCACGAGACGTGGTGTGATGACATCACCGTTTCACAAAATATACAGATTGGCTGTACACACGCAACGCAAGGGTGTCGTTTTCAGATTTATCCACTCTGATTCAAGATTCAAGAGTTTTATTTGTCACATACACAGTTATATACTCTGGGACCCGGTTTCAAAAAATATCGATTTTATGCTCCGAAAACGCCGTATCCGTATGGACGAAACGCTGATATGATAAAAATGTTAACATATACAGCTAAACACCTCTCCGTGTGGATGGGGCCTAAGTCTTTGCATGTTCTCTTTGTAAACACTTTTGCATACATCACGTGTGACCTTTCCAATGCGTGGAAGAGCATTTGTGGTTAAAAAGTATATAATTTTTTTTAGAAAATGACATCGTTTCACTAGATAAGACCCTTTTTCCTCGTCTGGGATCGTGTAGAGCAGAGGTCTTTAACCCTGCTCCTGGGGACCCACTGTCCTGCAAAGTTTATTTCCAACCTGCTTCAGCACACCTGCCTGTGTATTTGCAAGAAGTGATCCTGAAGAGCTTGATTAGCTTCACCTGCCTTTAAGTAGGGTTGGAGCTTAAGTCTGCAGGACAGTGTGTCCCCAGGACCAGGTTTGAAGACCTCTGGTGTAGTGCCCTTTGAAGCTGCATTGAAACCGTTGGACCCCACTGAAGTCCACTATATGGAGAAAAATCCTGGAATGTTTTCTTCAAAAACCTTCATTTCTTTTCTTGTAAATTATCAGGAAATTTAAATTCTGAAGTGAACTACTCTTTTAAAACTGAATGCTATTGCATTAGACATAGAGCTGGGCGATATGGCTGAAAACTGTATCGCAATATAAGTGTTTCATATCGGTCGATATCGATAATTATCGATTTTTTTAATAACCTATTTAAAATAAGGACCAGGAGAAAAATCTAATTTAAAATGTTATAATGTTATAAAATGATTATAATCCCCTCAGTTATGAAGGCAGAAATGTCAACACAACCATGGAAGACACTCAAATGTCTAAAATCACAATGAACACTTAACAATTATCTCTTAACATTAAGGCGCAGTGCCTCCGTTATTTCTTTGTGCCGTTTAGATGCTTTGTCATAAGGCACTGATGCAGGGTAACGTTAACTCTCCATGTTGTTTCAAAGAATACGCATCGAGTATAAACACCTCCTCAAACGGACGAGGCGCACGCATACAGTCAGCGGAGGCTCGCGCTGCAGAGCCAGATGAAAGTATAAACAAAGCTTAAGGTGGTATTACCAGTCTTGGTGGGGATGACGGTCTTGCATAATTTGCAGACCACATTGGTCTGACTACGGTCAGACTTATAAAATCCAAAAAACTGCCATACTGGCGAGCTGACTTGTTTTCCTGTTTCCTGCCAAACTCGCTCGCTGCGGCACTCATTTTCGGGTTAATCTCCAAACTTGATACTATTACATGATTGGCTGTTAGCGTGTCACCCTCTACGTTGCTAGGTTACCAGAGAGTCAATGCCTTTGTTCATGCAACCAAACTTGCTTCGCAACCTCAGTTTTTTTCCGACGAAGAAAAAAAAGAACTGATCGAATGTTTTATCGAACGCATTTTTTTATTGATATCGATTACGTGTTGTATATGTATGATATATGTATCGCGATAGATATCGTTAGCGTTTTATCACCAAGCCCTAATTAGACACAACATATCAAGTGTCCTGTCTTAAAAAACATTTTATTATCAAAGCAAGTGTCATTTATTAAAAAAAATATTAAAGGTGCCATGTATTTATATATGATATTTTGTATCAAAGCAGGTGTTATTCAAAACATATAATTTTTGTATCAAAGCAAGTGTCATTTATTTGTTTTTTATCAAAGTGTCCGTGTTTTAAAGATATTGTGATATTTTGTATCTAATGCAATGATATCCAGATCTTTGGTAACACTTTACAATAAGGTCTCATTTGTTAACATCAGTGAATGCATTAACTAACCATGAGCAATATATTCTTACAGCATTTATTAACCTTTGTTTGTGTTAGTTAACATAAAACTTCCGATCTTAAAAATGTAGTACACGTTGAGATTAACATCAGCTAAGATTAATAAATGCTGTAGAAGTATTGTTCATATGTTCGTTCACGTTAACTAATGTTGACTAATGTTGATGAATGAAACCTTATTGTAAAGTGCTACTGATATTTCTAAGTGTTTAAGTGTCCAAATACTTTATGGGCCCACATATAAACTCATTCAGTTTTCACTTATAAACAGCAGTAAATTCAGTGTGTGTGTGAGGCAGAGAGAGCCGTGAATGTACAAAAAATATTTGTTTTTGCCATTCACGTTATAGCCCAGACTGAATTAGTGCTGATGTCTTTAACTCATTTAAACACCCTCTCTCTCTCTCACTCTCTCTCTCAGTATGAAAGGGTTTTCTTTCACAGATTCGATTACATTGACTGACTTGTGACTGGTGCTGATGCGGTTGTGTCTGAAGTCTTGTGTTTCACATTAGATGTTTTCTTTATCTGATTGGTGGAAACATAGCAGTGACATGACATCAGAAATCAACAGCATCAGGCAGCTAATAATCAGCCAATAACCCTAACCGTTTTCCCAGCCGATTGGTGTCCCATATACTGCCTGGCCAAAAAAAGTCGCTGTTTGGATTTAAATGGGCAAATGCTTAAGAGTATATGATTGGATCATTATCGCAGTGATTATTATGTTTCTAGCATGTTATATGTTTGACAACAGTTCTTCTAACCGTAACTGATGGAGTGTGTAGCTTTTCATTTCTTAGGCCCCGATCACACAGAACATTTTGAAACGGGTTTGAAAAACGCGAGGCGCACCGCACTGCCTTTTTTGGTTGGCGTTTTTTAATTTAGAAAAGAGCAGTGTGCTGCAGTTATGTTGCTAGGAAACCCCCAAATCAGCTGTCCTGTCAGTCTACCACAACGGAAAACCCGCCTCTCCATTAATTCGATTGGACAATAGAAAAAAAACGCGATGACGTCGGGCGCTTTTCCGCTCAGAGTTGATTTTTTTTCAACTCCATGCACTCAGAGAAACACGAGGCGCAGCAGGCGGTTAAAACGCGAGGCACCCGGGGCGCATAAGCAGCGCGCATAACGCTCACTGTCAACAGAAATCTATTCAAAAAAGGCGCCTCTCACTGCAAAAACGCGTTCTGTGTGATCGGAGCCTTAAACAACCATGTAAGAAGACACATTATGGCCATATTCCAGGATGACAATGTCAAGATTCATCTGGTTCAGATTGTGAGAGAAAGGTTGTGAGGGAGCATGAAGAATCTTCACCTCCAGAGTCCAGCGCTTAAATTCACTGAGAGTCTTTGGGATGTGCTGGAGGAGACTTTACAGAGTGCTGGACTCTTGCATTGGCAATACAAGATCTTGAGCAAACATTGAAGAACCTCTTGATGGAAATAACATCACAACGATTTTTGGTCATGATCTTGAATTGACAATGCAAAAAAAAAAAAATATATATATATATATTTAAATAGGAACTGATAATGCTAGATTTCACTAGATGAGGGTGTTCTGGGTGATTTACTGATTGATTTAAAATTAAAAATAGTCTAAAAGCAAGTGTCATTTATTATTTAAAAAGTATAATGATATTATGTTTCAAGCAAGTGTCATTTATTAAAAAAAAGTGATATTTTGTGTGTAATGGAGTGACATTCAAAACATTTTTGGGGCCAGATTTACTAACAGCTTGCACCAGCTGCCTCTTTTGCCATTAAAAAACTACTGTCAGAAAACACTAAAGACACGCAGTGATAAATTAGCGCTGAAAAGGCGTGGACAGGGTTATTTTTGTGGCTGATCTTATTGCATATGCATTTGTAGGAGTTTCCCTTTCAGATGCTAAATCTATGTGAGGAGAGTATTTAAATGAATCACGTGAGGTGATTTACTAAGGTTTCTGCTCGTCAGTTTACTGATGTGCCATTATTTACCGCCCAAAAGAAGCATGTCTTAAAGCAGACGGTAATTTGCGCTGCTCTTGGTAGATTGTGATGGTCATTATGGAACTGATCCGGCTGCGTCTGTGTTCTTTCATTTGCTCGTCGTCAGTAGATCACGTGCTGAACTTTCCACTCCCATCTGAGCATTTATGGGATTGCGCTCTCGCGCTAATTTGTCCTGTTTAGTAAATCTGGCCCTTAGTGTAACTTAAGCTTCCATATACCTTATTGGATCCCATAAGTCGTATTTGTTCAAATAGATTTGCTTGCCTTTGTAATTGTAAAACAATGGCATTGTTTGTTCCTGCAGATTTCCAGTGCTCAGTGTTCGATCGTTCGTGGGAGCTAATGTATGCGGGACAGCGATACCTGCGCAGGTAAACAGTCACACACACGCAACACAGCTTTACCTTACATATGTGTTCACTGCTGGTCGAGACCCTGCTGTCACCGGTAAAGTTTATACCACCGTAACGTGATCAAGGCCGGAAGCTTTAGGTATACACCATAACCTATGCGCGCAAGCACACTCCGTATTAGCAGAGAGAGTGGGCAGTCTCATATCTGTGGAGAGGAAGAGAGGTCAGAGGTCATGCTCGGGGGGGCCTGAGTTGGTTTTATGTTTCTGGTGAGTGTACAGACAACAGACAGACAACACTACACACATGATACTGCTCTGAATGCCAGTCTGTGGAGGGCAGATAAAGACTATAGTGTGAATGGGAGAGAGAGGATCGACTGTGGCACGATATGAGATCTGCATCTCGAAGTCGGTGACACGGACGCTCTATATTTGGGAGCTGAAGCACGACTGCTGACCCCTAGATCCACTCCACCACCTGCTCACACACACACCAGGGTTGTGTGTCATTGGGAACAGAGCATAACAGTCAGGTTATGGAAGTACAATCTCATTCATCTGCTTTTGCGGAAGTCATTTGTAATGAAAATGCGTAAACGGTTCAAGACAGATCTGTTGTGAGCATCTGTTAGAGGGATAGTCCACCCAAAAATGCTGTCATTAATTATACTCACACTCATGTCGTTCCAAACCCGTAAGACTCAATCGAACCTGCTTGATGTGCAAGAACAAACCTCTTGTGGAAGCTCAAACGTGCTGCGTAACATGAGAATGAACCTCATTGGTTCTTGCTGAAGCTTAAACGTGCTGCGTAACATGAGAATGAACCTCATTGGTTCTTGAGGAAGCTCAAACGTGCGGCGTAACACGAGAATGAACCTCATTGGTTCTTGAGGAAGCTCAAACGTGCGGCGTAACACGAGAATGAACCTCATTGGTTCTTGAGGAAGCTCAAACGTGCTGCGTAACACGAGAATGAACCTCATTGGTTCTTGAGGAAGCTCAAACGTGCTGCGTAACACGAGAATGAACCTCACTGGTTCTTGAGGAAGCTCAAACGTGCTGCGTAACACGAGAATGAACCTCACTGGTTCTCGCTGAAGCTCAGATGTGCTGCGTAACACGAGAATGAACCTCACTGGTTCTCGCTGAAGCTCAGATGTGCTGCGTAACACGAGAATGAACCTCATTGGTTCTCGCTGAAGCTCAAACGTGCTGCGTAACACGAGAACGAACCTCACTGGTTCTCGCTGAAGCTCAAACGCGTGCTGCGTAACACGAGAACGAACCTCACTGGTTCTCGCTGAAGCTCAAGCGTGCTGCGTAACACGAGAACGAACCTCACTGGTTCTCGCTGAAGCTCAAGCGTGCTGCGTAACACGAGCGAACCTCACTGGTTCTCGCTGAAGCTCAAGCGTGCTGCGTAAACACGAGAGCGAACCTCATTGGTTCTCGCTGAAGCTCAAACGCGTGCTGCGTAACACGAGAACGAACCTCACTGGTTCTCGCTGAAGCTCAAACGTGCTGCGTAACACGAGAACGAACCTCACTGGTTCTCGCTGAAGCTCAAACGTGCTGCGTAAACACGAGAACGAACCTCACTGGTTCTCGCTGAAGCTCAAACGTGCTGCGTAACACGAGAACGAACCTCACTGGTTCTCGCTGAAGCTCAAACGTGCTGCGTAACACGAGAACGAACCTCACTGGTTCTCGCTGAAGCTCAAACGTGCTGCGTAAACACGAGAACGACCCTCACTGGTTCTCGCTGAAGCTCAAACGTGCTGCGTAACGCGAGAATGAATCTCACTGGTTCTCGCTGAAGCTCAAACGTGCTGCGTAACACGAGAACGAACCTCATTGGTTCTCGCTGAAGCTCAAACGTGCTGCGTAACACGAGAGCGAACCTCATTGGTTCTTGCTGAAGCTCAAACGTGCTGCGTAACACGAGAATGAACCTCACTGCTTCTCACACGTCAAGCAAACATGCTTGAGCTTCCGTTTACCACAAATTATGTGTGACTTGATGAAAGTTCATATGTGGATAAAAACCTAAATTAAATCTGTTCATCATATAAAGCGATCGAGTCTCTTCTGAAAAGTTTGGACTAAAGCGCTCAATTCATATGGATTTGTTTTACGATCTCTTTATCAACTTTT
This sequence comes from Paracanthobrama guichenoti, assembly GCA_018749465.1. Taxonomy (NCBI): domain Eukaryota; kingdom Metazoa; phylum Chordata; class Actinopteri; order Cypriniformes; family Gobionidae; genus Paracanthobrama; species Paracanthobrama guichenoti. The sequence continues at coordinate 3,898,748 of CM031947.1, read as the reverse complement.
TGAAGCGTCAAAGTGGTAGTTGCGTAGCTTTCAATGGAAGGACAGAAATATCTCAGATTTCATCACAAAGATCTTCATTTGTGTTCTGGAGATGAATGAATGTCTTACAGGTTTGGAACGACATGAGGATGAGTAAATGATGACAGAATTAGCATTTTTGGGTGAACTATCGCTTTATGGGATTAAAATGCTTTCAAAGAAACCAAAAGTCTCTTTGTGGTTTAAAGAACCACATTACCAATAATCCAAAAGAACTTAGTAGCAGTTGAACTTAAACTTAGAACTTGAACTTAGTAACTCCCATGAAGCACTGCAAATAACATAATCAGGTTGGTCTCATATCAGTTTTCATCTGTTTATATATTTGTATATATTTTAATACATATATGCTACTTTTGAATGGCTTTTGAGTGAGAGAGACACTTTTTTTGGTATCAATATATGGTAAGTAGTGCATCTTAACCAGCAGGGGCTAACCAGACACACCTCGATGCCCAGGTGTGATGCATATTGCTTTAAATATGGCAAAAATGTATTTGGCTGAATTTGGGCCACAAATTCGAGAAGTGCACACATTTTTATGAGTTCGCTGTGAATCAAACTTGTCACGTTTACAAATTCCCAGGCTGCTATGCAGTTGCTTGAAATCTTTGGACGATAATCACAATTTTGTTTGAGGCATTTAGTATCAAGTAAATTGCTTTTTTCCATACCTGTATATGGTATGATCTATTTTAAGATCCCCCCCCACCCCCTTTAAATGACATGCAAAGAAAAAACAAAGTGGTTGGTGCATTTACATATCACTCAAACCATCTCTTCCTGTCTAAGTGGGCGGTTTGTGGTCAGACTAAACCGACTGATATAAAGACACATGCACGCTTCAATTCCTCATCCTTTCTCCTCTTGGTCTCTTTACTCCATTCATCTGTCTTTCTTTTCTTCCGGGTGGGATATTGTATGTTTTCACAGGCAGTCGACTTTGTCACAGTGCTCTGACTGACTGATCCGAAGAGAGAGGTCGAAGGTCATGTTCAGAGGTCCTGACCTCCAGTGGAATGCCTGTGTGGGGGTGGTTATCAGAGCTTTAAGTAGGATCCATTTGCGTATTTTTTTTTTGAGACGTGCAGGTGTAAAAACAGTTGAAGTATGTCCAGACTGAAACGATGTTTATGCCATTACCTGATTTGCTTCATTTTTTTGTGTGAATTGGGCCTAAATGACACTATAAGTGGCCACAATTAATTCTTAGTGAATTCATCATTGTTTAACGGCCGATATTAGAGATTGTTTTTTATTTATCATGATTGATGAATTCCCTCTATTTTTACATTTAGATTACCTTTGCCGTCATCTAATGCTTACTTAAAGTTAATCTTTAAAAGTTTAAGTTTAATAAAAGTGTTAAAAGCTAATTCAAAAGTATGTATCAAGCCACAAGTCATATCAAGAAATGTATTTTTGGATCATTTAAAGGTACACTATGTAGCTTTTGTTTGTTCAAAATTGGTGAAATGTATGTAATGAGCGCGTACATCATGAATCCATCTTCCAAACCGTGTTTTTGTCTTATCCTGGATCACTACGGTACATCTATAAAAAGTGTTTATATTCAGGCTATTTTAGACCAGTTGGGACGACAACCGCTGCAGGGTAGCCCAATACCTGTGTGACTTGTCATAGACATAAACAGAGAGAAGTAGCTCCGGCTAAAATGTTCTTCCAGAAGATACATGCAGTTTTGTTTATTAACTGCTAGAACAATACCTTTAAAGGGTTAGTTCACCCAAAAATTTGAATTATGCCATAATATATTCATCCTCAATCCATCCTTGGTGTATGACATTCTGCTTTCAACCAAACACAATCTTAAACACAAAGTTATATTAAAAAAATATCCTGGCTCCTCCAAGCTTTATAATGGGAGTGAATGGTAACTTAGGCTCCAGGGGGTTAATAAAGGCCTTCTGAAGGAAGTGATGCGTTTTTTGTAAGAAAAACATCCATACGTATAACTTTATAAACTATAATCACTGGCTTCCGGTAATGGCCTAGTTCCGGCAGTAGAGTGACCTCTAACCCCGACACATGACATATTGATGAATGTGGAAGTGCAGAGTATAGAGCAAAACACCGGTCACAAATTAGAAGTCTAAAACGAGAGTTTTTAAAGAGAAATGTGGGATGAGCTTGAGTTTGTTCCCCAGCCCTATTTACTTGTGCCGTGAGCAGTGGCGGCTGGTGGGTTTTAAAATAGAGGATGCACACAAAATATTAGCAGTCGGATCCCCTGCCAAGGATTTTTTTTAAACGTTTTTAAAATGGCTTTTTTGGTCACTTTTAGACAGAAAACATACAGAAAAAACACGTATACAGCAAGAGAATATAAATATAATTTCACTCACCTAGCCTGTCCTTTAAATGTCTGTGTTAAAGGAGCAAGTTTGGCCGTTTAGTGAAGCTGATTACTGTAGCCTATATCTTTTTTAATTTGTAGCTGTTGTTCGATTGTTTGATCAATTTGTTTGCGAGCAAATATTCAGTATCTCTTCTCTACATATGTAGTTGGTACATCACTGGTAGCAGTTCAGACTAATATCACGTAATTTACGTCTTTTCGATTGATTGGTTGATATACCAAGAGAAGCTAGCCTCCTCTGCCATGTTACTTTTCTCAACACTTCTAATCACTGAAAGTGAAATACTCGATGGTGATTGGCTAATTGTTTTTTTGTTTTTTTACCAACAGAGGCACAAGTTACCGGGCTATGGATTTCCCTCGCCCTTTCTACAGACTCGCGTTTCGCAGATCCGGCACATTCAGGGAAGAGCGAGGTGGTTACAGTCAGAAGTGTAATTTCAACAACAACAAAAAAAAAAAACACATTCTGAGACATGAAATTAATAACTGGAAATGTTATTAACATAAAATAGTAATTTTCACCATTTTGGGTAGGCTGTGCCTCCCTTGCCTCCCCTGATGAGCCGCCACCGACTGCGAGAGGCGTCTACTCTCACTTAAGCTTAAGCTACTCCTACATCCTCTGTCATATGTCAGGTCAGAGGTCACTCTTCCGCCGGAACTCGACTTGCGTACGGCCGTCACCACTTTATGATTATAGTTCATAAAGTTATAAATATGGATATTTTCTTACAAATACACATGGCTCTGCTTCAGAAGGCCTTTATTAACTCCCGTATGGATTATTTTTAGGATGGAGGGATGTGCTTTTTTCAAAATCTAGGGTAACATTCACTCCCATTATAAAGCTTGGAAGAGTCAGGATATTTTTTGTTTATATAACGCCGATTGTGTTTGGCTGAAAGAAGAAAGTCATTTACAACTAGGATGTCTTGAGGGTGAGTAAATTAAGGGGTCCTTTCCATATTTGCATGAACTAACCCTTTAAATCACCCATAATTTTAATATCAGCCCCACCATACATATCATTTTTGTCTTGAACAAAACTTGAACATTTCCAGGGTTCGAACCTACAACCTTTCTGTTACCATCCTAATCTTTAACCGCTATACCACCCATCCAGAAAGATTTAGGGTGAATAGGGGCTTCCTTTGACCACTTTCACAAATGTCAAACATTTGCCCTTTAAACTCCTGACGATAACGAGGAAAAAGCAAAAATAGATCAAATAGAGAGTCTAAACAGACACATTTCTGTCTTGTCATGTGTAATTGCCATTACTTCCTCTTGCCTTGTTGTCTGTCTCTTTCTCTCTCTGTTTAATGTTTTCTGCCCTCTGGGACCCTTTGCTTTTGTATCATTCTTTCTTTTCCTCTAATTGGCACCTCGTTAGGGAATTCTTAATTGGACGGATGAGCCAGGTGGCAGCGGAGCCGCTATGGCCCTCGTTAGTGTGTGAAAGTGTGTGCGTGTTTGTCTTTGTTTAAGCAGAATAAATGTAGAGCATGTGCTGATTATGTTCCATTCACCCATGTTGAACTCTAACACATTCCCCTCACGGCCCACTAACACACGCACACACTCACTCTGCCTAGCTGCCTTTGTGCCGTTGACCGTTTTGATTAATTCTAGACAATAATAAAATGCAAAACAACAAGCATTTAGTGTTTAGTGTTATGATAAATTTAGATGACGAACTGTTGATTGTTTTCATGCAAAAAATGGGAATTCTGACATTATTTACACCCCCTCTTGTTGTTCAAACAATAGTGTCACAGGACCTCAATATGTGCATGTTTTTTAATGGTGCCCAGTCATCACTTTGGAACTAAGGCAATAATAGCTGCACATTTTGCAGTTTTTGCATTCAAAACATTAAGAAAGAAGGTTAGGTGCATTGCATTGTGGGATACTACATTTCTAGTATCCCTGACGTGGGGGTCTGGTTGTGTCCTGTACATGTTGTAGTAGTGAGTATACCATGCTCAGTATTCTGCATTCTGTAAAAATATTATATTAGTATGCCAGTCCGAGCATAGCTTGGATTCAGACTGACTCATTTTGACCAATGAATTAAAAAGAACCAGTTCAACTGAACGTTTCGTTCACAAATTGGACGTTGCCTTGTGCTTCATTGCTTTTTGATAGCGGTGAATTCAGTGGCTCAATAGTGGTCCAGAAAACACGGGTGTATATTGTGTGTGGGATGGTATGTGACCAAACGGATGATCTCAAACAGGTGTGAGGTCGCTGAAGCTCTTCAGGTCATTACACTGACCTCTGACCTTTCTCTCTGCAAACCCTGACCTTTGAGGTACTCTCTCGCACACGCTTACACACAGAAGCTCTGTTCCAAAGCATAGTGAGCAGCATCATATGTAATGTTATACTCTGAAAAGAAAAAAACACATAAATGTTAACATTAAATTGAAACCTTTTATTGATACTTGGTATTAAAACATATGTTTATAATTAAGTTTTCTCTCACTTTGTCTGCCAGTATTTTTCCCCATTGAGTTTGCTCCAATGCATTGCTTTCACTGCAATCCCAGATAAATGCAATGCTCCCTCCCAATTTGACCAGGATATCTTTGAGTACAGCCTTAAAATACGACCTACATAGGCAGCTCACTAGGTTTGGGAACATAGCCATTGTCTGAGCAGCTACGGGCTTAAACTGTTTATGCTTTTATTAGTTTCAGTGCTATTTAGGAGATCACAGTATTAGAAAGCATGTGTGTGTTGTTCAGACAGCTGAAGGTCTATTTTTTGCTGCTGATTCATACACCTCCAGATTTGGACAATCAACACCTCGCTTTATGACACACACACCACATAATGGCAGCGACAGCACACTCACCTCTCCTAATGGCATCAAAACACACACTCACATGAACCAAAAGCTGACAAACGCTCCTTTAACAGACTAACGCATCGCTTCTGTCAGCTGTGAAAACAGGAGCAAACATTTGGATGATGAGTTTGTAGTGTGGGCCGGGTAACAGATGGAACGAATTGGCGGGTGTTAGTCAGGGTGTCGTTGCCATTATGGCTTTAGTGGGGAATGTGTGTTTGCTGATTTAATGCATTGGATTTGTCATTTGATCATCATACACAGACATAAAATAAATGAAAACACTGTAGTTCTGCTCCAATCCCAAAGCTACCTCCCTACATTTTAAAGTAACATAAGATTACTGACTCCAAAAAAGTCAATTCCTCGAGTCTGAATAGCCCTAGAGTTGGGGTCGACACCAGCACAGGAATCTACCCTTGTTGTTGACTTGTTCACTCAGTATCTATATAGAGCACGGCAGTTTAGTTAACTATATCAGCAAGGAGTGACATGGAAAAAACATCTGAACCGTTTGGTTCGCTTGTCTCGGTGTGTGCGTCGCACGGTTCGACACATGCGCAATGTAGCCTCGTGCCCATATGTTACCTCAGACAGTGGGTGTCCTTTTCACGCGAAATAAGAGGTGTGTGTGGACATACAGTAAAAGACAGTAAAAGTGGAGTGCTGCAGGTCACGTCACGTGTAGAAATGGCAAGTGGGAGAGATAAGGACTGCTGCCCGGAGTTGGAGGATAACGCCGGCTGCACACCGCACGCGCAGAAGCAGTGCGTATGGAGAGAGGGAGCTGCGCGCGCACGTTGTGCATTCATACTGGCAGCGTTTGTCTTGCTTTGATTTATGATGCGCAGCATATATCTGCTGTAAATGCGACCGTGTTCCCCTCTGTCCCAAACACACATGCATATAACAGGCTGTATATAAGTAGTTCACATGATAAATGTAACATTAAAGTTAAGATATGCTTCTAGTTTTAATCATTTAAACAGGCCTTTGAATTTTGGGCAAAAAGCTGCTAACGTAAGCGTAAGCAGGAGACAGCCAGTTAGGAAACAACTTCTACATAAGGTAACAATTGTTTTAATACTGTATCCTAAATTGTGGATAATTAAGCTATATATCATATGTTGAAGTTAACAGTTAAAAGAAAAAACAACAAGAACCGTACAGAACTGACAACCGTGACCCTAAAACCGTGATACGAACCGAACCATTGGTTTTGAGAACCATGCCACCCTTACAATCTAGGGCTTTTCATTGTTATAAAGCCCACTATTAATCTTGGACCAAGGAATGTTTTACACTTTTTACCCAAGTTTTGAAACCCTGCTCCGGAGCAGGGTTATGTAGCACTGCTTTTGCGCTGTGAAACATGTGCAGTGTTAGGATGCTTTCACTATGGCAGAAAGATGAAAGCAACACAGACTTGGTTGCGCACTTATAGTAACCTGCGCTTGCGTTTTTGCTGATGAACATACATTAGTTCAATAAAACACATGTAAGCCCAGGTAAACATTGTATTATCCAATCAAAATAATAAAATATGTATTACAGTGACAATAAAAAAAATTGTTTTTGATTTGTTTCTGTCGGCTGCATGACCGTACAATTTGCTTTCTCATATCATTAGAATTAAATGTGCAACTTCGCTGGCTGAGGTAATGTATAAATGTATAGATGGCAACAATCGTGACATTGATCATTTGGGTCTGACTTGTTTTAACTGCTTGAGGAACTACTAATGTTTGCGTAAACACACTGCTGTTCTTTCTCTACTAATGCAGCATCAAGTCAATAAATGAATTCATTGAAATGCAAACATGTACTTTAGTGTACTGTAGGGATGCACCGATACCATTTTTTTCAGAACCGATCCAATCCGATATAAAAAATTATGAGTATCGACCGATACCGATACCAATCCGATACCAATGCAGTTTTGTTTAAAAATTCTATGTAGAATTTCTATACCTCAGTGTTGAACTGATAATCACTCTTTTGTGTTTTAAACGCAATCTACTAAATACAGAAAAAGACTAGATTAGTGGATAATTCAGGAGCAAAAGTTACTCTAGAAAAATCATGAGTGCACAATAATTTTATAAAATCTAAACATTTAGTGGGAAAAAAATAAAGAAACCATAAAAGTGAATAAGTGTAGCTCTAAATCTGGTAAAATGTTACACACTTTTGTAAAATACATTCATGGAAAAACAAGTAAATATATTTATAGAAATAGGGCCTATATACTAAGAAATTACATTTATTTTAAATGTATAACGCATCTTTTTAATGAGGCAGCAACATATTATAGATAGGGCAGAACAAGAAAGGCTATTAATAATCTTTCATAGCACAAACGTATTATAATACGAACGGCTCCAACACAGAGCGGCACAAAGCGCGTATGCACGTCCCGTGTGCAGGATGATGTGCTTGAAGCAGCATGAGTCACAGCGCCGCGCTCCGTCTGCATTGAGAAGTTCAAAACACAAAGGGATATGTCGATGCGTAGTGTATATATCTGTGCAATATTTTATTGAGCCGTTTCTTTTAACAGTTTAACATTTCAGTTACTGCGTGTGAAGAACAATACAATCTCTAGTCCGGTGTTGTGATCTAACACACACCCGGTAGAAAGTAACACGATTTACAGCAATAAACGCCAATAAATCAATAAATCGTTATCTACAGATCAAGCATAATAGCAGGAACATTGAATCATCTTGGAGAGAGTTTCGTTGTGTTGACTGTCGTAACTGAACGCGACACTGACGAGTTTAAAGCTGAATGGAGAATGACTGAGAGTCGCAGCGGAGGCACGCATGCATTTGAACTTGAATTTAATGGCTTAAATATATTCATCTGTACCTCACATTAAACTCTGGAATGGCTTCAGAACACTTATAATATAGTGCACGAAGCGTTGATGATGCTTTATAATGTTTTTGTGCCTTTTGTGTGGCACTGGGGCTTAACAATAACACAGTATATTACACGCACAGTATCGGATTTGGATCGGTCCTGTCTGACCGATACCCAATCCGGCAAATAATGGCAGATCGGAGCCGATAACGATACTGAGTATCGGATCGGTGCATCCCTAGTGTACTGTACACATACGTTTTGTTTTCTGTTTTAAATCCACACCTGAAGTGTCCCGTTCACATCTCGTGTCAAAACAAACTCCACAAGGCGTCAGTGATTTGGCCCCTAGAGCAGTGTTTGCAAGTCTGCGGTTTTCCTGCGAAATTGGGCTACTTAAACACTTGCCGTGGGCTGTTTTTCATGTCCGCGGTTTGAAGCAACCCCAATAATGTGATATTTAGCTCTGGAAATGTGAATTTTAGCAGGGGAACCCCGCCAAAGCCCTGGAACTATCATTTATCTGTGCTGATTAATCAGCAAAACCGATCAATCGATCAGCCTCTATTCAACATAACCCAGGATTCTGTTTATTCCAGGTTTAGAATTACCCAGGGTTAACAATTTCAAGTGTGAAAAGCCCTTCTGAATATTTTAAGAGTGAGTTTGGTCACTCTAGTTGATAACTGACCTCTGTGTACAGAACAAGATAAAGTATCTAGAAGAAGAGTGACAACCATATTTAAAAGGAATGAGTATGTGGCCTATGTAGGAACAAGACTTGCGTGTTTTTTCTTGCTTAAGAAGGATTTTGTTTTGTTCCAGCTTCATTTAGACTGGGTTTGATATGTGTTAAAGGTCAACCTAGTACAAATTGGAAGAAGAGTCAAAGGTCAAAGCTTAAAGATGACCTCCATCAGAGCTCGTTATGTTTGGCAGAAGTGTGTGTGTGTGTGTGTGTGTTTCACAGATTTACTGGATGATTGGTTATCCAGAAGCCTCAGTAAGAGGCAGCCGTGTTCATTTGTTTGACCTCTCTTTCTCTTTGTTTTGCTTGTTTATTAGTTTTAGTTAGCTCTCTCTCTCCTTTCTTGAAGTGTTTGGATTGTTCTGCATTTTTATTGTAGTACCATTAACTGCTGAAACAATTGTATTGTGGTGTTTTTGTTCCTGTAGTTTAAATGTTAATCAGCCATCCATTTATATTTTGCATTGAGCTGTCAATCAAATCACAAGCATGAAATAGTGGCTGTTTGAAATGGCGTACTGTCTTACTATGCATACTATTTTTGTAGTATGCACAGTATGCAGACTGTCTGTTTTTGCAGTATGCACAGTATGCAGACTGTCCCAGACGATATTTTCCGGAATGCACAGTATAAAAAGACTGGAATACTGTATCCCACAGTGCAATGTACTTAACCTGCCATCTTTAATAGAAGTCTAATGCTTTAACTATGATCAGGCTGCCAAAAGTTAAGTCAAGTCACCTTAATTTATATAGCGCTTTTTACATATACAGATTGTTTCAAAGCAGCTTTACAGTGATAATAGGAAATTAATGGAAGAGAGATTGTGAGATTGTTTTGGATCAGCTCTAGATAAAAAAGTTATTGTCCAGCTAAAGTAAGTTTTTGATGAATTAATTTCCATTGTAAAAAATCATTATTTACTTTGGGGCGACACCATTTTCAACTAAAATAGAAAACTTTTAATGCGTTCTGGCCGTTCATTTACATGGCAACAGTGTTTGGTTAGCCTATAAATCTAGACGCACTAGCGGCAAATTACAGGGTTGTCTAGCAACTCTCTGTTGGCTTGTGAGCTTGAAAAACCAAACTCTGGTCAGGCCAATCACATCGTGTATAGAGTCGGTGGGCGGGCTTAACATAATGACGGCAGAGTTGGGACGGTTCCGCGTGCTACTTGAACACAAAGAAGCTGGCGAACAGCGGTCTTACGAATCGGCTTTGGCTGCGACTCTGGAAGACTTGGAGTTAAGCTTTTCTTTGAGAAAAGAACGGCACTGAAGTCATTCTTAAGAAAGGAAGATATGTTCAGAGTTTTGCCAACCGGATCTGGCAATAGTTTAATCTATCAACCAGTTCGGCTTCACCTTCTTCATTGCTCTGGTTGGTTGTAGCGCTATCCTATTGCGTGCAGAGGGAATTTGAAAGACAACCGTTTATCCCGCCCCTCGGATTGAGCACTGCCACTGGTGTGCTCCCAGACCCAACATCTTGATGTGGGTCTGGCTTATCAGGCTAGTGTTTGGTGGCATGAGAACGCAAACTTTGAAATAGGTTTTGAATTCGTTTTGAAACGATACTGTCATCTTTGTGTAAACTTCAAAAAAGGTGAATCTGTGAGAATGGTGATGCCAAGCACGTAAGCTTTATGCGTTTAGTCTATAGGCAAGCGCGTTTGAATACGTGCAAAATGTAATTTAGTTTTTCTTTACAAAATGACCACCAAATGGATTCTCTGGCATGCATAATACAGCGTTTTTAGTCGTTTCCGTGGATCCATGTGAACGGGAATCATTTTGATAATGTTTTTATCTCTACAGAGGGAAAATTAAGTGAAGGAGGCCTTCACAGGGGAGAGTCTAGTTGACAAGTCTCTGCTGACGCTTCAGGGTTTAAGATATTTTACACACACACACACACACACACACACACACACACACACACACACACACACACACACACACACACACACACACACACACACACACAAAGTTGTTTTATACTGCACAGTAGTATGCAGGGCACAGTATGCTAGTATTCCATGCAACTGGTGGGTTTGGTTAAAAAAAAAAAAGGGGTGGGGGGGTTGAAAATATGGGTGCGTGGTCTTAAAGTGGGGCCGGGGTTTGGCCCAACTACACTGAGGCTACTGTGTGTAGGACTGTGAATAATCCCCTCCCCTCTCTCTCTCTCTCTCTCTCTCTCTCTCTCTCTCTCTCTCTCTCTCTCTCTCTCTCTCTCTCTCTCGCTCTCGCTCTCTCGCTCTCACTGGGCAGTCAGTGTGAAGCTGTGATTGAGACTGCTGTGGGGTGTGCAGTTTCTCACATTCTGTAGAGGACACACATACACACACACTCAAGAGTGTGTTGAGCAGACAGCTGAGGGATTCACTCGCTCCCTGCGCACTCGGAAGATGGATCTCTTGAGGACTTGCTTGCATTGGGTCTGCGTGCTGGTCATTGGACTTCTGGGACTCGTGGAGGAGAACTTGGGTGAGTGTCAACCTTCAGAAAATTTAGTGACTGCGTGTTTCTAATCCAGGATTTGTAATGCAGCTGGTCTCTGCGCTACGGATCGCCACACACATTCACATTCACTCAGATGTTGCTTCTTTTTTTTTTTAGCTCAGGATATTTTCATGAAGTTCTCATCTAGATGTTCATCAAGATGTTTCTTCTGTAATTACTTGGGTTCATATTGAGTTCTCTGATTGTTCATTGCAGACTTTGGTGTCTTGGCATGATTGAGCACATTATTAAGATACATTTTGGGACTTTATAGGAGACATGAAATTACTGCGGTCTTTTTCTTTAGAGAAACAAGCAGGTCAATTCAGTGAAAGTTTCCATTTGCTCTCCATTTAGTCTCATTTGTATATAGGGGGCAATCAAATATGCTAGATTGGGGAGAGGAATGAACATAAAAGTTTAAGAATTGATCATTGACGTGTCCTAGTTAATGTCTATGATGGTTGCAGCCCTGTATAGGAGAAATGATTGAGATTAAAGAGATTTTATCTTTCCTATGAAGCTTTGTTAGTATGTATATGTGCTTTATGGTGTTCTGTATGTTGGCTTATACAAACCTCATAGTGATGGTGTACCAAATGGTCAGCCAGGTGTTGCTGTGTGTGTTTCTCGTTTTGTAGTGTGGTATAAGCCTCTCAGCTGCCTAACACTTGTTTTACACACAGTTGGAGGTCCAGCTTTGAAATCACTCAGTGTTTAATTCATACAACATACTCTCTTTCTCTCACACACTTGTTTTTTTTTTTTTGTGTGTGTGTGTGTTTTCTAGACAGGCCTGTTTTTGTTATATTATTAACAAATAACTTTGCCTTCCAGAAATAGGTTTAATTAATGTATTGAAGGAATCTTATGTTTGATTTTGCTGTAATAAATGTTAATTTACATTAATATAATATTCATTTAATAAATTAAATAATAATATGTTAGTATTAATAATATAATCAATAATATAAATATTTAATACAATATAATATTGGTGTTTAAATAATATTATAATTTATTGGTATTTCTAATATAAATCAATTAAATACATAATTTTATAACTTACACTTTATTAAATTATATAAAAATATATTTGAATTTGAATTTGATGATTAAATTATAAATATGATTTAAACATAAATAGTTATAATTGAATTATACTTACCTAATGCAATGTCATTTAGCCATTTATAAGTGTAATTTAAGTGTCCACTTTCTCCTAGGAGCCACTGTATTTTAGTAAAATTGTAATTTAGCTAAACTTTACTAATCTTAACTTCATCTAAGCTAGTGAAGGAAATTGACCTGACTGCTCTTATCCCTTTTGTGTTAGCCTGTGTGCACACTTATATTCACCTCTCTGTCTCTTTCTCCTCCTGAGCGGTGAAGAGAGAGTGAAGCCATTTCCATCATTTCCCATCCCATAATATCCTTCAGACATGGTCCAGACCTGTCTCCCAACACCTAGACGCACAATGAACTCATCGGCTGTCCACCGAGTGCAGAGGAGCCTGCGGTGTCTCTGTCAGACTTTATTTACAGTCCACAGCATCTCACCCTCTCCATCACTCCCGCACGTCACTCCCACTGCCGCCACAAACTCACGCATGTCGACCGGAGTGTCTGTCTATGCGGGTACGTCCTGTCTGCCCTTTTGACAAGGCCATCATATGTTTGTGTGTGTTTGGATGCAGGTCTGCCACTTGTGGAATATATAAACTACTAGGGCTGTTCTTATAAAACTAATAAAAACAATATTGAGAAGTTGGTTTGGCCTGGAAGACCACCTCAGACTAGTCTCACGTAGCCAGACCTCTCCATTGCATGCATTTCATTGACCGCCCAAGAGGATGTCTGACTGACATGTAAAACAGCCAATCACATTTTTTTTTTGTTCCACATCATGTGAAAATATAAAGTTGATGTCCCTACAATAACAGACCGGCGTGCATCTAATAAATTATTCATTTAAGATTGTTGTGCAAGTTTAGTGCAACAGTGGAGCCACGAAATTCGCATACTTTTGAAAATCCAGTGTTTAGTTGATCCTGATAAGCGCTCATTGTCACAGTTGTAAACACGACGGCTTTCTTCTTCCATGAGGGGGTTTGTCATCACGACAGCTTTGTTTCCAGACAAACCATTAAAGAACACGACATACAAGTCTTGGAAAATCAACCTATCAAATGATGACTTCGAAACTCCTGAAGTGTTTCCCATTTCGTCTGCCGTATCCATCAGGCATTCAGCCAACACTCCGTGGGTGTGATGTCTGAGGCTGAGACTAACCACTTCCAGCAGCCTAACCAGCAATACATTCTTGGTCAACCAGTTCCACCAAGATGTTTTTCTGGTGAACAACATTAGTGTGTCGGTCCACCAGCTAGATTAACACTAACCAGCCTGGATAATTTTTGGTCAAACAGTGGGAGAAACATAGAAAGTCTAAAAGTTTCAGGTGAGAAAAACACAACAGTCTTGAGGTTGTGTGATTGTCTTCTCTGGATGTCTTCAGTCCTCACTCACACCTCTGAATCGCTCTCTTCCTGTTTGACTTGGAAAGAGGGCATGTCTCGCATCCCATCGCAAACTCTCTCACCTTTACTGCCCTGTCTGTCATCAGCGTTCTCATCGCCTTCTCACCTCTTCTCCTCTGAGGTTTTGAGGTTTATTCTCTTATGCTCTGATTAATAATGGCCGCTATAGGTTTGTCTTTTTACTGTCAGCGACCACCTGTTGGATAAATGAAGTGATTTAGATTTAGTTTTACAGCATAGTCACTCTTGAAAGTTAATGTTCTGCTTTAAGTTGCTCACGGAGACTATATCATGGGTCCAGCTGCAGTTGGTTTGATGGCTGGAGTCCAGAAGATTGTGATGGACAGCCGGCAGATGCAGCTCTGCACTGGATCTCTGGAGTGTGGGAAAGACAGAGGTGTTGAAGAGAGAGCAAAAAGCGTGTTTGAAACGGTGCAATACCGAGAACCTGAGATTTGCTTGCATGTAATTTTGTTAGTCACGTATTTTGATGCCAAGTGGGAACACAGTACAGAGTGTACAAAGTCATACTCAAACATAGTGTAAGGGCCGTGACACACCAAGCCGACGTAAAAGAACTGTGCTTTGAAAGCTGACTGTGTTGTCGCCTTACGTCGGCTGTGCTTCGGCCAAAAAGCTGCGCTTGAACACACCAGAAGGACTACAAGTGACTGTCAGCGAGCATGTGTGTTCTGCGCCTGTGTGTAAGGACATAACTGTCTACATCAGCTGCTGTCAGTAGTCTAAATCAGTCATTCAAAAAGGGAAACCGAAACTAGGACTGCAGATATATAAACTGTAAACAAAACTGCGCTTGCTTATCATTTTGAATATCAATCTCTTTCTTAATTCCAGGCGGCCCATGTTGTTATGAATATATTTGCGCATTGGAATGCTCAGGTAAGATGACGTAAAATTAGAAGTCTTTATTAGACTTCTTTGCTCGCTTTCATCACTTTCGCTTCACTTGTTTGCTAAGCTGAACACCCAATCAGAGTTCTCTCTCTCAGCGATGGTGCCGACAGACAACATGCTCAATAGACCCCAAGAACAACATACGATGTCCAACTAGTGCCGCCAATGCAGAACACACCACAAAAACTCGGCCGCCCTAAACTCAGCGACAGCCTGACGCTGGCCGACCGTCGGCTTGGTACGCAAGTGCGCAAGCATAGACGTGAATGCTTGGCTGTCACATTACAAGCACACACTCCTGTAAAAATGTTTTCATGCTTTTTAATTAACCCTTCACTATTCTTTGCCCCCCTTGGTTACTGTTGCTAACACAGACATGCTTTACACGTACGTGAAAAGCATGACTTTTTTTTTTTCATTGAAATATTCTCATAAAGTGGCCAAAACTGATTAGATATCATTCTTACGTGGGCTGGAATGAATTATGACTTTGAAAAGCCTTTTTCTCTGCTTTTTTTCTCTACTAAAATTGTTAAATTGCTCAGTATAACATGATTAAATCTGCAGAGGCTGAAAATCAATGGAGGTGAACGCAGAGTTCCTCTGTTATTATTGACTTGTGCTCTTTTTGCATAATTTGTCAAATTATGTTTAAAACCATCAAGCCAGACTTTAGAGTGTCAGTGTAGATTATAATATTCTATTAAGATATGATGCCATGAACCTTACAAATCCAGCAAGTACACTACCGTTCAAAAAATGATATTATCAATGTTGAAAACTGTTGTGTCTAGATTCTTTGATGAATAGAAAGTTCAAAAGAACAGCATTTATTTAAAATTTTAATATTTTGTAACCATTATAATTTTGTAACAGTCTTTACTGTCTTTTTTTATGTTTAAGGTGTCATTGCTAAATAAAGTGGCTGAATAAGTGACTGACCCCAAACTTTTGAACAGTAGGGTATATTTTGCAGAAACCTCAAAATGGTGATTGTTTTCCCGTGTTTAAAGGGTTAACCATGTTCAGAGAGGTGAGAGTGTGTGTGCATTCACCTGTATGAACTCATGAGCACAGAACGAGGCTTGAATGAGCTCTGTGATAACACTTAATGGATTTTGAATGCTGCTCAGGTGTGTCTCTGTATATGAGTCAGTCTGGAGCCTGAACTTTCTTGATTTATTAATGGCTTTTTAATGTTAGAGAACAGCGGCACTGCACAGAGTCAGAAACAGCACTCTGTGTGAAGTCATTCTGGAGCCTGTGCTGTAGTAGTGTATTATTAATGGAGGTTAATGATGAGGAGCAACACTCATGTTCACATTCAAACTTCTGGGCTTTTCATGTCTTATTGTAGATTTTCGTACTGTAAAATGTATAATCATTTAAATCTATTAATTTTAAAGACATGTGACATCCGTCCCAGCAAACTCTTTTCCAGTAATCACAAATGACTGTGATTGGTCCAGCCTGACCAGCAGTGAGAAAAGTAACGGGTAACGTGATAACAGCTGTTTTTCAGTTTGTTTAGTCATTTTCCAATTTAATAGACACTATGCAAAAAATATATATACATGTGAGGAAATGTATAAAATATAGTGCTGTCAAATCGATTAATCACATCTAACATAAACGTTTTTAAATAAAAGTGTGTGTATGTATGCGCGCACACACACACACACACACACACACACACACACACACACACACACACACACTCTTTACTTTCTTTCACTATATTTGTGAGGACATTGCATAGACTTCCATTGATTTTTATATCAGGTTAATGATATTTTCTAATCCCCTAATATTTCCAATCCATATCCCTAAACCTACCCATCCCAGAAACATGTGCAAAACAATAGATTTAAATAAAAACATGTTTTGGCCGATTTATAAGCCTTTTTAACTGGTGAGGACCAGTCAAATGTCCTCACTAGTCAGCTGTCATAATATTTTACTATATAAGTGAGGACATTTGGTCCCTCACAAGTATAGCTAAACAAGGTACACACACACACACACACACACACACACACTTCAGGAATTCACAAACTTTTTTGTCAGCTAAACACTGCATTGATGGTCACATGATACGTATATCAGTGCCTTCCATGTGGCCAAATCTCAACTGCTTGATTGCTTGTATCTTTGCAAAATGTAAACTATATTATCGGCCAGCTCTAATCTGCAAAATGCCTTGCAGATATTATAAACATTAAGGTCATGGCTTACTGTAAATCTGCTTTGAAACATTCTGTATTGTAAAAGCGCTATACAAATAAATTTGACTTAGCTTAAATATTAGTGTTTATGTTGATTTGTTTTTGTTTTTTTGTGTACATTTATTTTTATTACATTATTTTAATTTTACATTTTTAAGATTTAATCATTAGGTTTTCATCAACTCTGTTCTATTTCTCTGTTTCACACTAACCCAAGTGCATTATGGGAAGGAAGCAGCTGGATTTGGAATTTGAAGGTGTTGTGTGTCAGTCCATCTTAATGCCTTTATCTTCTGTCCTTTATAATCTGCCCTTTCTTTCATCTCTCTATCTTTAGTATTGACCCCATCCATGGACACACCTGTTCCCACCTTTCATTTCTCGCCCGACACGTAAGCTGAGCGTTCCAGCGCCCCACCTGGACGACCAGCTGAGGGTTCACGTGTCTTCTTTTATTTCAGTTTGTGCTGAAAGCATCTGATGCAGGAATCATGAACAGATCTCACAACAGAAAGTGAGAAGTGTGTAGTTTAGCAGTAGTGAAATGGATTTTTTCTTGTGTGGAAATATTCGCTGTTAAAAAACCTACTTGCCCACTTTTTTTTCTAAATAGCCAAAAACTTTGCTTTATATCACAGCTGTCAGCCATGACTTGCTACTTATTCACTGGTGGTGTTAATGGGAGGGGCGTTATCTTTCTAGAAAGCATTTGATGCTTGGATATGCCCATTAGTGATGCTGAGTTATCAGTATTTGTAGAATGCACATTTTCTTGTCTTGTATTGAGGACTGTACATTTTAAACAGGCCTCTGCTAAGTTCATTTTTTTAAATACACAACGAGGCTGACAGACATTGTCTGAAGACTTTGATATCTTGAGCTCTTTAAGTTGGCATAAACAGAGAATGCGTTTTTGTATTCGGTCTAGGGTTGGGTATCATTTGGGATTTTTACGATACTGGTGCCAAATCGATACTTTTAAAACGGTACCGGTGTCTGAACCGATACTTTTTTTTTTTTTTTTTTTTTTTTTTAAAGAGCCACAAAAAGATGGTGGATGGCATTAAAGAATGGCTTTTTATTGAAAAAAAAATATATATATTAAAATTGTAATAAAATGTATTAAAAGTTTAAAGTATATTTAATTATTAGTGCTGTCAACGTTAATGCATACACTTAAATTTTTACCAGTTTAATGCATTTAACGCAGCATCTGTTTTTTCTGTCATCTTCTGGCTAGCATTACAATATATGATCACACTCTTATTCATGCTAAACCATTCAATCGCGACAAGACAAAAAAAAAACACGCGCTTGTTATATTTAAGCTATAGTTATATTTTTAATGTTTTATATATATATATAACGATATATATTATATTTATATTTTATAGCCTAATAAATGTTAAAAAGCTTTCAATTATCCTGTAATGTTGAATGGCTATAATTAATGTTTAAAATCAATCATTATCAGTGATACTGGCAAGTCAATCATTATCAGTGATATCAGTGATTCATTCATAAAAGATGCCATTAAACAAATATTTAAAATATACTATCGTTATGTTTTTTTGTTGTTGGTTTTTTTACATTTAATTTGGAGATTAACTGTGAAAATATTACATTACAAAAATATATTAACAACATATAAAAATGTGTTTTTAATTACGATTAATCACAGAAAAAATGTGTGATTAATCTAGTTTTTTATTCGATTGACAGCACTATTAAACACAGCAAATTTACTTAACAAATTTACATACAGAAGGCCTAATTTAACACTAAATAACAGTCACAGTACTGATAACCGCAAAGTAGTCGGTATTCTTGGTTTGCTACAAGTTTCAGAAATTCTTTTGCGGAAATATGACCATATTGCCTTCTCTGGCTAGATATTTTAGAACGCATCGTCTTATTATTTCCATGGTGATGCTTCTCACGTGTCAAACCGCAGCCACAATAGTGCTGTATGACAGGTGTATCGCTTTTTATTGCGTTTTTTTCTTTTTTTTATACAAAATATTCACAAACTTGTTAACCAGTATCATGAACTATCTGATATTCCGATTTTCAAATATGTGTAAGTGAATGTGCTTGGTCATTTAAAACCCTTTATAATGATTATGTTAGTTGATCTATAGTGCGCAGTGGGTGCCGCCATGTTAGTTTGCGCCACAGATCAGAGAATCGGATCTATTGGATTTGCATCACGCAAATCACAGTCCAAAAACATGCAGGTTAGGTGGATTGGATATGCCAAATTGTAGGATTGAGTGTGAATGTGTCCCAGCACTCTCAGCGCTGGGTTGTGTCAGGAAGGGCATCCAGCGTAAAACCTGTGCCAAATCAAAGGTGTTTGTGAAGCAGACCCTGCAAATGAGCTAGGAAGATGATGAAATGTATTTTTTGCTTGTACTTATGTGCATTTAAATGTCTGAAACCTAAAATAAACATTATGTGGTTGAAAACACTGAATAGTTGCGATATATGACAAGAGCTGAGCGCGTCTGTCTCTGGCTCGCCACCAGCCAAAGCGTGAAAGAATGTTTGAAATGAAGTGGCACCGAAATCTGTGTTCTGATTCGGCCCAGTTACATACCAGTTATATAAGAGTTTCGGTACCCAACCCTAAATCCGCTGTTATGCACCATGAAAATTGCACTTTTTGGACATCTCAATTCAAAAGTCCTTATTATATTGCACCAATTTCACTTTTTAATGATGGACCAATCAGAAGCAACAATGTTGGGGTTCCCACACGACCTGGAAATCCTGGGAAAATAATGACAAATTTTCCAGCCCTGGAAAACTAACAGAAAATATCCTGGAAAAATCTTTTTTTTAATTTTTTTTTTATTCGCCAAACAACAGTGCATGTGACTGCAAGATATAAGAACAGGTCCTGTGTGTACGCCCACTAATTCTTAGTCTGAAAAGATGCATTAGTAAACTTTCTCCTTCTGATTCCTTTTGTTTTTGCTCTCAGTTTTCGCTATTGGCCAGAGGGTCTTTCTTGTTTCTCTCATGTCTTGAGAGAAAGGGTCTTGAAAGAGAAGTTTGAGTTTTCCTTCTACTGTTTATTTGAAAGTGCTGTGTTTATTTTATATTTCATAGAGTGTGGCGGCTGCTGTGTGTGTGTGTGTGTGTCCGTGTGAAGGGTCGCTGGAATGTTCAGGGTCAGGTGATTGAGTTTCAAGATGACCTTGTAAATTACATCTCGGCATAAATACACACACAAAGCAATGGTTTGCACATGAACCTTCTGCACCGTCATCCCTCAAGCTCACGGTGTGTTAATATCAGCGTTCAGTGGGTGTTTGCTGGCTTAATATGGTGTCTGTGGGTGTTTATATGAACTTCTGCTGCCTGTGTGTGAGTGTCAGATAAAGGCAATTGCAGTCTCATCACCCTACAGCAACCTTATGTCATCTCAAAATGTTTAATCGCTTCTAGTAAATTTAAATCAAGGTTATCACTGTCACACCAGCTAATTAACGTAGAAAGTCTGTTTTTACCAAGAGTCAAAATCACTTGGAACTCCAGATGCCGTTTCATTCCAGATATGAGTGGAATTTTCTTTATTTACATAACAGACAGTTGCTGAACTCTCTTAGGAGCCATGGAAACAGACGAGTCTGAAACCAGGGGCGCATTTCAGACATCAGCGAACAAGAGACACGGTCAGCCCATGATTGCAGATGTATGTTACATGTATGTTCTAATTAGGAAATGTGTTTAATATACCAATACCGTTACAATGGAAGGCTGTCTAATCAAAATAGGAGTATCACATTTCTAAAACTACACACACACACACACACACACACACACACACACACCGTAACATTAGTAACATCTCCAGAAGTTCATCATCTTAGAAAAGTAGTCTCATCTTTAAAGGACTTTTTAGACAACTTTAGAGCTCAAATAACTATTTTTATTAATTTATTAATTTATTTTTATTAAAATGTTTTTTTTTTTTTTTTTTTAATGAAATATTTCAGTGCTTTAACCAAAATAGAAGCTTCACATTTCTAAAACTCTGTAACTCCCGAGGTTTTATCCACTAGCCTGGCATCTCCCAAGGTTTTATCCACTAGCCTGGCATCTCCCAAGGTTTTATCCACTAGCCTGGCATCTCCCAAGGTTTTATCCACTAGCCTGGTTTCTCCCAAGGTTTTATCCACTAGCCTGGCATCTCCCAAGGTTTTATCCACTAGCCTGGTTTCTCCCAAGGTTTTATCCACTAGCCTGGCATCTCCCAAGGTTTTATCCACTAGCCTGGTTTCTCCCAAGGTTTTATCCACTAGCCTGGCATCTCCCAAGGTTTTATCCACTAGCCTGGCATCTCCCAAGGTTTTATCCACTAGCCTGGCATCTCCCAAGGTTTTATCCACTAGCCTGGTTTCTCCCAAGGTTTTATCCACTAGCCTGGCATCTCCCAAGGTTTTATCCACTAGCCTGGTTTCTCCCAAGGTTTTATCCACTAGCCTGGCATCTCCCAAGGTTTTATCCACTAGCCTGGTTTCTCCCAAGGTTTTATCCACTAGCCTGGCATCTCCCAAGGTTTTATCCACTAGCCTGGTTTCTCCCAAGGTTTTATCCACTAGCCTGGTTTCTCCCAAGGTTTTATCCACTAGCCTGGCATCTCCCAAGGTTTTATCCACTAGCCTGGCATCTCCCAAGGTTTTATCCACTAGCCTGGCATCTCCCAAGGTTTTATCCACTAGCCTGGCATCTCCCAAGGTTTTATCCACTAGCCTGGCATCTCCCAAGGTTTTATCCACTAGCCTGGTTTCTCCCAAGGTTTTATCCACTAGCCTGGTTTCTCCCAAGGTTTTATCCACTAGCCTGGTTTCTCCCAAGGTTTTATCCACTAGCCTGGCATCTCCCAAGGTTTTATCCACTAGCCTGGCATCTCCCAAGGTTTTATCCACTAGCCTGGCATCTCCCAAGGTTTTATCCACTAGCCTGGTTTCTCCCAAGGTTTTATCCACTAGCCTGGTTTCTCCCAAGGTTTTATCCACTAGCCTGGTTTCTCCCAAGGTTTTATCCACTAGCCTGGCATCTCCCGAGGTTTTATCCACTAGCCTGGTTTCTCCCAAGGTTTTATCCACTAGCCTGGTTTCTCCCGAGGTTTTATCCACTAGCCTGGTTTCTCCCAAGGTTTTATCCACTAGCCTGGCTTCTCCCAAGGTTTTATCCACTAGCCTGGCTTCTCCCAAGGTTTTATCCACTAGCCTGGCATCTCCCAAGGTTTTATCCACTAGCCTGGCATCTCCCAAGGTTTTATCCACTAGCCTGGCATCTCCCAAGGTTTTATCCACTAGCCTGGCATCTCCCAAGGTTTTATCCACTAGCCTGGCATCTCCCAAGGTTTTATCCACTAGCCTGGCATCTCCCAAGGTTTTATCCACTAGCCTGGCATCTCCCAAGGTTTTATCCACTAGCCTGGTTTCTCCCAAGGTTTTATCCACTAGCCTGGCATCTCCCAAGGTTTTATCCACTAGCCTGGTTTCTCCCAAGGTTTTAGCCACTAGCCTGGTTTCTCCCAAGGTTTTATCCACTAGCCTGGTTTCTCCCGAGGTTTAATCCACTAGCCTGGTTTCTCCCAAGGCCCTGAAGGAGTTTTGATTCCTTGCCACCGTCGCCTCTGGCTTTTGGCTTGCTCAGTTGGGGACACTAAAATTTCAACTTTATTACCAATCTGCCTGCATTGACACTATATGATACTTGAAATTAGCTGGATAACATCACCGTTTTCACCAGAAATCAAAGCCAAATCAAATTCTGTTGCATTATTTTTCTGTTAAAGGATTAGTTCACTTTTAAATAAACTTTTGCTGATAATTTACTCACCCCCATGCCATCCAAGATGTCCATGTCTTTCTTTCCTCAGTCGAAAAGAAATGAAGGTTTTTGATGAAAACACTCCAGGATTTCTCTCTTTATAATGGACCTCAATGGGCTCCAAACGGCTCAAGGTCCAAATGACAGTTTCAGTGCAGCTTCAGAGGGCTTTAAACGATACCAGACGATGAATAAGGCTCTTATCTAGCCAAACGATCGCTTTTATAAGCACAAATGCTCGTCTTGCTCTGTTCTGTGATGCGCGTTCGTGACGTCACGTAATACGCAATTAGCATTGTGTATTACAATTGGCGTTTGACTTAGTATGTGCACTGACTCGGTACTTCTGCCTACCTCAAGCGTGACCTTTTCAACGTAATTGCGTATTACGTGATGTCACGAACGCACATCACAGAACAGAGCATGGCGAGCATTGGTGCTTATAAAACGTAAACTTTTTAAATGAGCGATCGTTTGGCTAGATAAGTCTTATTCATCGTCTGGTATCGTCTAAAGCCCTCTGAAGCTGCACTGAAACTGTCATTTGGACCTTGAACCGTTTGGAGCCCATTGAGGTCCATTATATGGAGAAAAACCCTGGAATGTTTTCATCAAAAACCTTAATTTCTTTTCGACTGAAGAAAGACACGGACATCTTGGATGACATGGGGGTGAGTAAATTATCAGCAAAAGTTTATTTAAAAGTGAACTAATCTTTAACAGTGTGAAGCTGCTTTGAAACAATGTAAAAAGTGCTATACAAATAAAGGTGACTTGACTTGAAAAAGTAGTCTCAGCTCAAATAACTATTTCATTTCATTTTGAAACATTTCATTTCTTTTCAAAAGATTTAATTTTTAAAAATTACATTTCATTTAGAAATTTTTAATATAATTTTTAAATATATATATATTTTTACATTTCATTTAATTTCAATTAATTTAAAAAGATTGGATTTTATTTCAAAAGATTACATTTTATTTTGAAAAATATTATGGTTTGTTACTTCCGTAAGAAACAAAGTCTCAAAGCTTTCAAATTCTGTCCATTTCATCACAAAATTCAAACAATAAATAGTGCTTATTAAACGCGCTCTTAAATGTGACGTGACCGATTTCTGTAGCGCCTGAACAGTAGCACGGTGCGCAAGTCTTTTCTTCCACTTTAATACAGGTTATAGCACGGAAAAAGCATGCATGAACATCAGAAGGTATGTTGAAAGATACAGTACAACTTACTGAAATGTATCATGTCTCGTAATCTCTCCAATCAGTGTTTCAGCCGCGGAAAGACGGCAATAAAACAGCTTGTGAACAATGTAAATAAAGCTATTTTACACTAATTAAAGCAAAAATGTACTGTTAATTATATATGTATAATAATGTATCTTATATGTATCATGAAGACAAGTTTATTAAAACTAACTTTTGTGCTGTATACAAACATTTCAGTGTTATTATTATCTGATAAGATAATCAGTATTTTAACCTCTAATATTATAGCAATGTACCAAATGAAGAGGGTTCCCTGCATCATTTGGCAGGGATCTTTTTAATCCGTATCAGTTTCGATATCGGCAGATATCATTCTGAATAATCGGCTATTGGTATCGCCAGAGAAATTTAGTATTTAATTTCTAAAACACACAATTACATCAATAAAAAGGACAACTTTACAGCTCAAATATATCTATTTTTTTTTTATACAAAAATATTTATTTTTGGTGCTTTAACTAAAAACTAAAACTCTCCACCTATGGGAATTACATCGGTAACACATAGTCAAAAGTCCCTCGAGCTTAAAGAGTACTCCAAACTTATAATTTAACATTTTGTACTGAAGAATTCATTCAAGTGCTAGAGCAAATATGCGTCTGCATTTCTGCCTTTAAACCCTCTGGTCTGCTTGTCTGCTATTCTTCCATTGCTAGTGCATCACTGCAGGCACGTTTCCCATTTGCTTTTACAAACTGAGGGATGAGTCGACATTATTGTCTGTGGTAATCAACAGCATTCCCAAGATGCGCTACATAGACATTAGGCTCCTCTAAATCTTCATCATAGATTCACACACGTAGACAAGGCTGTGAATGTGGAGCGGGAAGCAGATTTCCGGAGCAGTCGGGCTTCTCTGACAGATTCGCAGTGATTATTTGGCTGAGTGAAGGAATGAAAAGTTTCTCTTTGTGTGAAAATCTCTGTCCTCAGGGGTTTTATTCAACCATCAGACTGACAGAGAGAGAGAAAAGAAGATTTTGATTGAGTTCAGGCCCATTCAGACGGCCGGTCTTGCTTGACAAAGCCCAGCAGATAAAGACACAGTTGTAGCTCTCTTTTGTCTGTTCTTAATCTATTATCCTGTCTTATCTTTTCTTCTGCTCATTGCAGTTTCACTTTCTTGCATCTGTTGTATTGATCTTTTTGTTTTCACCCGTGTACGCTCATTATCTCCAGACCCCTGCGGGTTTGATTGATGGCTCTAGGTTTTGATTGACAGGTGTGTAAGGCTCGACCGTGGCATACTGATGCGGTTGGATTTTGGTTTGGGTTAAAGGTCGTACCTCTTTCTGGTGGAGCGTATGTGTGGATATGTTACTTCAAACGCACACACTCACATGTGCGCCTTGCTGTGTAATTGGGGACACCCTGTCGACTTCTATTGTTATTTAATTCAGCTAATTATAATTACTATAGAATGTCCTAAAATACATCTAAGCCCATAATACTAAAATCCAACTTTTTTATTTTTAAATCAAGACATTTGAGTCATGTACTTACTATAGTAATAACAGTAAATTAAACGTAGCTCTATAGTAAGTTCATGTAGTTAATTCATATTACGCCGTACTTAAGTACGATGTATCTACGTCACCTTAAAATAAAGCGTAACCAACCATTTTACTTGCATTTTTTAATGCGTTATTTTATTTTGACTTGTAATTACTAAAATCTTAATCTTCTAAATACATTTTTTAGATGTGATGGACATAATTAGTCCCTTTATAAAGCATTTCCCAAACATCGTTTGTTTATTTTACTTCTTTACTTCTTATACTTCTATATATATATATATATATATATATATATATATATATATATATATATATATATATATATATATAATATAAATGTAGAATCAATTATAGAATCAATTAATGTTTTGTTAGTATATAAAAATAATATTTTTTATATACTAACAAAACATTAATATAATTGAGTCTCTTACGTGACATTATTTACTTTAAATGAAGCTTACGTTAAATTTTTACTTTATTTGTTTTAAATTCTTTATGCAGTTTTATCATGCATTAAGCATAAACTATATAAACTATTTTATGTAATAAAAACTAATTAGTTATAACATAACATAAACCATTTATTCTTTTTGTTAAAATGTTAATTTTATTACTTTTATATTCTATTTTTATTTTATTATATCTTTTATTTTATAATTGTTGATTTTATAATTTTTATATTCTGTATTTTTCTGTTGAACATTTCTTGCGCTTTGTGAAGCGAAACATAACGATAATGGCATTATTCGGTCAACACGTACGTTTTGCTGAGCACAATGAAATACGTAGCACATTTCATATTATCTATGTAATACTTAATGCTTTTAATAAAATAAAGTTTTTGTCTGAGTATAACTGCTTTAAATGTACTGTATGTTCAGAACAGATTTGTTTCAGTCGGTAGGTAGTAGCTTGCACGACCACTCATTTTTACTAATTGACTAGTCATCCAGAAAAGTAGTCAAATAGTTGGCGTGTCAGTGTTTACATTATGTAAATGTCTCACCACACAGCTCTGACAGCCAGATGGAGAGTGACGCGGGTGAGAAACGATGTATCGCGTATCTCCATTGCCAGATTCATGTCTCTTGCGTGTTTATGTCACTAGTTTATTTCTGTCCGTCTCTGGGTTAGTTAAAGGCTCTCAGATCGGTGCAACCACAAGTGTTTAGAGAGACATTATTTTAAATGATGGATTTTTGAAAAATGACCTTTCGTGTAGTGTGTAACACAGTTCTAAGTGAATGAAAACATCCTGCAAAGTTTTAAATCTAAAAAGTGCAGCATATGTAAAGTTATTGTCTCTCAAAAGTAAGAGTCGACTCTGAGCTAGTTCAACAAATCGATTGAAACCTTGAACACTGCAGCTGATACTGAATAGCATCATTTCAAGAAGATGCTGTGCTCTACAGTGCGTTTATTGTGTAGGTCTCTGGCTAACTGGCTAACTCACGTTATCACTGGCTTATACTACTGTAAATCTGTGGGCTGCAGTATTACCTAAAACTGTGTCTATTAATGCAGATTGTCTGTCATTCTTACTACTTTGAGTAAAGATAAAGGATGAAGCAAGATTTGTTTTGCAAACTTTAATGTTACATCAGTCATTCACGTTAGTGTTCGGCTAACGTACTGTATGTGCTGTTATTGATACAGTTCCCACATGTGCACCCGAATACATTAGACATGCACGCACGCATTAATGCAGATGGTGAGGAATTGCAGCTGACACATCTCATAATGTACCTCAAACTGAGTAGCATCACTGAGAATCGTCCTGCTCAAGGTTCGGGTTGAATAGCTAGTTCTGCCAATGTTTCATCGATTCGGACTCGCGCTAGGATTGGTGTAAAATTGTTACTGTCTTTACAGTGTGTACTATCAAACCATCCAGACGCCAGGACGAAGCTGGAGTTCAGTGATGGTAATGGCCGTTTGTTTCTGAAAAACGCGATGTACGCGGTAAACCAATCACAACAGACTGGGCCATCTCACCAATCAGACGGCAGGCTCGCGGAAAGGAGGGATTTAGAGAGATTGATTCATCCATCTAGTCGTTTGAGAATCATTGAACATTGTGGCAGTAGTGCATTGTATATTATGAGAAAATAAATTTTTGACCGTTGATGCATTGTTAGGGATGTCACGGTACCAAAATTCCAGTAGTCGGTACCAATACCATAACAATTTTACGGTACTCGGTACCAATTTCGGTACCACAACAGATTTTTATTTTACTATTTTTTTCACATTTAATTAAATTCAATGAGTTTATTATTTATAATGATAGTCATTATAAGTAAATAATACATTTAAAGGCTGTATGTTGTTTAAAAGTAAAACATTTTTATAAAAACATCAAGTGAAAAATAAGCAATGATCTAGGCATAATTATTATTATTAGTAGAGGCGTATTATTATTATTATTACATAGAGACGTAGCTAAATCTACTGTACAACAGTAGCCTAATATATTCTAGTAGTCAATTTATTTTGACGGGTTGCCGTGAAGACCTTTGAGTGTCTGTGTTCATGATATGACAGTTTTCTCAAATGAAAGGGTAAGTTCTCATGAAGTGACGGTTTATGCGTCCGTGTCCTCATATAGTGACACACGGCAGAGACTACAAAGACAGCGAAGCGAACGCTGCATACCACAAGATCCACACAAAGAGGCAGAACATGCAGGAGTAATATTTAAATAGCATTTTGCAGTTTAATATTCACAGATACTAGTATATATTCGGCTACAGTCTGGAGCCCTGCACTTAGATAAACACGGAAGCGACTGAACGCAGCTGCGGGTACTGGATATACTCGGGAGTCGGTACTACAGGTACTACAGAAATGCTGGTATCGTCACATTTTTTGCTTTTCAGTACTGACTTGGTACCAGAGTACCGGTACTTGTGACATCCCTAATGCACGTAAACCTGTCGTTGGAGACCTCCAAAACTAAATTAGGAAACTTTAAAATAGCATAATAGGGGCACTTTATTACAGAGTTAGAAGTTTGTAGTAGAAGTAGTTGTGAAGAAAGTGTGAAATCAATAACTATTCAAGCAAAGACCAAACAAACTAAAAGCTCGATCCGTTGTTGACTGTATATGTTATGCGTCACTGTAAGCTGAACGCTCTCCGGTTGGCGGTTATAAATGAGCTGTTCTGTTTATACGTTACGTCTCGCAGCAGTGGCTGTGTTTACGACTGTTTTCACAGGGCTTTCTTAACTATGCAGGCAAGGGCCAAATCCGTCTGCGTTTATGTGTGTGTGTGTGTGTGTTTCATGAAGTGTGCATATTTGAAATGAATGGATCAGACAGGGATGGGATGAGATATTGAGCAGTGCATCAGACTCGCGGTGTGTGGGAAACCGTGAGTGTTTATGTCCCAGGGCCCCTTACATGAATGAGTCTTACTGTATACATTCACATGTCTGTATAAGTGTGTCTGTACTTTGTAGGATTAAAGTTGTCCTTTAGTTATGTGTGTTCAACATACTAGGATGCTTTTAGACGCACACACAGACTAGCCTCCATTCTTTATCCAGACTAAAGCAGTGTGTTCAGTCTGTAATATAAGCAGTGCATTAGTGAGTTTAGACTAGTGATGGTTTGTAACAGAGAGAGTGAAAGACAAGAATAGTTTGTTGAAAGAAATGTTAACACACTAAATATAACATAATGTACATCAGAAGGCCATTATGACAAAATAAACCCAGACTGGGTTATGCAATAAGACTGTACTTTATGGACATGAAGTATTGATTTGACCTGAATTTTATATTATTAAAATATATAAATGTATTTTATATTAAATATATTATTATTCCAGAAAAAAGAATATATATATATATATATATATATATATATATATATATATATATATATATATATATATATATATATATATATATATATAAATACATATACAATATACCATTAGTTTATATAATATACATATACCATTAGTTTCCACTAAACATGTGTTAACCAAACTTTGCATATAGTTTCTCAATTATGTTATGAAAGATATAAATTTATTTGTTCATATTGTATTTACTGCTTTATTATACAGTCTGTTCACACGGATGGGCAAAAATGTGTTCCCAACCTTATACATGTGGTCTAATTTTTTTATAAACATGATTTTGTAGCATAATTATACAAGAATGTTTGACCACTGAATACCACAATTGACCTATCAGAAGCTAATGTTCCAGAGAGCCGTGAAATAAGCAACTTTATTTTATGTCTTGATGTCAAAATTATATACACCATCCCTCAGCATCCCCCTCTCTCTTTAACAGCTCACAGATGTGGAGTTATTTTGACTGAAGGGTGTTTGGTCAGCTTCTATAAGCACCTTTGTGGCCATTTAAAACTGTGTGTGTGTGTGTGTGTGTGTGTGTGTGTGTGTGTGTGTGTGTGTGTGTGTGTGTGTGTGTGTGTGTGTATGTGTCACATCAACTTTACTGCCCTGTATCATAATTTTGTGTTTCTCATTTTTCACCCAAAGTGACTTACCATGCACTAATTACAGCAGCAATAACCTGGGGTTAAGTGTCTGGCTCATGGAAACAAAAGCACAATTGTGCTCTCAGCTAGGTTATTATAGTTTATATAGTTTTTAAATTTGTTCTTTATTGTATGTGTGTGTTTTGTTATATTTATTAACATTTTATTTTTCCAAAGTTAACACTTACACTTACTAATAATACTAACTAATAATTCATGATTATTTTTTTTATTTTATTATTGTTTTGTATTGAGTAATTGAAAATTAGTTTAAAGGTGCCCTAGAATGAAACATAGAGGGAATGTGGCTTATTTAAGGGCAAAAACTGTCCAGATACGGTTTTACAGGTCCATTTACAAAGAAATTGTCCCTAGGATGAAATGGTCTGTTTTTGCCTTATTTGGAAGCATCATGAATAATAATAATGTTGAGCTCTGCTCTGATTGGCTCATTTCAGCAGCTCACACAAGTGCAGTTATTCAGCGAACACAATCTCAAACAGCACAAGCGACAGAACACAGACTGACTGAACGACACTTTAAGCAGAAAATCTCAAATGGAGAAGCTGAAATGCAGTTTACTTGTTTATTGGTGTTTTCAGATCATCCGCATGTGCGCGAGAGAGAGAGCTTGCGTGCACATGGTTGCCAGATTGCACATGTTTAAGTAAAGCACCGGATATAATACGTGTTCTTTTAACAGAAAAGGTCTGATTGGGGAATTTAAATGACTGAAATCTGGCAACCGCCAGACAAGCACGAACACTCGAACGCTCCACTTTGAGGCTATGAAAAGTGCTCCCATGCCCTGCACTGCCTGGAACATAACATTTAAATCCACGATCTGCCGTTTTCACTATATTGTCCTCATCTTCACAATGCCTGCAGAACTTTTGTTGATTCGGTGCAGGTCCACGTTAAAACTGCTGGCCTTGAACGTGGGCTGGTTATATACAAATTTGGGGAGGTGTAAATATTAATGATCCTGACGGTTACGTCACAGTCGGTGTTATGTTGGGATTCGCCCGTTTTTCAGTGGTCTTTTTCTAGCACAAGATTTACATATGAAGGAGGAAACAATGGTGTTTGAGGCTCATGGTATGTTCCATGAACTGAACTCTTTATTATGCAACTATGCCAAGATAAATGCAGTTTTCCATTCTAGCGCACCTTTAAATTTGTCCAATTACTGGTGTTATTTCAGTTTTACAAAACAAAAATGACCAAATGAATCTAGTTTATCACCGCAATTTGTTCGGATGGAATCTATGGATTGCAGCCTAGATCCTTTTGATCTGCCACCACTTCTTGTGTTCTGAAACCTTGAGATCATGAGAAGTCAAATTAGGGCTGTGTGATTGTTTTTAACTGTTTTTATGAATATTGTTGGAATATTGACTGTGGTATCATAATCATTTGGGTCCACGCCTGAAATTTCCTGATGGCATGATCATAAACATGTCCAGTTGTTTCATGTCCAGTTGAAACAGAAATAGCTTTATTTTATTGAGGGATGCACAATATATCGGCCACCATATCAATATCGGCCAATTCATTTTTAATGTTATCATTATCGGCCTGATAAGAAAATTTGACTGATATATTAAAAGCCGATAAATAATCGATTATTTCCTTCAGCTGAGACACTACAGATGTGCACTGTTCGCCATGATGGCTTTGAATATGACTGTAATATGATTGGAAAATTCACTTAAAAAAATGAAAATACAGTTAACAGTTTGTTTGTCTGTCATATTGGCTACATAAAATAATAATAAGAACATTATAATCGTGTCCTTGGGACATGGCTTTTAATGATGAAACTTTAGTTTTTTTTTATATCAGGCTCTTAAAAATTATATAAAAATTGAGATTTATCAGTCAATATATTGAATTATCGGTATCAGCCAAAAGGATATCGGTGCATCCATAGTTTTATTTGTTCTAATAAACAATCTAAGTGATTTTTTTTTTACTTCGAAAATGTTTTCCACATAAAAAAATCAGTAGTACTTTTTAGTACGTCTATCCTTGACATCCATCTGTCCTTGACTGCTCGCAAGTTCAGCATCCGTTCACTTCCAGTGTTTGAGCAGCCCTTCTTCAAACAAACTTTTTCATATCACTCCAAAACAAATGACAGACGGTCCAACCTTCATTTCCATCTTTTAGTTTAATTTGTAAAATGTCTCAGGGCCCTTTCTCCCTGTGACTTATTTGAAGATGAAAGAGTGAGGATGATGTGATATTTGTAGCCATATTTCCCCAGGTGCAATACATTTCATACTTCAAAGCTGTGTGTTTTGATCCTGAGAGTCTGGAAATCTGGAGTAATTATTCAGTTTGGTCTCCGTTTTTCATGTGTAAACAGGAAATAAAGGACATTTTTGAGTTGGATAAAAGATGTTTTGTGAGGCAGATAAATAATTGATTTCCAATTTCTGTTCGTCTCCAGCTAATGTTCTGGACACCATGCTGCTGAGGAATTCTGGGAAGGTGGAAGAACATCGCGAGACAGGAAGTGATGTGCCGGCTCTACCTCAGCGCTTCCTGTGGTGTTACTGTTATCATCACTGCCCGGAGGACTCGACTAATAACACATGCAGGTATTAGGACACATTCCACCTGACTTACTGCACCACGTACTGTACACATTATTACATGTGTGTGGTGTGTTCAGGACGGACGGGTACTGCTTCACCATGGTGGAGGAAGAGGGTGGAACGGCTGTGCTGACGTCAGGCTGTCTTGGTCTGGTCGGATCAGAGTTTCAGTGCAGAGTGAGTCATAAACTACTCTAATTTTCAAAATAAACTACTTAAATATTGGTGCATCAGTCCTCAAGCACTGACAAAACAAACGCCTTATATAACTGACAGTGAATTAAACGCCCACTTTACAAACTCATGTGTTGCTCCTCAACTGGCACAGCTCACCCAAAAATGACACCCGTGTGTTCACCCGTGTGTAGCAAAGTATTAAAAAAAAGTATAATTGACACTTTATATCTCACAATTCTGACTCTATATGTCACTATGCAACTTCGTATCTTAAAATCTGCTAGAAGTAAATCAGAATTGCAAAATATAAAAACTGTGCACCAAGATTAGTTTTGACAACAATATTAAGCAGCACAACTGTTTTTTAACATTGATAATCAAAAATGTTTCTTGAGCAGCAAATCCTCATATCAGAATGATTTCTGAAGGATCATGTGACACTGAAGACTGGAGTAATGATGCTTAAACTTCAGCTTTGATCACAGGAATAAATTACATTTTAAAATATTTAGAAAACAGTTATTTAAATTGTAATAATATTTCACAATAATACTGTTTTTACTGTAATATTGATCAAATAAATGAGCATACAACTTTTGAACAGTAGTGTACCTTTTTTATTTATTTTTTATTCCGGGGTGGAAACGTGCTTCCATACTCATGATTTTCTTTCTTCCATGAAAAACAAATAGTTTGGCAGTTTAACAGCTGCTCTTTTCCATATTATGAAAATTAATGGTTATTTATACTACCAAGGTCCAAAAAACACCATAAAAAAAGTCTACATATTCTGTACATATACATATAGTACATACACTATATTGCCAAAAGTATTTGGACACTGTTAGTGATATTATAACAAAGTGGAAGCAATTGGGAACAACAGCAATTTAGCCACAAAGTGGTAGGCCACGTAAAATCACAGAGCGGGGTCAGCGCATGCTGAGGCACACAGTGCGCAGAAGTCTCCAAATTTCTGCAGAGTCAATAGCTACAGACCTCCAAACTTCATGTGGCCTTCAGATTAGCTCAGGAACAGTGTGTAGAGAGCTTCATGGAACGGGTTTCCATGACCGAGCAGCTCATCCAAGCCTTACATCAACAAGTGCAATGCAAAGTGTCGGATGCAGTGGTGTAAAGCACGCCGCCACTGGACTCTAGAGCAGTGGAGACGTGTTCTCTGGAGTGACATGTTCATCGATGGATGAGTCTGGGTTTGGCTGTTGCCAGGAGAACGGTACGTGCCTGACTGTATTGTGCCAAGTGTAAAGTTTGGTGGAGGGGGGGATTATGGTGTGGGGTTGTTTTTCAGGGGTTGGGTTTGGCCCCTTAGTTCCAGTGAAAGGGACTCTTAATGCTTCAGCATACCAAGACATTTTGGACAATTTCATGCTCCCAACTTTGTGGGAACAGTTTGGGGATGGCCTGTTCCAACATGACTGCGCACCAGTGCACAAAGCAAGGTCCATAAAGACATGGATGAGCGAGTTTGGTGTGGAGGAACTTGACTGGCCTGCACAGAGTCCTGACCTCAACCCGATAGAACACCTTTGGGATGAATTAGAGCGGAGACTGCGAGCCAGGCCTTCTCGTCCAACATCAGTGCCTGACCTCACAAATGCACTTCTAGAAGAATGGTCAGAAATTCCCATAAACACACTCCTAAACCTTGTGGAAAGCCTTCCCAGAAGAGTTGAAGCTGTTATAGCTGCAAAGGGTGGGCCAACTCCATATTAAACCCTATGGATTAAGAATGGGATGTCATTAAAGTTAATGTGCATGTAAAGGCAGGCGTCCCAAACTTTTGGCAATATAGTGTATTTTGAGTGAACTATTCCTTTACACTTCTCTTTATCATAACACAAAATGAAATGCAATCCAAAACTTAATTCAACATAAAATACGAAACCAGTCCTGTTTACTTTCTTAAAATATGTCCCTTGTCTTATTGTGCAAAATTATGTTAACCAATAATATCACATTATTTTTCTCCACTCATTTTAAGTACCACTCCTATCTTATCTCTGCATGTTCGGTTTCACTCAGAATATGTATCATTAAAGAAGTTAAAAAAAGAGTTGTTCATGCGGTTTCATTGTGTCTATTGCTGAACCTAAAATATTCTGATGCGTTAATATAATATGTGTTTGTGTGTGTTTAGGACACAGGGAACTCTAAGCAGCGGCGAGCACTGGAGTGCTGCACAGATCAGGACTACTGTAACAGAGACTTACACCCAACACTGCCTCCCCTACGAACACCCAGTGAGTACACATACACACACACACACACACACACACACACACACACACACACACACACACACACACACACACATTCTTGTACATCTATCTTTGTGAGGACATTCATTGACACAATACAATCTCTAGCCCCTTACCATAACGCTACCCATCACAACTAAGTGCCTAACCCGAACCCTTACCCTAAACCTACCCTTAACCTAATTATAACCTTACCCTAAAACCAAGTCTTGACCCTCAAACAGGCCTTTAAAGGGCTCTCAGAAAGTGAGGACCGGCCAAAATGTCCTCCCTTTACTCTCTTTGTCCCCACTCAAACTGGTCCTCACAGAGATAGTTGTACAAGTACACACACACACACACACACACACACACACCTGTGTGTTCACACCGCTCACCTGTGCTGTGGCATACAGAGTGAAGATGCAAGAGTATGCGTGTTCAACCTTTGGTCTCTTTGACATGTAATAATACGTGTGTGTGTGCAGGTTATGTGGTTGGAGATATTCATCATATCGCTCTGCTCATCTCAGTGACCGTCTGTAGCTTCATCCTCACCTTCATCATCATCTTCTGTTACTTCAGGTGTGTAAGTTACCACACAGACACACTGACTTTGGTTGTTCTTAAATAAAGCCAATTGCAATTACAATAAACTAAACTTTACAGACTCCTTGACTTAATCAGACACATTGTTTTAACATTAATTTAGGAAGTTGTTTTTATCATGGTGACCTCAATCTAAATCTCCAAGTTGTCTTTGTGTGGAGTTTTGGTAATTTTGTGTCGTGTTCAAGTCGTCTGTGTGGTGTTTCAGGTATAAGCGTCACGAGTTGGCCCCGCGCTACAGCCTTGGCCTGCATCCTGACGAAACTTTGATTCCTCCCGGAGAATCCCTGCGGGATCTCATAGAGCAGTCCCAGAGCTCCGGCTCAGGGTCAGGGCTCCCCCTGCTGGTGAGAATCACACACTGCACACAGTCACAGATGACTTGAAATCAACATCCATTAGGGCCATATGAAATGTGCACGGACTCACAGAATGCAGTCATAGGAATGGGATTTACTGTATAACATGGACTGTCACAGAATTTGGCAATTTTTGGATGATTAAATCAAATGTTGGGCTGTACACTTGTGATCTATCTATCCATCTATCTATCTACCTATCTATCATCTGTCTGTCTATGGCTTTAGGTTCAGCGCACTATAGCGAAGCAGATCCAGATGGTGACACAGATTGGGAAGGGCCGTTATGGAGAAGTGTGGATGGGTAGATGGAGGGGAGAGAAAGTAGCTGTGAAAGTTTTTTTCACCACAGAGGAGGCCAGCTGGTTCAGAGAGACGGAGATATATCAGACTGTCCTCATGAGACATGAGAATATACTGGGTGAGACTTTCTTTCACAGACAGACACACACACACACACACACACACGGTTCTCTGATCTTGGTTAATGGTCACATGCAGGTAAACAAATAAAGTCTTTAATATTTTTAGTAAGTGCTTTATTTTATATTTATTTAAAAATTATTCATTTAATTTAAAATGTATTATGATTTAATTAATTATTAGCTTTTTATCAAGTCACAAAACTCCTGCAGTTCTCTCGTTAGAGTCATTGTTATACTATGATCTATGTTTGTACATCTGTGTGCAAAAGTGAATAAATGCCAAGTTTTGCGTGGAAAAGATTGTACGGTCAAGTAATATGTTCATTTTGTAAATGAGGGCCAGTGTTTTAAAGACAAGAAAATATGACAAGGCATATCTCATCCTCGGATTCACCAGGACAACAGTGGATAATGAAAAGAGGCCAAGTGTGTTGCATGCCTCAAAATATTAGCTTCTGACAGTATGAAGCCGAACAAGATGCCACAGAGACTTAACATCACAAACACAAAGAGAGGCGTGGTGAAGTTGAGTTGTAGCCGGGCTAAGACTACAGGAGAACAAAAACACACTTCTTTAGTTGTCAACATTGTTGATTTTGTGGTCTAAAAACAAAATGACAGTGCCACCGACGGCTTCTGTAACCCGAACGAAGCTCGTTGATGGACGTGCTCTTGCTCTCGCTCTGATTGATGTGTGCCTGCGCTCAGTCGGGAGAAGTGCCCATACAAGCAATTCAGCTCTTTATGACGTCATACAGGGCCATGCTCGAAAA
Organism: Paracanthobrama guichenoti; assembly: GCA_018749465.1. Taxonomy (NCBI): domain Eukaryota; kingdom Metazoa; phylum Chordata; class Actinopteri; order Cypriniformes; family Gobionidae; genus Paracanthobrama; species Paracanthobrama guichenoti. Next base: position 3,861,303 of record CM031947.1, on the reverse strand, counting down.
AAAAACTTTCCGAAACTTGTTCAAATCCTGAAGGAGTGTATTTGGCACAGAAATACTCCATCATATGTCCAACTAATTTTTTTTTACATTTTGGCCATGTTTAGCATGAGAATCAACAAATAAGTCAGAATGCATGAAACAGCATTAGCACCCTTGTCTCTCACTGGCTATTGTGGAAGTACTTAGGTAATCATAGTCATAATCATCCCGATTTAAAATCCTAAATATCAAACATGTTTGATGTTGTCAGGGTGGCCTGATGTATCTGCAGATCGGGAGGTTTAAGATTTGGTCTTTAAACGCCTCACATTATCAGATAATCTGGGCCGATCATCGGAACCAACCGATGCCCTGGACACACAGTTCCCTTTCAGTCGGTCACGTTCGACGTACGTCGGACGTCACCGACGAATTGGGATCACTTCAGGGAGCCCCTAACAGCTTCGAGATATAGAGAACAGGCCAATGAGAATTGGCATGCGAGATTTGCATCTCGCGCTCCGCCCCGCGTCGCGGGTATAAAGCGGAAGTGAAATGCACGCACGTTTGTCATTCACTTCGGAGCCGAACGGCGTTGATGAAGAGCGAAAAGAGAGAGAGAAAGAGAGAGAGAGTAGAGAGAACGAGACCAGAGAGAGAGAGGAAACCGTGTGTGTTGGTGGGACGGCACAACCAGCGCGACCGCGCCCACTGCTGCATTAGAAACAACTGCTGTTCTCACAGCAATAAAAGAGAGTTGTGAGTGCACACACACAGGCTGCACTATTTCCCGGTGTGTTGCTGCGGTCCTCCCCTGAGTGCTTCAGTACAAAAAAAGAGCGTTTTCCTCACAAAAAGAGCTTCATTCAGTCCTACTGGCGCAGGACGCGATAGAGCCGGTCCCTCCAGCCGGTATGAAGACCGGCTTCTACAGCCTGTACTTCATTGTGCCCAAGAAAAGCGGCGGGTTACGACTGATCTTGGATCTGCGACTTCTGAACCAGTCCCTTCACAGGCTGCCGTTCAGGATGTTAATGCAGAAACGCATCTTCAGGTGCGTCCGTCCCCAAGATTGGTTTGCAGCGATCGACCTGAAGGACGCGTACTTTCATGTCTCGATTCTCCCTCGACACAGACCATTCCTACGCTTTGCATTCGACGGACGAGCATATCAGTACAAGGTCCTACCCTTCGGGCTGGCCCTGTCGCCCCGTGTCTTCACGAAAGTCGCGGAGGCGGCCATTGCTCCCATGAGAGAGCGTGGTGTTCGCATTCTCAACTACCTCGACGGCTGATCCTTGCCCAGTCGCGAGAGCAGTTGTGCGAACACAGGGACATGGTGCTCCGTCACCTTTGCCGGTTGGGGCTTCAGGTCAACTGGGAGAAGAGCAAACTCTGCCCCTCGCAGAGGATTTCTTTTCTCGGGATGGAGATAGACTCGGTCGCCCGGACGGCGCGCCTCACCGAGGAGCGCGTACAGTCAGTGTTGAACTGCGTGAACTCGTTCGAACGCAGGATAGCGGTACCACTGAAACATTTTCAGAGGCTCCTGGGGCATATGGCGTCCGCAGCCGCAGTAACGCCGCTGGGATTGCTTCATATGAGACCGCTTCAACGCTGGCTCCACGACTGGGTCCCGAGATGGGCGTGGCGCAGCGTAACTCTCCGTGTCCAAGTGACGCCGAGATGCCGCCAAACCTTCAGCCCGTGGTCAGACCCTTCATTTCTACGGGCAAGCGTGCCTCTAGAACAAGTGTCCAGGCATGCTGTTGTCTCCATGGATGCCTCATCCACCGGCTGGGGTGCCACGTACAACGGGCTTGCAGTGTCGGGTCTGTGGACGGGGCCCCAACTGCAATGGCATATCAATTGCCTGGAGTTGTTAGCAGTTCGTCTTGCACTCAGCCGCTTCAAAACGGCGCTCAGAGGCAAGCACGTTCTGGTCCGTACGGACAGCACTGCGGCCGTTGCGTACATCAACAAACAGGGTGGTCTACGCCCGTCGTCGCATGTCACAACTCGCCCGCCATCTCCTCCTATGGAGTCAGAAGCATCTGAGGTCGCTTCGTGCCATTCATATTCCGGGCCTGCTCAATCGTGCGGCCGACGAGCTCTCACGACAGCCAGTGCTCCCGGGAGAGTGGAGACTCCATCCCCAGGTGGTCCAGCTGATCTGGAGTCGCTTCGGGGCCGCGCAGGTAGATCTGTTTGCCGCCCCGGACTCCACCCACTGGCCCCGGGGCCTACGCAAATGTGCGTTTCCCCCAGTGAACCTTCTTGCACAAACACTGTGCAAGGTCAGGGAGGACGAGGAGCAGGTCCTGTTGGTCGCTCCGTACTGGCCCAACAGGACTTGGTTTTCGGAACTAGTGCTCCTCGCGACAGCACCTCCTTGGCCCATTCCTCTGAGGAAGGACCTCCTGACTCAGAGACAGGCACACCCCTCTGCACCAGCGTCCGGACCTCTGGAAACTCCATGTCTGGTCCCTGGACGGGGCGCGAGGGTTCTAGGCGGTCTGCCACAAGCTGTGGTAGACACCATTACTTCCGCTAGAGCGCCCTCTACAAGGCACCTCTACGTGTTGAAGTGGAACCTGTTCGTCGAATGGTGCTCTTCTCACCGAGGTGTTCGGTCAGTTCTGTGCTTTCCTTCCTACAAGACGGGTTGGAGCGAAGGCTGTCTCCCTCCACCCTCAAAGTTTATGTGGCCGCCATCGCCGCCAATCATGACTACGTTGGCGGAAAGTCCTTAGGGAAGCACGATCTGATCGTCAGGTTCCTGAGGGGGGCGAGGAGACTGAATCCGCCTCGCCCTCCCTCTATACCCTCTTGGGACCTGTCTCTGGTGCTGACTGCACTGCAGAGGCCTCCCTTTGAGCCTTTGCAGTCGGCTGAAGTTAAAATTCTGTCTCTGAAGACAGTACTCCTGACTGCATTGGCCTCCATCAAGAGGGTAGGGGACCTGCAGGCATTTTCGGTCGACGAATCGTGCCTGGAATTCGGGCCTGGTAACTCACGTAATCCTGAGACCCCGGCCTGGGTATGTGCCCAAGGTTCCCACCACTCCCTTCCGGGACCAGGTGGTGAGCCTGCAAGCGCTGCCTTCGGAGGAGGCAGACCCAGCCCTAGCTTTTCTCTGTCCCGTGCGCGCTTTGCGGACTTACGTAGACAGAACGCAAAGCTTCAGGACCTCAGAGCAGCTCTTCGTCTGTTATGGAGGACAGCAGAAGGGAAAGGCTGTCTCCAAGCAGAGGATGGCCCACTGGATAGTGGATGCCATCGCCTTGGCGTATGAAACCCAAGACGTGCCCTGCCCGCTCGGGTTAAGAGCCCACTCCACCAGGGGTGTAGCTTCTTCCTGGGCGCTGGCTCGTGGCGCCTCGCTGGCAGATATTTGTAGAGCTGCGGGCTGGGCGACACCTAACACGTTCGCTAGGTTCTATAGCCTACGTGTAGAGCCGGTATCTTCCTGTGTGCTCACTTCCCATAGTCAGTAACACCGAAGTGCCCGTTCTAAAGTGTCGGCTTGCTGCGCCACTCCCTTCCCCATGGAACGGATACGTGCGCTTATACACTCCAGTCGAGTTCCCCAGTATGGCGAACCCTGTCGAGTCCTCCGCAACCCTCGGCAGTCGGACGTGGCGGAGCGTCCGACGTCAGGCCTAACGCTCGTATGCATTGGTGGGACTTGTGTTAGGCTGGGTTCCATATGTTGTGACCCCCACAGCGGTCCCATATGTGTATTCTCCACGGTAAGTCTCCCTTCAGCGAGCTCGTGTCTTTCGAGCTCTGCCGTCGCAGTGTGGTGTGGACCCCCGCCTAAAATGGCCGGAGCCACCCCTGGGGCTTCCATATGTAGCATTGCCCACGGCCAGTCCATACGTGTATTCTCCGCATGATAACTCCCTCCGGGCATGATGTGGCTTCCTCAGCGGCCCCCCGGGGCACGCTTTCCCAGCGTTATCCAATAGTCGGCTGAGTGGCCAAAACTGAGAGACTCAGGAGGAGCTTCTTCCCCCAGGCCATCAGACTCCTGAACTCAGTCACTTAACATCACGTGACTTCACGTCAGGATAAACATACTGTCATTGCACTGCACTTTCTGTTCTCGTTGTTACTGTGTAACAACCTGTTATAAACCTGCTTGCACATTATACTTCTTTATACATTTGTTAACCACATATTTATAAGTCTACAGTTTACTCACTGCAAAGTCTACTTCAATTATTTTATTCCACTTTATCCTTATTTGTTACCTTTTTTTTCTCTTGACTTGATTATTTATAATTCTACAGATATAGACATATATATATATATATAGATAGTACTTTTTTTTATATCCTATTTCTATTATAATTTCTTCCTTGTGTTTTTAACTGTGAATTTGCACTGTCCATGGAGCGGACCTGTTTACATTTCACTGCCGGTTGTATATTCTGTATATAACTGTGTATGTGACAAATAAAACTCTTGAATCTTGAATCTTGAATCTTGAGTGGGTCTTGCGGAACAGCAGCTGACTCTCCCTGCGTGAATTTCCCCGCCCGGAACAGCCGGGGTCTGAGGGGCTTTCCCAGGGCGCTGGAAGTGGTAGCAACTGTGGCGTGTTCCAAAGGGATCCCAATTAAGTCGGTGGCGTCCGACGTACGTCGAACGTGACCGACTGAAAGGGAATGTCTCGGTTACGTATGGTAACCCTCGTTCCCTGAAGGAGGAGGAACGAGACGCGTCGTCCCGTCGCCACAATTGCTGTACCATCACTGCAGGCCGAGTCAATAGTTCGGCTCCTCAGTGAAAAACAAACGTGCGTGCATTTCACTTCCGCTTTATACCCGTGACGCGGGGCGGAGCGCAAGATGCAAATCTCGCACGCCAATTCTCATTGGCCTGTTCTCTATATCTCGAAGCTGTTAGGGGCTCCCTGAAGTGATCCCAATTCGTCGGTGACGTCCAACGTACGTCTCCGTTCCCTCCTTCAGGGAACGAGGGTTACCATACGTAACCGAGACGTTTTTTTTCTCTGAATGTAGGGAGTAAATCGGCCTGAAACTAGTATTAATTACAATGTTTCCAATAAATCCTATAGGATTTTGCAAGCAGGTTCATGTCTGAGAGTCTTTATGTGGGTGCATGTTGGGGGGAGCTTGAAAAATATTTTCTCTACAAAATTTGGGAACCACGTGTTAACCCAAATCCTCAGCATGTCCATGTTATTTGTCAGCTACTCATTTAACTAAATATTTTAGACATAGGGACTTCAGGGAACACATTTGAGTGATCACTCAAATTAATCAGTGAAGTTAGTTAATTAAAATGAACCATCCCATATAAATCAGTTCGCTATAATTAATCGCCGCTGGAGGACATACTCTGTTTGATCATTGCCTCAAATCACTCGGCTGTAAAGCTCCGCGCATAATACAGTGTGATGCAACATTATTGCATCTTTTCATGGTACGTCGCCGTTTGTTTTCAAAACAGCAGAGCTACTGTCACGCAACTGAAAAATGTAGTTACGTTAGCAGCATCTCTACTGTTATTTAATTATTCTACTGGTGAACATGTAGTCGGTAATTACAGAAAAATGAACCGTGCACGATTGAACCGTCTTGATTAGCAGTCATTTCAAATTAATTAAGCTGATATTAGATTAATTATAACATTTAATTAAGCGTGGCCTTGCTCAGACTATATTTAGCCTCATGCAGTAATTTTAACCTCAGTGACTCTCTCCTCAGGGTTCATAGCGGCCGACATTAAAGGCACAGGCTCGTGGACTCAACTCTACCTCATCACTGACTATCACGAGAACGGCTCTCTGTACGACTATCTCAAATGCACCACCTTGGACAGCCGAGCCATGCTGAGATTGGCATACTCCTCTGTCTCCGGACTCTGCCACCTTCACACGGAAATCTTTGGCACACAGGGCAAACCGGCCATCGCCCACAGGGACCTGAAGAGCAAAAACATCCTGGTGAAGAGGAACGGCGCCTGTTGCATCGCTGACCTCGGCCTGGCCGTCAAGTTTATCAGGTCAGAGTCAACTTACAGAGTCAGTTACTTTGGTTGACTTGTCTTGACTCGTCTTGCTAATTATTGTAGGCGGGCTTAGCAACCAGTTAAAATATATTATTTTAAATATTAATTTGAGTGATTGGTCAAAAGCATTCACAAGTCCCTGCCTGGGATGTTACAATTTTTTTTTGTAGCTAAGTAAAATTTTAATAATTACTGCTGAATATGTTTAAAATGGTTTTACTAGTTTGTATGTTTAGTGTGCCTATTGAGATTTATTTTTTTATTTTTTTAATGATCAGATTCATAATGCCCTGATAATTTAATACTATTCTATAAATAAAATTACAATAAAAATTTTAGTGCTGTCAAGCGATTAATCGCTTCCAAATTAAAAGTTTGTGTTTACATAATATATATATATATATATATATATATATATATATATATATATATATATATATATATATATATATATATATATATATATATATATATGTGTGTGTGTGTGTACTGTGTATAATTATTGTGTATATTTGAATACACACACATTAATGTATATATTTAAGAAATATTGTCATGTATATACTGTATATATATATATATATATATATATATATATATATTATAAATATAACTATTTTATATATAAATATAAAACAAATTGTGTGTATTTATATAAACATAATAATTATACACAGTACACACATATATTGTGTAAACACAAACTTTTAATTTGGATGCAGTTAATCATTTGACAGCACTAATATATATCAATATTTTATTGTTAACTAAAACAAAAACTATTAAAAATTGTTTTCATTATTTGAAATAAATCTGAAATAAAATAAAAATAAATTAGAATAAAATCAGTTTAAGTTAAAGTACTAAAATTACTAAATCTGTAACAGAAATAAAAATAAAGCTAAATGGAAATATAAAAATGACAAACGCACTTAAAATTGAAACTTTAATTAAAATCTTAAATGAATGCTGAAAATATAAAAAGAAAAATAATAATAAATACTATAATGGTATATAAATAATAGTATAGACATAATATATAAATATATATTATAAAAATTAAATCTAATTCAAAATAATATATATATATATATTAATTTATCAGACTTTTCACAAGCAATATGCTATAAGAGCCAACAATATTAAATAATATATAGATAACTATTAGATATGGTAAACATTACCCCTTATATAGCTTAAGTGTGGTAAGATATTCTTCATTAGTAAATTATAGTGTAGCTAACTACTTTACAAAAGGGTAGCGTGGTAACTTTTTAACCCACTAAAATCATTAGACTTGCTGAAGATTATATGCTAATAAAAAGAGCCCTAGTGCCTAAAAATGTCAGGATTGAAATACTGTATTAATGCTGTTGCGTCTCATGGAACAGCGACACTAATGAAGTGGACATCCCACTGAACACACGTGTGGGCACCAAACGCTTCATGGCTCCTGAAGTTCTGGACGAGACTCTGAACAGGAGCCATTTCCAGTCCTACATCATGGCAGACATATACAGCTTTGGCCTCATACTGTGGGAGATCGCCCGCCGATGTGTGTCTGGAGGTACACATCGGCCTTTCTTAAGATATTTCAATGAAGAACAATTACATATTCAATTTAAGTGTCAGCTTTGTCTCAGTTGTTTCTCATAACATTATTTAGTGGATGTGGGTGTAGTGCAAGTGGAGATAATATTATCTTAATATATATATAAGATCTCTTGTAATCTGTTAACATGCATTTAATTGTTTGTATCTTTGTTTATTTTTTTGACGTTTAAGAGGTCCACTTGTGATTTTAAAAAGACCTGATGCATGTCTGTGTATTGATTGATTTTTGGATGTTTCTGCAGGAATCGTCGAGGAATATCAACTGCCGTATCACGATCACGTTCCTAATGACCCATCATATGAAGACATGCGAGAGGTTGTCTGCATCAAGAGGATACGGCCGTCTTTCCCTAACCGCTGGACCAGTGATGAGGTTAAACACCAATCTACTCACTCTTCATATTTTACATCAATTAACAATTACCCTTACACACCTGCAGGTAATAGATAGGTGCATAGGAGAAAAGACCAAAAATCAAAAATGAAAGAAAGTCCCACACACTATCAGTACTTGCAAAAGTGTCAAAATAGCTTTATTCGCCTCAATGTTTCAGTCCCATGACCTTCATCAGGCATATTTTAAATCACAAAAACACTCAGACACAAACGTGGTGGTCATGTTTACATTTTTTTTTTTATAGCCAGTTATTGTTTTTTGAAATTCCATCATGTCATATTCATTGATTTTAGTCCGTTTTACTGACATTTCACATTGGGCAGTTGTGGCCTAATGGTTAGGGAGTCGGACTTGTGACCCGAAGGTTGCAGGTTCGAGTCCCAGGTTCGGCAGGAACCAGTGCTCTCCTTCACCATCAATACCACGACTGAGGTGAGACCTTTGAGCAAGGCACGGAGCACACATACTTGGCCACATGTCACTTCACTTTCACATTTTACTCCGTTTCATTCAACAAAATAACTACACTTGTCAATAAAGTTTATTGACATGAGTAAAGGCCACACCAAGAACGATAGCTGTAACAATAACTATATGACGTTCTGTTTATTATAAGCATGAACTGCTGCTTTAAATGCTCGAGGTGTTTAAAGCAGGATTGATTCTGATTGGCTCATCAGCAGAAAAAACAAATAGCAGTCTACATCACAACTACAACGATAATGGCACACAGGAACAATATTGTTGGAATCACTTTTAAAATGTCATTTTTGGGCATTTTTGCCTGTTTTGGAAAGCACAAGGAGAGGCAGGAAGAGATAGGGAAGGAGTGAAAAGTCCACTAGCCGAGACTTATTGTGGCTATATAGGCTATGGCTTTATCATTATAGTTATCATCCTTGATGTGAATGGGCTTTAACACTTGCCATTGTGTTTGATTTCAGTGTCTCAGACAGATGGGGAAGCTCATGACGGAGTGCTGGGCTCACAACCCTGCCTCTCGGCTCACCGCCCTTCGCATTAAAAAGACGCTGGCCAAGATGTCAGAGTCCCAGGACATTAAAGTCTGAGAACAGCCCAACAGCAGCACTGACGCTATCCCCGAACTCAGCACCTGCATTGGCCCGCCGTGGGTTCAATCAGTGAGTTTTGCCATGCAAAGTGACTCACCAATGGCGAATGACGCCAAAGATCTCCTGTGGTCAGAGCTCATGGCGGCACGTCTGAGGCCAGATATACAGCCCTGTGAAATGTGATGTGGAAGAGACTGCCGGCCGCTCTCGGCCCTGCTGTCGTACTGCTTCACTGGACGAGGACCTGCAAACGGTCAATGGGACAGAGCAGGACCTCATCGAGCGAGATGTCCGGTGTCCATCATAAACACTCAGGCTTTAGCTCATGACTCCCTTGAAGTTTTCTCCTTTCACAGTCCGTTCAGCTCATACATGACGATGATTTTGGCTCGTGTTTGGAACTCGCAACAAGTGTGATGGTTGAAATTAAAGTCATAAGAGCTGCGGCTTCCCTCCTTTATGGTAGGCTGTGCCTTATTTATTGTGTAAATAGCAAAAAATGAGAGTGAAGCATTAATGTACTTGAATAAATGTTCTAATAACACTGAATTTAGTTTTTTTAGTTTTAGTTTTTCCTTAAGGCCTTTACAAGTCACCTTTAAATGTATAGCGCTTTATACAATACAGATATTTCAAAGCAGCTTTACACAAACAGTTCAATTCTGCTGTAAAGCAGCTCTAAAAAGAAACAAAATTGTCATTATTCAGCTGAAGTCAGTTCAGTGTTACTGCAAATGAATCAAAAGGTACATAGACTTTCGTTTTGAAAAACACATTACAGTTCAGAATGAGCGATTCATTTTTGCTGGATTCAGAAAACCAGCAAAATATTTGTGTAAATTGTTTGGAAAAACCATTCTTACGTAACACCATCCTTACATTGTCTTTTCTAATCTAAATACCTGTGTCTGTAACAGGTATTGGATTTTTCTAATGAAGAACCAGTGAAGTGAAAATGCTTAAATACATAATGTATTTATGAATATCAGTTTTTAAAAGTTTGTGAAAAATTAAGTGAAAATGACAGATAAAACCTGATTATCCATGTAATGCCAGCATAACAACCAATCACAGATTTGCTTATTAGATTAGTAAAATAGAAAGCAGATTCCTTAAACTTGTATGATTCATATCTGTATTAAGGTATTAAGATATTAGGAATTAATCACTTGGTTAATAAGAACTAATAATTGTAATAACTTGTTTTGATATATAGTTAAAGGTGCAATATGTAAGGTTTTTGCAGTAAAATATCCAAAAACCACTAGGCCAGTATTTTGTTCAGTTGAGTACATACAATATCCCAAATGTTTCCAACTATTTGTAAATTGTGAGAAAATTGCGATTTTAACCAAGGAACCGGGACGTGTGAGGGCGTCGCCCGTCAAAGGCGTCATATCCGCGTTACCCTCGGTTTCCGGTTTTACTGCCGTAGAAACCATGGGAACAGACATGGACAACTGCATAACCTCTCGCGGCTTTTGTACATTCGCTCAAACATTATGGACCATGGCACGCAGACTTCAGGACAAAATGAGAAATCAAAAGAGGACCAGTATCGACGTGGCGTTTTCGAGATGGCCAGAGCTTCACAACTTTGACTTGACCGGGATGCTGTTCTAGCATGTGCTTTATTAGACAGGTGAGCAAATGTATATAAAACAAATCAATATTATGTAGCTCAACACGATGAAATAGTAGAATATCATCCATGTGATATCCAATTGATGTAGCTTATACTGCTAGTCAGCCAACAAACTATAACATTATAACTCTCAACACACTCAAATGCAGTTTAGATAGTGTAGACCAAGTGGAACAGCATTGCGTTTCCTCGCTATTATAATTGGTCAAATGAACTGACCTGCATGAGTAGTAATTGAGCACTTGCGGGTAGTTCGGTACTGTCCTCATTTCTTTATATCCCCCAGGACTCGTGTGTGGCGCTGATATCTGTCTCTTATTAGTAATCGCTAACTGTGCTTCATACCACAGTCATGTTAAAAAACATGAATGCATTAACATTATTTCCCTAAACATTATTATGCTGCGTTCCAGGCAGGTTTTTGAGCCCGTAAATTACTACTTCAAACCACAACTCATGACTTTGTAGTAGTTCGGTTCTTGAACGAATCATTCTTTTGAGCCGGTTCATTAATTGAACTGAATCGAACTTTAGTTCCAGGTTGATGACGCAAAAGCCGAAAGTAGAACGTCCGATTAAAAGCGAACAGAACGAGCCGGTTCAACCATCTGTCGAAGTTTGCCGAGGATTACCGAGGATTCTGATGATTGAGTTGATGACGCAAGTACTGGAAATATGCTTATGGCTACCGTTATTAAATAACATTTTATTAAAACCTTTTTCAGGTATAGAGATGTACATTTTACTGAAGTTTATTGTGCATACAGATTATATTTTAAGTTATGCGAAATGTGTTTAGATATATAGGCTACTTTAGGCTACACATCTGCGTTTATGCATGTCTTTGGTCAGTCGTAACCGACATTAGGGATCCGCGAATGAAACTGTAACCAAACACCATTAACTTAAAGGCAATAATCAACAATATGCACTTACGCAAATAACTTTATTCGATTGTTTTTAATATGCATTGACACAGATATGTTTCCTTGATATATAGCTGACACTGAGAAATGCATAAAAAAGCATAAAAGAAATGCATAGTGACATCATTGCATGATGACGCCAGGAACCTATGAATCGGCATTTTGAACCGGTTCATTGAGCCGAACTGTCTGAGAAGAACTGGCTCGCGGAAATGAATCGGACTACTTGTGGTAGCTAGATGTAAACAAAGCATGGCGGACTGTACGGGGCTTATGCTCATTTACATAATTTCTATTGCTAAAGGTGCTTACTCCTTGCTTATTTGAGGGAAACGGAGGAGAAAAAACGCGCATAAGGCCCGATCACACAGAACGCGTTTTTCAGGTTCGAAAAAGAGCAGAAAAGATTTAGAAAAGAGCAGTGTGCTGCAGTTTAAAAAAAAAAAAAATTATGTTGCTAGGAAACCTCCGAATCAGCTGTCCTGTCATTCTAATCAAGGTAACGGTCACCACAACGGAAGGCCCGCCTCTTGATTCATTTGATTGGATAATAGAGAAGAAAAAAAACGCAAAGGCTTTTCCGCTCAGAGTTGATTTTTTTTTTCAACTTTGTGCACTCTTTGAGCGTTTTTACCTTTTATTTTACGTTATTTGTATATTTGTAAATGTCTTTAGGGGCTGCCAATCCAACGCTCTCCATTGATTCAAGATTCAAGATTCAAGAGTTTTATTTGTCACATACACAGTTATATACAGAATATACAACCGGCAGTGAAATGTAAACAGGTCCGCTCCATGGACAGTGCAAATTCACAGTTAAAAACACAAGGAAGAAATTATAATAGAAATAGGATATAAAAAGTACTATATATATATATATATATATATATATATATATATATGTCTATATCTGTAGAATTATAAATAATCAAGTCAAGAGAAAAAAAAAGGTAACAAATAAGGATAAAGTGGAATAAAATAATTGAAGTAGACTTTGCAGTGAGTAAACTGTAGACTTATAAATATGTGGTTAACAAATGTATAAAGAGTATAATGTGCAAACAGGTTTATGACAGGTTGTTACACAGTAACAACGAGAACAGAAAGTGCAGTGCAATGTCAGTGTATCGATGTTTATCCTGGCGTGAAGTCACGTGATGTTAAGTGACTGAGTTCAGGAGTCTGATGGCCTGGGGAAGAAGCTCCTCCTGAGTCTCTCAGTTTTGGCCATCAGGCTTGGAAGCGCTTACCAGATGGTAGCAGCGTGAAATGAGGGTTTGCAGGGTGATTAGAGTCCTTGATGATCTTGGTAGCTCTACCTTTGCAGCGTTTGGTGTAGACGTCCTGCAGAGACGGGAGAGCTGACCCTGAGATACGCCGGATAAGCGCACGACTCTTTGCAGGGCTTTGCGGTCATGACTGGTGCTGTTCCCATACCACGCTGTGATGCACTGAGTTAAAACACTTTCTATCGCCCCTAAATAGAAAGTTTTCAGGATAGCTGGTGAAAGCCTGAATTTCCTCAGCTGGCGCAGGTGGTACAGTCTTTGCCTGGCTTTTTTCACCTGTGTCTGAATGTGAGCAGTCCAGGTCAGGTCCTCGGAGATGTTTACTCCCAGGTACTTGAAGCTGCTCACTCTCTCTACTGGTGACCCGCTGATCATGAGGGGAGTATGTCCGTTGCTGTCTCTTCCTGAAGTCCACAATCATTTCTTTGGTCTTGCCAACATTCAGAGAGAGACAGTTGTCCTGGCACCATGCTGTTAGATGCTCCACCTCGTCCAAGTATGCCGTCTCATTGTTGTTGGAAATGAGGCCCAGGACAACAGTATCATCAGCAAATTTGATGATAGAGGTGGAGCTGTGTGTGGACAAACAGTCATGCGTGTAGAGAGAGTAGAGCAGGGGCTCAGGACACAGCCCTGTGGAGCTCCCACACTCAGGGTGATGGAGGTGGAGGTGGACTGGCCTATTCTCACCACCTGAGGCCTGCCAGTGAGGAAGTCCTCAATCCAGTGGCAGAGAGAAGGATTCAGGCCGAGATCCAGGAGTTTGGAGGTTAGCTTGGTGGGAACTATGGTGTTAAAGGCTGAGCTATAGTCAATAAATAGCAGTCTTACGTAGTTCCCACTTTTGCTGTCGATGTGAGTGAGGAGGAGTGGAGGACATGAGAGATGGCATCTTCAGTCGATCTATTGGGACGATAGGCAAACTGAAGAGGGTCCAAAGTGTCAGGAATGAAGGCGCAAATGGTGTTTTTAATGAGTCTCTCAAAGACCTTCATGACTATAGGCGTGAGAGCCACTGGACGATAGTCATTTAGGCAAGAGGGTTTACTGTTCTTAGGGACAGGGATGATGGTGGATTTTTGAAAGGAGGTGGGGACCACAGATGTAGCGAGGACTCATTAAAGATAGATGTAAACAACCCGGTGAGCTGATCAGCACAGGACCGCAGAACACGACCTGAAATACCATCCGCCCAGCAGCTTTCCTGGCGTCCACACGCTTGAGTGCTCTCCGAACTTCATCCTCCGAGACAGAGATCACGTGATTGTTGCTGCTCTGAGTAATTTCCTCTAACGCGCCACTTGGCGGAGTCGCGTTACGCGGTTACAGTCAAAGCGAGCATAGAAAGAGTTTAACTTCGTTCACGAGCAACGGATCAACGCTTGCCTCTGCAGAGGATTTAGATCCAAAGGAGCAGATGGACCTCAGACCTTGCCACATGCGCCGCGAGTCGTTGAGTTGGAAATGAGACTCCACTCGGTCTTTATAACGGAGTTTTGCGGCTTTAACTGCTCGTCTGAGAGCATAACAGGACGATCTGTATTCATTCATATTCCCTGAATGGAGACCGGCGTTGTAAGCAGCAGTGCGTCGCGTTCACTGCCGCTGGATTGAATTGTCCACCCACGGTTTCTGATTTGAGAAGGGCGTTATTGTTATTGTTTGCGTGGCTTGCTCTGTAAGCGTGTTGATGAAGCAAAGCGCCACGTCTGTGAACTTCGCTTATGTCAGCTGAACTCGCTGGAACATGTCCCAGTCAACGTCATCAAGAGCTGCCTGAAGCGCGGTCTCTGAGTGGGGCGACCAACGCTTAACTTCCCGCCTCACCGGGGGTTCCTGGAGGAGCTTTTGTTTGTATTCGGGAGTGAGGAAAATGGCGGCATGATCCGATTTGCCAAACGCTGGAAGTGACCGCGCTTTATAGGCGTTCTTAAGCGGAGAGTAGCAGTGATCCAGTGTGTTTGCTCCTCGTGTGGGGCAGGAGGCGTGCTGGTGAAAGTTTGGCAGGACTTTCTTTAGGTTTGCTTTGTTAAAATCGCCCGCGACAATGAATGCCGCGTCGGGATGTTGGTTTATGACGCCGCTGGCAACATCATGAAGGCCAGATAAAGCCAGCGCTGTGTCTGCCTGCGGTGGGATGTAAGCGCGTCGCGACAACCGCAGAAAACTCCTCGGCAGATAGAATGGGCGGCAGATGATTGTTAAATGTTCTAGATGAGGTGAGCAGGACCGCGAGAGAATGGTGATGTTCCTGGGATCGCACCATTTCTTGTTGATCATGAAACACACTCCACGCCTTTGGATTTACGGCCTCGGCTGTTCTGTCCATCCGAAAAACAGAGAAGTTCTCCGGCGGCGTCACAGCTGTGTCCGGGACCGCGGGCGTGAGCCATGTTTCAGACAAACAATAGATATTACAGTCTCTCATGTCCCGTTGAAAACTTATCCTGGCTCTAAGATCGTCCATCTTATTATCCAAGGATTGAACATTTGCTAGAAGAATGCTCGGGAGAGGAGGTCTGAATGCCCTTTTCCTCAGTCTGTTACGGATACCAGCACGTTTCCCACGGTGTTTCTTTGTTCTACGCCGCTGGCTCTGTCCATTGTTCAACTCGGCGTTCCGAAGAATCTCAGATGGCCACAGAGGATCGGCGAAAGTGTCCTGAAACAGTCCAGTGTAGAGGTAACCA
The DNA here is from genome assembly GCA_018749465.1 of Paracanthobrama guichenoti. NCBI lineage: Eukaryota > Metazoa > Chordata > Actinopteri > Cypriniformes > Gobionidae > Paracanthobrama > Paracanthobrama guichenoti. The sequence goes on along the minus strand of CM031947.1, from coordinate 3,845,648 downwards.
ATGTCCAAAAGAGTTTTGCTGTCGTAGTAGATCAATGCAGATGATAAGTTTGTAAAAACTGAGAGTAAAAGAAAGTAAAATAGTAAATAAAAGCACAGTCTTCGCGGAGCGACCTGAACGGCGACCAAACACAGCGGCGCCATTTTGTCTCGTATTTGTATTTGTCTCGCCATTTTGTTGACTTTGTATTGCGTGAAACGGTCATTTCTGACATATAAAATGTCTAAAAGCTGATATGTTACAAGGTGCACAGCAAACAAGCTAAAAAAAACACCGAACCATGTTTTTATAAGCTGTCGACCCCCAAAAAAACGAGCGCTTAAGGAGACAAAAGTGGATGCAGGCAATAAGACGTGAAGCTTCAGCAGGAAGAGTGGGTACATTTGGGGATCCTGACACTCAGTTTGCCTACATGTGCAGTAAACATTTTGTCAAACACTGTTAAGTCAAATATCAGTTTTATATATGATACTTCCTGTTCCTCTCCAGTGGGCGTAGTTAAACGCTTGTTTTTTGGCTCAACGGCTTATAAAAACTATTGTGTTTTTGGTTCTGTTTTTTAGCTTGTTTGCTGTACACCCTGTCACATATCAGCTTTTAGACATTGTTCTGTTTTTTTGTTATAAGTTAAAAATGACAAGGAGGCCGCTCCACGCAATACAAAGTCATTGGAGACGGTTTGATTGTTTTTCCCCCCGGTGGGCGTGGTTTTTCAGATTATGACATGTCGCTTTAACAAGTTCCATGATTCCATGCTCATTCACTGCGTCATCAACCCATGCCTTTGTCATTGTTTTGAAGAGGTTAGCGACCCCTAGCGGCTCCCTAGTCAGGACACAAGTCAATGGGCTGACTCCCTGATCAGTGCCCTGACTACTGAGCTTTAATCTTTTTATTTTTCTTAATGAATGCAGTATTAACTTAAAGCATCAATTTCAATGTTTAAACCATCATTATTACAAAAATATTTGTAATTATGACAAAGAGTTTAAATTATAACTTGGTGTAATTGAGAGATGAAACTTTGACAAGTTATCACTTTTTAAATTTATCTCATAATTGTAACTTTTGCCAAAAACTTTTTGCCATAATTATGTCATGAGATAGTTACAATTATGACATCATAATTGACAAAAGTATAAATTTTGGCAAACGTTGAAAAAACAAAAAAAATTTTGTTGAAATTATGAATAAAAAAACAAAAAACAAAAAAAACCTTATCATAGTTTTGTCTGTCATAAAAACAAAAGACCTTTTCTTAGCCAGAGCACAGATCTGTTTTCCACACCGTTGCATTGGTTGAACAAAAATAAATGAAAATAAAATCTGGTCCAAGTGTACAACCAAAGGAAGCATTATTGACTCAAAACAACCAATAAACCTTTAACCCTTTGAATCCCATTTACTCCCCGGACAGCCCAATGAAACAAACAGCATGGCTTACTAAAAGCATCTGATAAACCACAGAAATCCTCTTCATACCTTTAAAATGTCACCCTTTCTTTTGGTTATCATAGTAAATGTTTGTTAGGACAGTCATGTTAAAGATTATTCAAGGTCAAAGTATTCAAGGAATCTCCAGAAAAAAACAAGGCCACTTTCAGCATTGATTAAAAATATAATTTATTTAAAAAATCCTTTACATACATTTTATACAGCGGACATATTAGCGTTTTTGATTGCTGTTTTAATGAAGCTTTATTCTATGGATTCGATTCTCTCTGTACACGCAAGTCGTAAGAATGCACATTTGCCATTGTCCTACACAGAAGCAAACGTTGCATAGTTGGCACAGCATTTACACCAGACAGAATCGCTCAATGCACTGCTGCTCTTCAGCCTTACAGAGGGGCTTTCTGCTGCCTTGTTTTGCTCATTAATTTGGCTTTTATTTTCCGCACAGATCCTCGCCTCTTTTGGAGACGTCGTGGATTGTGGGAAATGGCAGTTCGTTAGAAGCTTTTACACGTCGGGCGGGCGGCAGCGGCTGCAGGCGGTGATACTGCAGACAGATCACAAATAATGAGCCCTGTGTTTCACATCACCGCGAGCACATTTACAAGCACACCAACACTCGCATCTACTGTGACCAATTTATGCAGATACATTTATGCATAAAATACGCCAGCTGCTTCGCAAAGCGCTTGCATAGACCATCATTAACTGTAAACCGTCTATTCCGGCTGTAAACACATTTAAGATTTGTGAGTTTAACTTTAGGGCTCGCTAAAGACTTCTGTGATTTCCTGCAAATGGGTGTTTTATATTTTGAGCTGACATGACTTTTACCACACACGTTCCAGGTCCTAATGTAAGGAAGTCCACTGCTGCCGCATGAGAAACATCATAACAATAGAAAAAAGAAGGAAAGAAATTAAAACATTAAACAAAGTTGAAATATGTCCAAAAGTATTAAAAAGATTTAATAAAAGATTATGACCAAATTACATAAGTCATAATTATGACCAAAAGTCGAAATTTAGAAAAAGAAATTGTGATATAATGTAAATTTCTATTTTTATCATAATTTTGACTGTCATAAAATATGTAAAAAAAGAAAAATATGAAAAAGTTGAAATATGAAAGTAAAAATTATAACACCAAGTTAAAATAAAAGTTAAAATCTTGACAAAACAAAAGTTACAATAAAAGAGAAAAGTATATGAAAAAATATGACAAGTCATAATTACAGCAAAAGTAGAAATTATGATTGTAAGCCATAATTATGGCAATTTTATCATAATTTTGACACATAAAAATGTATATAAAAATAAAAGTATGACAGTCAAAATTATAACACTTAAGCCAATTAAATTTGTCATATTTCAACTTTTGCGATTTGTATCATAATTTTGACAGTTAAATATGTAAACAATAAAAAAAATAATGAAAAGCTGAAGTATGAGTCAAACTTATAACACAAGTAAATGACTTTTTTTGTTTTGTCATAATTTTGAGACTGCATAATTATGACATGTCATAATTATGTTTTACAAGCAAAATTAGTTTTTCTTGTGTGGCAGAAATGGGCTTCCATAGTATGGTATCAATCAAAATGATTCCCATGGGATAAGTTCTCAGAATGTAATAACCTGCTCCGCCTCTGAAACATCTTATCTTGTGGCCGACATCATCAGGCCTCTTCCCCCATGACGTTGCGTTTCTTAAATGTCACACGTTAATGTGCATGTAAATATGATCAGATAATCTCTACAGCAGCACAAGCACATGTACTCCAGCTTTATCAGTCATGTATTTGGACGTATATATATATACGTTTATTCTGATGTTCGTCAAACTAGAGAGCGTTCTGAGAGCTTGCTTCCAGTTTAAGAGTCTGGGTGAAGGGATGACAGAGTGACATCTTTAATATCCAGCAGAAAAAAAGATTCCGCCGTACTGGCAGTGATCATAGGAAGAGCAAAGCCTCAGACCTATGAAAATCAAATCTCTTCTCACCAGCCTCTGCAACGTCATCTTTCTCTTAATCCTAAAATATGCTCTGATTGGCTGTATTTTCACTTTGAGTCGGGACAGTAAAATGACTCGGGTTAGGTGCTTAACCGCTTACGGCAACACTTCAAGCCTTTACGTATGATGCATTATAAAGGTGTTCATAATGTATTATAGCTTTTCATTAATAATTGTAAACAAAGTTCAAATCAGTGTTTGGTGTCAACTGTAATTTGAAATAACGGGATATAATAAAATATTAAATATATGTAAAATAACGGGAGAAGTACTGGCAGCTCAATTCCTGGACATTTCCGTTAACACAATGACGTTCAAAACGCTAAATACAGGAACAAATTCTGTTACATTAATACTGTACACTCTATACAGTTTTCTTTTTTTTCCTGTAATTTAATTAGTTACTCTGATGTAATTCAACTAAATACAATTTTATATATAATACAATAGTGGAATTAACATCAAAATGTAAAAGTCTAACTTTAAAATGCACGTTTTTATGTATCCTCACATTTGTAATACTTTGGTCAGTTAATAAGAATAATTTATGTAGTTTTATATTATTTATTTGAATGAATTAAGAGCTGTGTGTGTGTGTGTGTGTGTATACACTCACCTAAAGGATTATTAGGAACACCACACTAATACTGTGTTTGACCCCCTTTCGCCTTCAGAACTGCCTTAATTCTACATGGCATTGATTCAACAAGGTACTGAAAGCATTCTTTAGAAATGTTGGCCCATATTGATAGGATGGCATCTTGCAGTTGATGGAGATTTGTGGGATGCACGTCCAGGGCACGAAGCTCCCGTTCCACCACATCGCAAAGATGCTCTATTGGGTTGAGATCTGGTGACTGTGGGGGCCATTTTAGTACAGTGAACTCATTGTCATGTTCAAGAAACCATTTTGAAATGATTTGAGCTTTGTGACATGGTGCATTATCCTGCTGGAAGTAGCCATCAGAAAATGGGTACATGGTGGTCATAAAGGGATGGACATGGTCAGAAACAATGCTCAGGTAGGCCGTGGCATTTAAACAATGCCCAATTGGCACTAAGGGGCCTAAAGTGTGCCAAGAAAACATCCCCCACACCATTACACCACCACCACCAGCCTGCACAGTGGTAACAAGGCATGATGGATCCATGTTCTCATTCTGTTTACGCCAAATTCTGACTCTACCATCTGAACGTCTCAACAGAAATCGAGACTCATCAGACCAGGCAACATTTTTCCAGTCTTCAACTGTCCAATTTTGGTGAGCTCGTGCAAATTGTAGCCTCTTTTTCCTATTTGTAGTGGAGATGAGTGGTACCCGGTGGGGTCTTCTGCTGTTGTAGCCCATCCGCCTCAAGGTTGTGCGTGTTGTGGCTTCACAAATGCTTTGCTGCATACCTCGGTTGTAACGAGTGGTTATTTCAGTCAAAGTTGCTCTTCTATCAGCTTGAATCAGTCGGCCCATTCTCCTCTGACCTCTAGCATCAACAAGGCATTTTCGCCCACAGGACTGCTGCATACTGGATGTTTTTCCCTTTTCACACCATTCTTTGTAAACCCTAGAAATGGTTGTGCGTGAAAATCCCAGTAACTGAGCAGATTGTGAAATACTCAGACCGGCCCGTCTAGCACCAACAACCATGCCACGCTCAAAATTGCTTAAATCACCTTTCTTTCCCATTCTGACATTCAGTTTGGAGTTCAGGAGATTGTCTTGACCAGGACCACACCCCTAAATGCATTGAAGCAACTGCCATGCGATTGGTTGATTAGATAATTGCATTAAAGAGAAATTGAACAGGTGTTCCTAATAATCCTTTAGGTGAGTGTATATATATATAAAAAGTTTAAGTATGACAGTCAAAATTATTAAAAAGTATTAAATTATTAAAAGATAAAAAGTCATAATTGACAAATAAAGTTACATAAGTTGAAACTGAGAAAAGTTAATTATGAGATACTAAGTCATAATTATAATAAAAGAAAAAAAAGTTGAAATATAACACTCAAAATAGTCATTAAAAGTAAATTATAGTCATTAAAATAACAAAATTATGACAAAGTCATGATTATGACCAAAGTAGAAATTATTACAGCAAATGTAGAAATTATGATTGTAAGCCATAATTATGGCAATTTTATCATAATTTTGACTCAACTAGTCGAGGTTGATATAGGATTTAGAAAGTATTTAAACACTTTTTGGAGAGATTTGTAATTTGTAATCTAATTACACTATTGAAGATGTAATTAGTAACTAGTACATTTCCTACCAAGTAATCTAATTACTGTAATTTAATTAATTTTCCTTGATAAAGTAAGGGATTACTCTTAATTTTCTGTAATTAACCTAAATACTGTATTGACTATACAACAATTATATATGAAACAACAGTGGATTCTCCTTTAAATACTTTGGTCAGTTCAAGGATACTGTATGCATTTAACAGCACATAATAATGTAATTATGAGCTAAAGATTTTATTACATTTTGAGAATTATGTAATGTAATACACTTCTCATAATGTCAATATTTTAAACTCAACAAAGGTCATATTTTCATTGTTGTAATAGCTTTTAAATCATAAATGTATTAGTACACATACACTAGTATTCCCTTCACAGTCCTGAACTTCCTGCGAAATGCAGCATTATTATTCATGCTATTATTATTATTATTATTATTATTATTATTATTATTATTAAACAAAGCATTACTAGTAGTAGTAGTGTAATGGTGCAAAAGTTCAGATTTTATTCATTCATCTGGATTTAGACTTAAAATAATAAACATATAGTAATAGTAGTAATAATTGCATGAATATTTAAATGTTGCATTTCGCAGGTAGTTTAAGACGGCTTTCGATTTTAATTTTTTTTAAATGTACTGTAAGGGAATACTAATATTTTATATTTTTAGTTTTAAAAGCTATTACAATAATGAAAATTACATGTTTTTGGTGAGAATGTCTTTTATTACATTTTGAGAAAATGATTATGTGCAGTTTGTTCATTATGGGTTGCTATAAGAGCAGTTTCATGTCTATTCTTGTATTGTTTTGTATCGGTTGTATTGATATTTAATAGGTAATGAGTAAAATTAGTAATTGGTAATCCAATGGTTTTTAGAGGGAGTAGTTAGTACAGTAATCCAATTAGACTGTTGAAGATGTAATTGGTAACTTGCCCAACACTGCTTTTATAATGCATTATATATAAAGGCTTGCCAAATTTAATATAGCCAAAAGTTGCTACAGTTATAGTTACTATAATAGACCTATGGTAACTTGCTATTGGCCTTTACGGTCATAAAAATAAATTGAACTGAAAGACTCTGAGCAATTGATGTGGTTTCATTACATCAATCCAGTAGTAACTACTACCGGTGAAGTCATTGTGGTAATTTGACGGTAATTTACTGGGATTGCTGTGTGAGAAGGGCTATAATAACTGGTGTATCCATCACATTCTGGCAGAAACTATAGTCACCACCACGGGACGTTTTTCTTTTTTAATACAAGGGATCAACTGACTCTCTTTAAAATGCGTATAGTAGAGTGTAATGCATAAATGTTGAGATGAAACACCGATGCACAACAGAAACAGCCCATGCAGATCGCAGCAGTGAAGATCATTACAGTGTGACCAGAAAACATCCTCAAATCCCTGCAAGTGCTCATGTGCACTCTTGTTCAACAAAGCAACATGTATTTCACGTCTTCGGATACCGTCGTTTACAAAAATAATACAATTCAAATCAGATCTGAATGTTAACCGGATTTTAAAGGCCACTTTAAGGTACTCTAAACACTGCATTCATGTCTCAAAATATTATATTACATGAGCGTTTGTTTCTGCAACCACTAGATGGCACCACATATTTCTGCAAAAATGACCACTGTAGGAGACGGGAAGATGATGAGGGAGATTTCAGCTGTTTTGGGGACCCTGCGTGCAAACTGGGAGGGTTTTCGAAAGATTTTGGTTGCCTGAAGTGTCTTGACCCTGTTCCTGGTTCACCTTTGACCCCCAGCCCTGCATTCAACCCCAAATCGGCAGCATCCGAGTACATGGGCAGCGGTACCGCGTTTCCATGGAAACTGAACAAGAGGTCACGGACTCTCCTCCGTACTGCGGATGCTTTGACTTCGTCGTGGGTTTGGTGGTTGTTTCGGCTCGATGAAAGTGGCAGCACAACTTGAGCTCAATTATCCTCTGCTTAGACGTCACGGCCAATGTAAGGGTCATTGTTCCTTCGCCATGGCAGCAATGCTGTTGTCATGACGACCCATCTCCTCCAAAACCGTGGCGAGCTGGTTGAGGTTGCCGTGTGGGAAGTGTTGCGCTTCCCAGAGGTCCAGAATCACACCGGTAGGACTCGTCTTAGTCGCAAAGTAGTTGAGATACCTGTAGGACGGGTGAGAAGAAGACATGAGCACAGCAAATCACAGGTTTTGATTTGATTTTAATGTGCCACTATAATATTATTATTATATTTCTTTATAAATATCTATATATCGCACTGTAAAATAAATGTAGATTATGTAATAAAACTATTTTAATTAATCATTATTATTAAATAATTGTTCTGATTTAAATAAAATACATTTTTGAATAATAGTAATTTACATTTTGCAGTGCAATAACATTGCAATAGTAACACATTTCTTTATGAATTAAATTTGACATTTAAATAACAATGATAAATATGAATTAAAATATATTATTTAAATGTAAAAATATAAAGAAATATTACTATTGCAATATATATTGCACAGCAAAATAATTTATTTAAATCAGAAAAAAATCATTATAATTAAAATATTTGTATTTACTTTTTAAAAAAATAATATTACATTGCACATAAAATAAAATAATTATTATTCAACTTGTATTGATATATCTAACCTGATTACAGATAATCTACCTTAAGTAGCAATATTGCTGTCTGTTTTATGTCTGTCTGTATTTCTTTGCCTTCAAATATTAAAACATGGATTTTTATTTTGAAGGAAAACCACAGGCAGACCATAAAGCGGTGATTATAACCCTTTGTGACTTGAAGACCCTCTGTCGGTCAGCACGATATTCAAAGGCCCGCCATACTACAGAAATAGTATGCGTATTAAATGATTTGCACACAATGCAATGTCTTATGAGCTTCAGTCTTTTCTCAGTAAATATTGATACATGCACTTAAGTGCAATTTATTCGATTAATTCATGGTGAAAAAATAGCCAATACACCTGTGAGTGTGAATAATGCAGCTGAATTGAAGGTGAGAAACCCCTTAATTATGCATCACTTCATGTGTTCCCATCATTCTGTTGCATGTATAAAGCAAATATATGCGCCGTATGGCATATAACATCAGATACTGTATTTATCAAAGCTACATGCAGTCTGAGTTGAATGGAGACTCTGTTTTGAACAGAAGAAAATCATCTTTGTAAAAGGTGTAGCGGCTCTGGAGATCTGGAGTCTATGACTGATGAAGAACTTTGAGAGCCTGTCTTTTTACTTTTAACATCTTTTTCTTCCCAGGATCCCGCTCACTTTATCTACTTCCTGTCCCCTGTGAACTCACTCGCTCTTCTTCTGCCTCTTTCATGCCAGTTGGTCCTCAGAGGTGAAGTGTGCTCTCAACCTAAACTCTCTCTCGTTTGAAATCAGATCTCTCGTTCTTTACCCGTCCTGCAGTAACACCCCAGCCAGAACTCAAACCATAGGGGTCCTTCACTTTTTGTTGGACTTTTTCCTCTAATTACGCAAGTTGTGGAGGTGCATAGAGATGCTGGTATTTTGAAAAGTTGATGTTGGAAAGAGTGAATATCTCTCTTGCTATTCTCCAGGCAGAGCCAAAAGAACAACAGGAAATTTCTCTTTTGCGCCCCTGCTGTTTTTCTACTGTTAATTTTCTTCAAACTCTCCTGTGAGATACTATTAGAGCAGATTTGTTTCTCTTCTATCGCTTTCAAAATAAAAATATACACTGCGGTCTCAGCACATTGATGATAAACAAATGCTCATACTAGGGATGAGATTATATCTGAAAACTTTTGGACAATACAATACATTTTTATATTATACAACTTTCAACAATTAATAAGCATATTATAATTTATTTAAAACAAGCCCAGAAGCATGACATCATATCCTGTTGCCCATATGCATTACAGGCTCCAAAATAAATGACTTTGCATGGCTAAATGGCAGCTCTAATATAGACTTTTTCTATGCAAGAAAATTCTGTAATTAAAACATTTTACTGTAATTTTCAGAGGAAAATTAGTACTTTAGAAAGCTGGCATAATTTTTAAGTTTAAATTAGTAAAAAATGAGACCTAAGATGAATTGCTTCCAATATCTATTAAACCACTGATAATTAAAATCCAGTATTGGTATATACAAATATAGTAACTGATACACCGATCAGTCATAACATTATGACCATCTTCCTAATATTGTGTTGGTCCCCTGACCCGTCGAGGCATGGACTCCACTAGACCCCTGAAGGTGTGCTGTGGTATCTGGCACCAAGTTGTTAGCAGCAGATCCTTTAAGTCCTGTAAGTTGCGAGGTGGGGCCTCCATTGGATCAGACTTGTTTGTTCAGCACATCCCACAGATGCTCGATTGGATTGAGATCTGGGGAATTTGGAGGTCAAGTTGACACCTCAAACTCGTTGTTGTGCTCCTCAAACCATTCCTGAACCATTTTTGCTTTGTGTCAGGAGCATTATCCTGCTGGAAGAGCCACAGCCACCAGGGAATACCGTTTCCATGAAAGGGTGCATGGTCTGCAACAATGCTTAGGTAGGTGGTACGTGTCAAAGTAACATCCACATGGATGGCAGGACCCAAGGTTTCCCAGCAGAACATTTCCCAAAGCATCACACTGCCTCCGCTGGCTTGCCTTCTTCCCATAGTGCATCCTGGTGCCATGTGTTCCTCAGGTAAGCCACGCACCCGGCCATCCACGTGATGTAAAAGAAAACATGATTCATCAGATCTGATGTTCACGTGCCCACTGTTGGTGCTCTTGGCGATGGACAGGGGTCAGTATGGGCACACTGTTCCTTCCTTGGAGCACTTTTGATAGATCCTGACCACTGCAGACTGGGAACACCCCACAAGAGCTGCAGTTTTGGAGATGCTCTGACCCAGTCATCTAGCCATCACAATTTGGCCCTTGTCAAACTCGCTCAAATCCTTACACTTGCCCATTTTTCCTGCTTCTAACACATCAACTTTGAGGACAAAATGTTCACTTGCTGCCTAATATATCCCACCCACTAACAGGAGCCGTGATGAAGAGATAATCAGTGTTATTCACTTCACCTGTCAGTGGTCATAATGTTATGCCTGATTGGTGTACATTATAATTCAATTAACACATAATTCACTTTTATTCCTCAAGGATGCATTAAAATTTATGTATGATGTAAAAATGTATACAATAAAAAAAAAAAAAACTAAAGTGTAATAGTAATTCACAATTTTACTGTTTTTACAGCAACAAACAAATGCAGCCTTGGTAAGCAGAAGAGACTTCTTTCGGATAATTTTTTTTTTTACAAGCTGAAAAATTAATTCAGGGGATGAATCACTGTGAGTCTGAAAGCTTGCACATGCAGTGTTGATGTGTGTAAATGTCACCTGTCCAGGTTGAGTTTGTGTGCCAGTATTCTCCAGTCGTTGCCGCGCGTATGCGGGGCGTCCAGGCTGCTGCACAGTTTGGTTCTGATGCTGACCGGGATTCTGAACGCGTTCGGACCGGCCAGCACCGTGATACTGCTGCCTGGGTCCATCAGGGATGTGTCGATGCTCTGGACGTCCTGCAGAGAACACACACACTCCTTCAAATAAATGAACCGTTTTGTGTTTCTCAAAGGCAGATTCACCCTCATGTGTAACTGAATTGTAAAGTCATTTAGCAGATGCTTTTACTTACAGCACACTGATTACAGGTTCAGTCCTTCTGGAGTAACCTGAGATTAAAGTGTCTTGATCAAGAGCTCAATAGTGATGGTTTATAGGTCACTCTAAGCAGGAAAGCAACCTTTCAATGATCAGACTTTATCCACTACAAAACCCAAGTCCCCTTATCCAAGTGGAGTTACTGAACACATCTCTGAAGCTGTGAATGGATCTGAACTATCTATGTATTAGTATGAGACTTGGACTCTTAGGACTTGAACTAGTACGCAACCACCCAGAACACATTATAGATGAATTATAACCAGGGCTTGACATTAACGCCTGCCAAATGCGAGTGCATTTCAGCAGTGGCGTGTAACCCAGTCACTACTAGCCACTTTGGCAGGTTGAATTTTATATATAATATATATACATTTTTCAATTGTAGTCTTTAAAAAAAGGCATCTGAAATCATAAACTAAGTGCAATGTAAAGTTATCAAAAATATAGATTTTTTTGATACATATTGATACTGAAATATTTGAAATGCTTCCAATACTCATTCTCACAGTATAGATACATGATATCAGCTGCTCTCTCTCTCTCTCTCTCTCTCTCATCTCTCCGACAGTGAGTTACACACAAACCCTCCTCACTCACTATTGGTGGTGTTACAGGGCTTGAATTTCGGCGTGGGATTGCATGTATTGCACATAATTGTACTCATTCCTAGATTTTGTGCTCACCCAAAGTGCGCACACATAAAGCTGCCTTTCAGTACTTAGTTCTTTTTCGCTGCTTATTGCGCTTAAACAGTCAAACACACAAAATAATGTCAAAATGCCGGTCTTCGCAAGTATTCACGTAAACACAGTGGCTGTGTCTGAAATCACTTAACACAATTTTGAATTAGTAATGACTTCAAAACCATTAAACAGTACGTTGTATGTAGTATAACGTGTGTGTAGTATGAAGGTAATCTGGACGTACTACATTCGCCATGTTGTCATTATCATGTGACCTCCCAGTGTCACCTCCATTCACCAATCCTCTCCTGTGACCTCATGGGATAGTAAAGTGTCCATCGTATGCACACTTCAGAATCTCGCCGGAAATAGTAGGTCATCCGGGGACTTTTGCCGACTCTTTTATGAGTACTGTGAATTCAGATTCACATACTGTATTTTGCCTACTATATAGTAGGGAAGTATGTGATTTCGGATGAGTTCTGTTTTATGTGAACAAACAGCTGAGAAAGAAAACGCATGTGTAACAGTGTAATGGACCGTGCATCAGGTCTTAAAGTGACAGCAGCCTAATATACCTGCTGCCAAATTATGAGATAATATTAAATATAAAATATCTATTTGTGACCCTGGAACACAAAGCCAGTCATAAGTCACACGGGTATATTTGTGGCAATAGCCAATAACACATTGTATGGATCAAATTTATTGATTTTTCTTTTATGCTAAAAATCATTAGTAAAAATCATTAAGTAAAGATCATGTTCCATGAAGATATTTTGTAAATTTCCTACTGTAAATATATATATATATATATATATATATATATATATATATATATATATATATATATATATATATATATTATTACACTGTAAAAAGTAAGTTACCTAGTTCATTAAAAATTTGAGTTAATACAATGAACATTTTTGAGAATTGACATCACCCTTTATTCAAATAGTATTAAAAGATTTTGTAAGCATATAGCGTAATTGTGTTTTATTTGTTATAATGCAGTGAAACATGCCAAATTGTGCTATTTTCATGATTTTTTATGTGGTTCAATAATACATGATACAATAATATTTTGAGTTTCTATTTATTAAACCCATTTCCTTCATTGTATTAACTCAAATTTTTAATTTCAATGAACTCAGCATTTTAAGGCAACCAGGTTACTTACTTAAAGTTAAACCAAAAATATTTGTTTACAGTGTAGTAGTAGTAATATGCATTGCTAAGGACTTCATTTGCACAACTTTAAAGGTGATTTTCTCAATATTTAGATTTATTTGCACCCTCAGATTCCAGATTTTCAAATAGCTGTATCTCGGACAAATATTGTCCTTATTTATTCAGCTTTCAAATGATTTTTTTTTTTTTGAAGTACCCTTATGACTGGTTTTGTGGTCACATATGGCAGTTTTTCCCATGGTATCGGTCAAAATTATGGCCAGTGAAAATGCTGATTGGCTAGTAACTTTGGAAATGTGAGGAAAAAAAGTGAATGTCAAGCCCTGAATATAAGTATTCTCAACCTAAAATGCACATTTAAAATGCAGTTCTAATCATGTGACGGCGAGTGTTTGCTCATAACTTTGACAGTAATGAGTTTGTAATTCTTAATGATAAACAGAGCCTACTAACACTTCTGATCACTGACACTTGTGTTTGTTCATTCGAAAGGCTCGCAGCTCACATGTTTCTTCATATGTATTGAGAGCGACTGAATCCGCATCCGTCACCCCGCAGAGTTCGGCTGCTCTTATGGTATTTATAAAAGCTCTCACTGAATCAAGCCTGTTTCACTGCTGGAGATATACTTTGCTTCTTGGAAAATAATATCGACTGACATTTCGAATGCATTAAAATCCGAGCTGAAATCTCAATTGTGTGTGAGTGTGTGTGGAGGAGGAGGCGCTTTAATTAAATGAGACTCATTCGTGATATTCGCAAAAACCAACACCACCAAATATGCTTCTGCTTTTGTACATCTATAAGAATAAAACTGGAGGATATGAGACGAGTCGCCTTGCATTTGAGTGACAGAGAATATCAAATTATTACTAAATCACTAGAGCAATGGTTTGATGACAATCACTATTTTACTACTCTTTTTATTGTTATGTACAAACACGCATCAAAGGTTCGGGGAAAGTAAGATATATATTTTTTTAATCTATATATATTTTATTTTTATTCAGCAAGGACACATTAAATTGATCCAATAAATACATTTCAAATAAACGCTGTTCTTTTGAACTTTCTGTTCATCAAAGAATCCTGAAAACATTTATCACGGTTTCCACAAAAATATGATATTGTCTTCAACATTGATAATAATCATAAATGTTTCTCGAGCAGCAAATCCTCATATCAGAATGATTTGTGAAGGATCATGTGACACTGAAGACTGGAGGAATGATGCTTTGATCACAGGAATAAATTACATTTTAATTGTATTACAATAGATTTAAAATTAAAATAATATTTCACAATATTACTGTTTTTACGGTTTAAAAAAATAAACGCAGCCTTGGTGAGCAGAAGAAACGTAATTATTTGAAATATTAAATAATCCTCAAACTTTTGAACAGTGTATAATTTTGCACAAAAATAAAAAGTGGAATACTGAAGCCAGGTTTTCAAATTTGATTTCTATTTCATTCCATTTATTACTGTTATACAAGTCTAATTTCTCAAGAAAATTACCAAAGAATGATGTGCAAAGCCACATCGACAAAAACTTTTAAAGCAAGCCAAAGCCTCACACAATCTTCCCATTCAATGTAATATTATTGTACAAGCATCTCTGATCAATAAATGCACTCAATCTATTTATTCCTAGTTTAAAACGACGGCTGCATTGAAAACAGTGCCTGAAGAGGCTGAACATCAGTCTGACAGACGCTCCCGCAGCCCAGAAGGACTCAATTCATCGCAACGCATCCATCTATAATGTTAACCAATCTGTGCTGTTCTTAATTAGACACATTGATTAAAGCCGAGGAGAGAGAAAAACACAGCAGCTCGGTGAAAACCCTTTGTGATGCATAGACAGACAGGGTGAGGGTGTTAAGAGCAGCTGAGGCTCTTCTCACAGCCCGTCAGATGGATTAAACAGAAACAGCCTCTTCTCCAGAGACGCAAACACATGGGGAGTGATGGAAAGACCGGAGGCGAGGATGGATCCGTTCCAAACCCCAGTGAGCTGCCTACCTAGACAGCATCTGTAGGCATCATAGACACACAAAGGCTGCCCCAAACAGTCATCAGCTACATCTGAGTCACAGAATGCACCGCAACAACCTACGAAATCATAGTCATCCCAATATCCAAAATATGTGCGCAGAAATGGCCAGGGCATTGCTATGTGGTTGCGCTGGATCTAAAGAGGCTGTGTGACTGATGACAGCAGAGGGCGTGAGAGGGCATGTTTCTGTACCTCACTCAGGGCGGTGTAGAGCTGGAAGATCTGACCTTCTCCCTCCACCTGTCTGACGCACAGCTTACAGCACAGCTCACACACACTCACACTCTGACGCTCCAGAGCGAAGGAGCAGTGCAGCCGCCGCACGGACCCGCTCCACACCTGAGAGAAACACAGCTCCTGTACACACACAGACATCACATACCTCTGTACAGGTCACACTACTACTACTAATAATAATAACAACTTACATCATAGTAATTCAAATATGAAATAAAAATATAGTGAATCTGTATAACAGTGAAGTTTGTATATATTTATTAATATAGAGGCATGTAATGTTAATAAATTATATAAAAGTTAAGTAATATTAAATTACTATATTATCAGGCTAACTCTTTACTTGATTTCTGTATATATTTAATAATTATAATAATAATAGTAATAACAACAAATTATATTATATTAAATGGAGCAATAAATGACTTTATATTAAAAGTTATATTAACTTAAAATATTAAAATAAAT